>JXTB01000058.1:931908-1012208 GCA_002914805.1 Parasponia andersonii
GCCGGAATAGCCCTCCTTCTAGCGCCAATTGTTGATGGAGGTTTTATCAACAATAAATTTAGAAAAAATCAAGAGATGTAGCTTGTGTGAATTGAATCAATAATCAAAGCAAAAAATAAGAGAGGATTTTATAGTGGTTCAGGCCCGAAAAAGATGAGCCTACGTCCACGGTTTTCTCACTATTTTATGAAGAATAACGAACACTCAAGGTTACAATACCGTCTGGAAATTGGAAAGATTGAAAAGCTATTGAAAATACTAAATACTTAGACTACCCAAAGCTTGGAATACTCTAACTTTTGAATTACTCAAACTTGGAATACCCTTCGGAACATAGAGCCCCCCTTATATAGGCAAAGGTAACCTTATGTCCCTAGGATTCTAATTGTATAAACAGGTAACTATACAACTGGATAATGTAATTGGATAATTATTCAAAACGGATAACTAGTTGATCACAAATAGGATACTTCAGTTTCCCTTTCCTTGTAGGTTTCTTCCATAGCATTTACTTATTTCCCTCTTCTTGTAGGTTTCCTTTATAGCATTTACGTGTTTCCCTCTTCTTGTAGGTTTCCTTTATAACATTTACGTGTTTCCCTCTTCTTATAGATTTCCTGTTTGATAAGACAAACTGCATGGAGAATGTCGCACAAAACCTGTGGAAGAGATCACATATAACCATCACGGAGGAGGTCGCATATAACCTTCACGGAGGAGGTCGCATATAACCCTCATGCGACCTTAAGATTTTAGACCGCACAACACCAATTAATAATTTTAAATCATAAAAACACTTCTTATAATAATTTTATAGTCTAATTTTGATCTTATATTTGAATTCGGTGAATCTGATACAAATACATAAATAAAAAAATTTTATTTGACATTAATAAAAAGGCTTTGAATTTTTTCTTTTTTTTTTGGGCAAAAAAGCAAAAAGTAATTGGTTCTTTTTAATATTATTCTTTATTATTGTTATTAAAATCTAAAAATAAAATATTTATTGAGATAAATTGTTTGCTGCAACAAACAATAAAAATAAGAAGAATACAAAACGGTAACTATTTCCTATTACATAAAATCACAGGGAAGTTATGAAAATAATTGATCTAAATTTAATGTGTTTTTATGAGGTAATTAAGTTTGAATTGTTTTAAACAAATATATGACGTCGGAACAGAACATGCTCCAGCTTTTGTCGCGCCAACAATGACGGTGACCATGATTTCACCCCCTGACAGAGACGTGTCAGCCGTTACAACTGTCCAACTGAATTCTTCCTAAAACTCCACACACCAACCACACCACGAAGCTTCAGCTTCCTTCTAGTTCTACCACAACACAACACATCCGAATGCCACGTCAGCCTCCTCAGCATGATTCCC
This sequence comes from Parasponia andersonii, assembly GCA_002914805.1. Classification (NCBI taxonomy): domain Eukaryota; kingdom Viridiplantae; phylum Streptophyta; class Magnoliopsida; order Rosales; family Cannabaceae; genus Trema; species Trema andersonii. The sequence goes on from JXTB01000058.1 coordinate 933,297, forward strand.
CCAGGACCATCTCTCCCTATCTCTCTCTCTCTCTCTCTCTCTCTCTCTCTAAGCCCCCCTTATTTTATTTGTTTCTCTCTCTTCTCTTCACTATTTTGACTCTTTGGGCCCCACATCTCATCCACTACACGTTCAAACAAGCTTTTCTTGTATATGCTATGTTTGTGACCAGTCCACCGTACAATCAGTCTATCACTACATAATAAATATCCCCACGTGCCTCCAAAACCCGTGTCCGAACTGTGTTACAGCTGTCTGCCAGGTCACCTGCCCGCGTCTATAAAATACCCACCCTCACTATCTCCCTTCCGCATTTTGACTCGAAACAAAAGCAAAAACAATAAAACCTAAAACCAAAACATTCTCTCTAGTACTTCCCACTTACTACTCCCAACTGAACAACTAGACATGCATAAGTCCACAAAGCGACCAAAGCTCACGGAAGCGCCGCCGCCTTTTCATCCACCGCCGCCAACGCGCCGCCTCACCAACGAGCAAGAGCTCTCGATCATCGTCGCCGCCCTCCGAAACGTCGTCTCCGGCACCGCCACCAATGCCTCCGCCGGCGATTTTATCCAATTCCCGCCCGAGCTCATCGGCGGCGGCTCCGCCAATTTTTTGTCGTCGTCTCTGAGCACCAGCGCCGAAAACGGGGACCAGAATTTGCTCCGGGCGTCGGAGTTGGACACGTGTCAGTATTGTAGGATCGAAGGGTGTCTCGGGTGCAATTTTTTCCCGCCATCACAAGACGAGAATAAGAACAGCAGTTCTAGCAAGAACGGTAGTAGTAGTAGTAAGGCGGCTGCCCCGAAAAAGAGAGCAAAGAAGAATTACAGGGGAGTGAGGCAGCGGCCTTGGGGGAAATGGGCCGCCGAGATTCGGGACCCGAGGAAAGCCACCCGGGTTTGGCTCGGGACCTTCAGTACGGCCGAGGAGGCGGCCCGGGCCTATGACAAAGCCGCCATCGAGTTCCGCGGGCCCCGGGCCAAGCTCAATTTTCCGTTTCCGGACACCTCTTTGGTCCAGAATGTCAATTCTCAGCCCGAACAAATGGCGATTATAGAGGCAGCGACAGCGAGAGCGACGACAAGCCAACGGATTAGTAGTAATGAGAATCCAATCAGGAGTGGTAACGAGTTGCCGCCGATTGGGACGGAAACGATGGCGGCGGGAATCAAAATGGAAAGTGAGTTCTGGACAATCGGGGATGACGAATTTCAGCAATGGATGACTACAATGATGGATTGTACGGCTGATCACTCTTCGGACTCCGGGATTCTTCATTCTTAATCTCTCATGATCAATTGTTTTTTCTAGCCATATTAATCTACGTATATTGTAAATTTTTTTCCTTCAATTTTTTACTTTTTTTTGGAGGGGATATAAGTTTAAATAAGTCAAGAAGCCATTTTAGGCGTTTAATTTTATTTTTTAAGCTGCCATATTTGATGAATTTTAGGTGCAAATCACAGATCGTAAAATTACTCTTTCAAAGGAAAATGGGTTTTATGATTAAAAATTTAAACTTTTGTTATTCATTTTTGTCCAATTTTTTTTTGTTGTAATTTTCATTTTTCTATTCCCAAAAAGGGAAATTTGATACTGGAGAATATTGCTGCGGTCCGAATTCGAGAGCAATATTTGGTAGCTAAGAAAGTGTAGTTCTCTCTGAAGTTGTGGTTTAGGGCCCACACGTGGCAATCTCACTTTTGGGATTAAACGAGTAAAGGCCAACCCCACTGAAAACGAACTAGTGGGTCCCATACCTTCTATATTAGGACCGCGTCGCTTATAGTATTCGTCGAGAGTCCCAGCTGGGATGCCACGTGTAATAAGCACGTGAGTTTTCTCTCTCTTAGATATAATAAATTAATCATTTAACTTCTATCATAATAAACAACAAAAAGATATGGAAAATGTAATCACAGCACCACTCATGTTTACAATGTGATTAATTAATTTGCACGTTTGAAACTCCGAATTAACAAAAGGAAACAAAAAATAGTACGACGTAGGATAGTGGGAGAGAGAGTAAGTTGAATATCGTCGTGTTTATCTTTTTTTTTTTTAAAAAAATTTGGGATTAAATATTAAGATTAATATTTAAGAGGTTTAATTGGACAAATGGATTTTGTTGCATAATTAATACCACTAAATTTGCTTTTATTCGTTAAGTACACTGAGAGGACTTTGTCAATTTTCATCAAAACGTGTACAAACTATTATTTAACAATTCAAAACTCTTAGCCGTACCCTCAAATTTATCCAAACCAACAGTAATCCCTAGTAAAAATAGTGGCCACGTTTTATCACGGGCATTTGTTTGGCTTAAAGCCTATGGGTTATATTTTATATTAATAAGAGAATATTATCCCAAATAACTCTTGTTGTCTTCGAAAAATACGGTCATAAAAAGTTTTCAATTTTGTCAAATTTTGACAGAACCTCTCGCCTTAGTCAAATAGCTCAACATTAATTTTGGAAGTGTTATTTTGCAACTATAAGTTTGAAAAAGTTGAGTCTAAAATTTTTTTTTTTTTTGGGTGAATGACTATATATGTATATATTAACTTTTTACATCTAAAAAAATGGGATAACATCGAAAAGAAAAAAAAAACAGAAAAAACAAACAAACACTTTTCATTTATATCAAATGAAACTATCTATTTATATATTTCCATCAAATAACACAGGTCCACAAATATAGTCAAAAGTAAAACTTTAGATTACAGAAAAGACATTTTTATTCTTAACTCATAGCACATAAAAAACATGAATTATCAAAATTAAAAATAGCTTAAATGATTGAAAGTACATAAAAATTTAAGAGAAAAAAAGAATAAGAGAAAAATAAAACGAGAAATCTTTATTTTTTATTTTTAACTTTTGTCATTCTATTTTTTTAATTCAAATTGAAAATAATACAAATGATTAAAGCACTTAAATAGAGTCGAAAAAAAAAGGGAGAAAAAAGCGAAAACGTGAAATTATTATTATTTTTTCTTTCTAAACTATTGTCATTCTTTTTTTAAAAAAAATTGTGTGGAATAATTTAAATTATTTTTAGTTTCAATAATTATTATTTTGCATACATGTTTTATGGGTTTGAAAGTTAAAAATGTCCTTTTCTACGTTAAGTTTCAATTTTGACTATATTTGTGGGTCACGTGCAATATGATTGAAAAACAACAATGATTTTTTTTTCTTGGGATTCAAAAATACGGTGCTCCCTTTTCTATTATTTTCACACGGAGAATTAGAGAAAAATACCATTTCTTTTCATTTTTTTTTTAAGAAAAGAAGATTCTATTTATTGCTCTTTCTCTTCCCCATCCAACACTCCCCTCTTCCTTCCCTCTAAGCACCGCCATTAAAACTAACATCAGCTCTGACCTTGCACAAGTCTTAGCCTTGATAAAATTGTCGTGCCGAGTCTATCGTCAATTCGTATAATTCATCATTATTTTCTTTAGAATTTAAGACAGTCATGGGATTTTTTACAGTCATGTCAGTGCCGGCTCTCCCTTTAGCCTAATAATAGAATGACCCCAAAATATTCTATATTATCTATTATCATATCTCAAAATTCAAAATTTTATCATATATTTGCTTGTTTTCCCATTCTTTTTGCATTATCAATATCATTTATTACTTTAAAGTATCTATTAAAAGATAAAATAATTTATTGCTCTATTTTTAGGAAACACAAACTTATTAAAATGTCTTATTATTATTATTAGCTAGGCAACTCTACTTTACACGCCTTTTCTTATATTTTTTTTAAATAAGAAATTGCAAAATAAAAATTCTTCTCTTTCTCAAGACCACACCCAACTCAAGATTTCTTCTGCAAGTTTACAACAAAGGCAAAAGTAAAAGATGATAGGAAAGGAAAATATTATTAGAAAATAAAGAAAAAAACTTTGATTTGAAGGAAAATTATATTGCTTGTCATAAAATCTCAAGGAATCTCCTTTTTTCTCTATTTCTTAATTATTGTATTTTGAAATTTGCATTAACTATTGTCATTATTGCGTTTATTTGATATCTATCGGATTTCTTTATTGGATGTAAACGATTTGTTTTGTTGTTTTCCTATTGATATGAGAATTTTTTTCCTCCACTTTAATGCATTTTTTTTTTAATTTCTTTTGGATAGATCCCTTTCAAAAATTTTGCTTACGGCCCCAAATCAGGTTGAGTCGGCCCAATTCTAATTTACATTTTTGCTCCGGTATTTTCTGTCTTCATTTCCTATGGGTAAGTTACTATTCAGGCCTTTTTCTTAAAAAAATAAATAAATAATTATGAGTCATTTGGTGGTATATGAATCCCGGTTAGGGGGGGGAGGGTGTTCTATGAGTTTGTTAGCGTACCTTTATTCTATTTATACAATCTATTGACAAAGCTTGATAAAACATATCCATCACTTTGCTTCATTAGTGGATGGTTGCTTCGTCTGATGTTGCTCAACTTGTTAGGACTGTTATATCTCTTTTCCTATTCTTTTGAGTGCTCTTTACTTTTTATAATTGACTTGAAGTTATAGTTAATTACTTTCTAAGACTTAAAAGGAACAGAGGTAATATAAAACATATGGATAATCCAAGAAGTTGGACGTGTTTGTAATGAATTAATGTCGCACGTTGGGTATGTTTTTATCTAATTGGATTGCTTGATGGAAAAAAATTACCCCAAAGAGTTATTTTCGGCTTGTGGAAATGTCATGATAGATCGGATTTGTTTGTTGCTCTGATAGTAAACTGTAGCTGCTATGTTATTTGAACAATTTTCTTAAGATATATTTATGTGATTTTAGGGAGAGAGATTATTGCTGGGATGATATGTATGGTTGTTGTAACAGGTAGCTGTCAAAAGTAATTCCAAGGATAGGGGTTGTGGTGAAGTAAGTATGGTTCACTTAAAAGATTATCTTCTCTTTAGATGTAGATGAGTAGATGCAACTAATTTAGACGAGGTTGCTTCTCCAATTGTCCCCTCAACAAACCTTGTGTGGGAGTCCCACAAATCTTTGGCAATGCTTTCTTATATTCGTGTAAGATATCTTTGTCATATTATCTTATTGATTTTCCTTTTCTTTTTTAATTCTATCCTTTGGTGATACGTATAAAAAAACAAACAAGAAATAAGTTAATGTCCAATATATGGCACTCACACTCATAGGGTTATATGTTGTGTGTGAGTAAGACTTTTTACAAAATATTGATATGGAATTAACGGGATGTCTATGATATGATTATGGTACGAGCTTAGTTGATATTGTAATAATTCAAATTTTGTAAATTTTTAAACCGCCCAAAAATATAGGTACGATCTTACCGGTTTAAATTAACTAACTCAAATTACACAAATTAATAAACCGATCAAATCATGCATTCGAATTAATTTTTAAATTAACGATTTAAACCGTCCAAACCGACCATAAACACACTTACCTTTCATGGCCATGGTACAATCCATTTGATATCTATAGATGATAATAATAATAATAATAATAATAATAATAAAACTTCCGATTGGTTTTTTAGGATAACAACTGTAACGAAAATCAAAAGAGGTCCGTTATCTAAAAAAGCATGTACGGCAACATTGGTACAAGTCTTAAAAAAATTATTAGGGAACTTCGAATTCCTTACTTTCTTGGAAAAAAAAAAAAAAAAAGGTGTACATTAGATGGTAAGTGGAGCAATGACGGAAAAAAAAAAAGAAGTAAAAAAGTGGTGGAGATAGGGGTAATGGGACGAGGGACGATTCTATTAAAATATAACAGTGCCTTTGGTACCTTACCATGTGATGTGGGCTGCTGCTAAAAGTCAACGAGAAAGGGCAACTGCACGGCGATTTGACAGTGTAAAACATTAAAAGGCCATTAAAACCGAGAAATAATAAAGAACCAAAAGAAAACACTTGTTGATTAGTAAAAGTTTTCTGTACCGATCGAATAAAAGAATTGAAGGAGCACACAACTCATCATTTAAAGCCACCTACAGCAATTTACAAGTGTGGAAACGAGTAAAACAAACTCTAACTAGTTACAAGCTAAGGCCAAGAACAAACAGGCCTAGATGAACTACACAACTTGAAACCAAGGTATGGTTAGAAAGGGAGGGAACCCAATCTAATTACACACGACAGAGGTCGAAATCGAAAAAAGCGTGTGAAGTTGAATCTTGCATGGAGAACACAAAAAGGCAAATTCATCTTTTGCCGGAAAGACTAATCGAGCTGACTTTCATCGGAGTTGCAACCACCAGTGGAGCTTCAGGGGAGTCGCTGACCGCAAACTTGTCGTGCATGAAACGACTCTCTACAATGGACTCGTCCTTCAATACAATCTTGTAACAGTAACAGCTTTTAAGGCCTTGCTGATTCCGGTAACAACCATGCGCGCTATTCTTCACCTGCTGGAAGTCCCATATCACACTGAACTTGCCCACCGTTGCAACCAGGTGGCGCTCTTGTTTACCGTTTTCAGTAACCTGTTAAACCAAAATCACATGTAAGCCATAAATCAAAACCAAATTAAAGTTCATCCACATAAAACGAAAGGAGATGAGATGTAGGAAACAGGCCCCACAGGGGAACGGTATGGGAAACATAGAAAAACAAGTTTTAGCAAAACTATTGGTGAAAAAAATATTGAATGCAAGGAACTTTACCCCTACTCAAGACGTTATACCTAATTCTAAGCCCCACATAGCCGTACTCCATGGTCGTACGATCCAGACTACATAGTTACATACTAATCAAGTGCACAACTCTCACCTTACATTTCAAATGCATAACAACAATTCTATTGAACCAACAGCACAATGCTGCGACTAATAGCTAGCAATCAGCATAGTCAAGTTCTAGAATTACACACATAGACATGCCAAAACCAGTTTATCTACACATCTAAAAGGGACATGACAATTTTATACACGATTTGAAGCATCACCATCAAGTTTTTGTTCTTTTTTCCTTTATGGAGTAAAAACAAAACATATATTCAGAGTCCAACCGTATGATATTCTTTTCCAAAGAAAATAGAAGAGAAAAATTTCGGTGTGCGATGCTCAATACTCAGTTCTCTTTTAACATATTGACACAGTCAGTTGTGTTCTGGAAGGCTCTATTGGACCCCTATTTGAGTTATGAGTTATTGCTCCTTTAGGCCTCCAAGAAACTACAGGAATGTAGGACTAAGGAGCTCTCCCACTGCAAGAACAGTTCTTTTGGTTCCTATCGAGGGAAAACTCGGTTTTGGAAATACCTCTGGGGCAGGACTATGGGAACAAATTACAAAAAATGCGGACGTCTTTGTAAGCCAGGAGAGATTTTTTTTTGACAGAAATGAAGTTTCCGAACTACATCCCTAGTAGTTTACAACACTAATGATACCAAGTATTTTAGTTTAAACAGATATGGATCATAGTTTTCACAAAGCTATGCAGTAGACAGGACCCAGCATAACTATGAAATGCAGCATCTTTTATTTTTTCCCTCAAAAAGAATGACCAAAAATAACTTATTATGAAAATTATCAACCACAGTTATACATCAGATAAAAGAAATAAAATAAACCGGAGGACAGTGTAAAAAAACAATGCAGTAAAGGAATCTCATTCATGAATCAGAAAGATAAATTAATCACTCAAGTAACCACGAAAGCTGAAACGAAGACATTACAATTACAAATGAACCAAATAAGCAGTTAACCAGTAGTAAACTACAAATTGAACAACTAATTCTTGAGAAAAAAGATTGTATGCTTACCCATGAGAAGTGGCCACCATGAAATTTATTCCCTGTGCCAGCCAAATGTGAATCCAGGGGTGTCAGCTTCAACAATCTGGGAGCTGGTATCCTGTTCCCCATTCGACCACCAAATCCAGTCTTTGTCTTTCCATCCTTATCAGTGAACAGAGTACAAATAAGGACCAAATAGGTGTCAGTAGTGCCTAACACCCACTTCCCATCATAGGTTACATCTACATGAGTAATGGGTGAACCAAGCCCCGGAAAAGCGGTCTTTGCCTGCCTCATTGAGGTCTTCGAATACAACCTTATCTTCCCATCAAGAGAACCAACAACTATAGACCCATCTCCGGTGGTGGCAAAACACTGAAAATTCGTACCCCGCGAAAACTGATGCCCCTGGCTCCAATGTAACACAGGAGAATTCGCAGTCGCAATATTTTGAACGATTCCTCTACGATCACGCATATCCCACTGGCAAAGCCTATTATCATCCAATCCCAAAAAGGTCGATTCTGAAGGATCCAACTGTGACCCTTTAGTATCATTTGTGATATCCCTCATTGTAATCTCCGTACCGTCCTTCTCAAACTTCCAATCAGTGACAATCTTCCCCGTTTCAATATCAAGCTGTTGAAGCCCTGTGGAGTGAGGCTTCCCTTCCTTGAATGGACTCATGAGGAGCATATTAGTCTCTGCCCGCATAAGGAGAGCCTTATTCGGAGTCAATTTCCCTAAACTAGAACCTCCCCGCGAACTCCCACTGTCGTATTTCACACAAACACCCTTCCCATGAATCCCATGCCTCAAATTCCTATAAACTTGAACACCCGTATCGCTCACCAAGAAGCTATTATCCAAAGCCCCCAATGTCAAGCTCTGAACCCCTCCATTCGCAGCCTCCTCAAACTCCTCCAACAAGTCCTGCCTGGACCGCGCAGGCGTCGCAGCCGCTGGCTCGGGGCTCTTCTGAAGCCCATCGTCCGCATCTTCCCACATGGAATCGTCCGCCGACTCCGGCTTAACCCACCCAATAAACTCCTTGCCATAAACCTTGACCTTGTTCTCCTCTGTCGCCTCGAGCCCGTACACATTCTCAAACAAACAGTCCTGAAACTCCGTCACGAACCGCCGGTACTGCTCGTCGGTGTAGAATTTCACCGCCCAAACGCCCTTGCTAACGAAATCGATCCGCCGCTGGTCACCGAACATCTTCAATTGCATATCGGTCGAAACCTTACACCGAACCTTAGACCCAATTTTCAAAACCCAGTACCCCTTACCGTCCGATTCATCATCCTCATCACCGTCATCCGCCGTGTTGACGAAATCGTAGGAGGTGAGCTTCTCGGAGACGATCCACTTGGCCTTGGGAGTGTTCCCGCCGATGTGGAGGTAGAGCTTGACGGCGTTCTTCGAATTAGGGTTTTGAGAAGAAGAAGTGGAAGAAGGGGAAGGAGAGGCGTACTTAAGCTTGAGAGCTTTGAGCTTGGCGTCGACATCGTCAATGGAGGCCGTCGCCGCGGTGGTTTTGGATTTGGGGATCGAAAAGGATTGGGGTTTTGGCTGGTGGTGCTCCTCAGCGTCGTCGTATTGGTCGTCGTCCTCTTCTTCTTCTTCTACTTCTTCTTCTTCGTCGTATTCATCTGAGTCAGAGATATGGTCCTCACGGCTCTGAGAAGTTCCCATTGTTGAGATTGGGCACTAATAATAAAAGCTCTTAGAGAGAGAGAGAGAGAGAGAGAGAGAGAGAGAGAGAGAGAATTGGAAATTTGAGGAAAGAAATGCAATGATGAGCCAAAATGGTTTTGAACTATTAGAAGCCTCTGATCCAACAAAAGGTGTTAGTTATAGCTCTTCTATACGGAATATACGGAACTGTCTCACCGCTTACCGCCGGTTATGCTTTTTCTTAAACAAAAAATTACTTGTTTTTGGTTTATAGTTCATTTTATTTATTTATTTATTTAAATAAGTGAAATTTATTGACGGCTTGGAGAGGTCAAGACGAAATATCTGTTAAAATTACATTAGAGATTGACATTTATTTATTAGTGAGTTGTCTTTTGCATTAAGGTCTTCTATTGGTTAGACCCGAAACATTTTACATAAATAGTATAAGTATTCGTGATTTAGCAATAGTCACAGAAAAATCAAGGAAAAAAATGAGTCCAACAAATTCAAAAACAAAAAAATAATGGTAAAAGACCTAGCTACTAAGTGACTTCCACGTGCAGAGACGATAATATAATCTATGATTATTCAATTTTCTATTTTACAAATATGCATAGTATTATAGTATTAGCATATAGTTCACGTCTTATTCATTCTCACTTATGACAATTATATTACTCATATATATGTGTGTGCTTATTTAATTTTAATCCACTCCAAAATAATCACTTTAAAGACTTACATGCTTTTTCTTTTATATATTTGAAATTTAAAGTTTAAACACTATTTAATATGTTATTATATTTGATTATGTCAATTATGGAAAAAAGATTATGCATACTTAACATGATTATGCTAGATTCATCGTCTTTTTCATTTTAATAAATTTTCATTGATTATCCATAGAATAATAGTTAACCAAAGTTTTTCCATTATCAATGTCTCCGCATTTAAAGAACGGTTGCAGGAACAAATATAATATTACGATAATTAATCTACGAGAGTGAGAATAATCAAAAAACTTGTCTCCATTCATCTCGTTGTTATTCCCACTAATGAGACCTACAAGAGTCTCGTCAAATACACTATACATTGTGTGGAGCTTTTTCTTTCTCGTTTTTTGGAGAAAAAGTACTTATATTCAAAGGAGGAAAAAAAAAAAAAAAAAGAAATGAAAATGTTTCTCTTTTTGATTTACTTTTTTTATGCATGTTAAAATCCACCGGCTATCACCGGTTAGCGTTGATCTTACGTCGGGTTTACTTCGTAGCGAAGAAATTATTAGCTTTATTTTTACTTTTATTCTTATTTATTCATTTTTTAATATTTTCCTTCCTTTTTGTCGTCCTTGTGCCTGCATACGCGTCATTAGATAGTCGGTTAGATAATTAAGAAAGATAATCAATTCTACGTGTGGGCCCGGTCTGAAGATGATGAATACAATGGTGAAAGGGCAGTGTAAAAGTACCTAGAGAACAATGAAATTCAATAGGAGAAATTAGATTAAATATTCCTATTAACCCTTCAAATTGTAAAACCATCCCACCTTCAACAATCCAAATGAGAAAGGATTATATAAACAGGCAAATGATCAGGTCTCGAGTTCCCTCATCAGAAATTTTAAGAAATGAGAAGAAAGTGCCAAATAGAGACTTTATATTAAGATAATAAGATTGACTGATTGAGATTGTGTTCAAACACCATAAAATACAAAGATTTTTGAGTGCAAACTAAACATTGGTTTGCCCTTTGTAGTTAAGAACAAGTTTTCAATAAGCCAATTCCAAGGTAACAACTGAACATTTTGCATTACAACTACCAACCTCAAATTAAGAACATAGATGTAAGTAGGCATCCAAAAAATTTTAAAACAAAAAGCGAACCAATAAACTGAATTAATCTCTTATTTTCTCACTTAGCATCTCGAGCAGCAATTCGTGAGGTAATAGCATCTGCAAGTGAGGATACCCCAAGTTCCAGGCTAGATATCCTGTAGTGCTGGAAAATAACAAGCTATTATTAACTAAAAGTATCATTTAAGGGAAACGAAACATTAATGAGGTGGAGATTAGGCACTACAAAAGCCATATACACAAACCTTTTGAATTTGGGCTTGGTCTGCTCTGACTCCCAACTCTTCCAAGTCAATCTGTTTCCCATTGACAAGTTTCTCTACACCTTTTATCTAGTATAATACCAAGGATTTTTAGTGGCTAATGATTAAATATCTTCTGAAGCAATGCAAGGTCTAAATCTGTTTAATCATTTCTTTATTCATTTTTTTTTTCTTTCCAGGAATCTGTTTAATCATTCATGATTCAATAATCTCACCTCATCAGGAGAAGCATTGAAACGAGCAGCGAGCACGTAAGTTGAGCTTTCAGAGATGCCACATCTTTTCAAGGATTCTGTAATCTATCATTGAAGCTCAAAGGTTATTTATGTAAGTTTAACAATCCATAAACCAGAATAGATGAGGGGCCAAAATTTTACATGCTTAGATCCTGAGTAATTATAGACAAGCTCAGAATGAAGAGTGCGTGTTGTCAGTGACTCTCGAGATTTGGCCACGAGGGTCTTATGTGCAGCTGCCAGCAGAGGGAAAACATCTGGGATCTGTTTCAAGTTGTACACAAGTAAAATTGAAGAAACCTTTAAAAAAAAAAAAAGAAAAATGATTCCTTACTAAAAAAAATTCAAAAGTAGGAAATAAAGAATGGAATAATTATAGTTATAAGTAGTGATTTTATTTATATCTATTTACATAATCACTATTTGAGTCTTGCTATATGTAAAAACCCAGATTTTGGGAGAGTAATTTGGACAATTNGAATACTAAAATTGAAGGGAAGCAATTCAGATCAAATTAAATATGTATGGAAGTACAAGAGATGCACTGAGGAATGCAATTTCTGGTTCCAAAGTTCCAGCTGTAATAGAATCAAGGAGTTCCCTGCAAGATAATGAATTTTTATTAGGGTCTGCAGTTCTCACATAATTTTCATTTATATGCTTCGGCACTCTTTATTGTTTCAAATGACAGAAACGGAAGTTCCAAGATCAATCGAGCCTTCACGATTTCTTATTTCTTTCCTTTATTAGGCAGCAGACTTGCATACCTTTAAGTATTTTGTTTGCATTACAACATACCCTTCTTTGCAAATTCCTCAAACTCAAAAAATACAACAATTGAGCCCAAAATTCAACGCAGAAATCTGTGGAGAAAGCAACTAAAACTCGGTCTCTTCACCTTTCTAAGCTACGACACAGCTAATCTTGCTCATAAATCAACCAACTAATACTCTAGATAACCACAGCTAATTAAAAGGGTAAGACCGTAAGAGATGATAATGGGAGTCCATCACTCATTTTAAGCTATGTACAGAATACAAACACAGTGCACATGTCCTCCTCTATGCAGCTTAACAAACTGCACTAGAAACCCATCCTAAAATCAACTAGCCTGTAATTCAGCGCAAACCCACAGCGGGGTTAACAACACTCTGTATTCCATTTCTTAGTTTTAAAACCTTCATTCGCAAAATTTCGCACCAATAACGAATCAAAATATTTGGTATAAACATCAACTCATATTCCAAGAGACTCTTAACATGCACAAATTTGAAATTAGAAAACTAATCTTAAACGAGAAAGCTCAGTTAATTCAGTCCCCAATTGAGGAGGAAAAATTCCTTCTTCTTCCTTTTTTTCTTTTTCTTTTAAAAAAAAAAAAAAAAAAAAAAAACTTCCATGAGAATACTTCTCTTGACTACCATATAAAGTAAATTTTGAAAGGGGAAAAAAAATAGAAGACATGAAAAAGGAGGAGAGACTACTTGGAGTTGGTGACATCGGAGAAAAGGGCAAGAGCGAGAGTGTCTCCTCCACTGACTTGGAACACCTTCATTGCTGTTTCTTTCTCCAAGTAAGTCCTCAGCTTAAGCTCTGCAACACAATCATTTTGAATTAGGAATAGAAACTAAACTAGGGTTTTAGGACAAATCATTCGAAAAAAAGGGAGTGTTTTTACACTCTTGCCTCACCCGGATATCCCCCCCCCCCCAAAAAAAAAAAGCGCCCTTTCTTCGTGGAAAGCTTAGGGACATAAACAGAAATGAGATGGACGGAAAGAGACTCGGGTTTGTCTTTTGACGGCTGAGAAGAAAGACGAGCGCGGCTCTACTCCACGCAGCACGGGCCTAGGCCTGAGAAGTACTGAAATGGCTTTATGTTTATAGTTTATTATTCATAAATCCAACTTGGCATCTCGTGATTCTTGTCTAATAAGAGTGTACGGCATGTCGTTTTTCTGTTTAACTTTTAGAAGAAAAGAAAAAACCAGAAAAAAGGTAGCGCGCGCCAGGTAGGGTTCGAACCTACGACTTTCTGCTTAGGAAACAGACGCTCTATCCACTGAGCTACAGGCGCTTCATGAGATGTGGGTATTATTTATTTTTATTAATTATATTTTGTTATTTTAGGGGGCTTGGTGTAAGGGGTTTAATTTAGCATGACCAGGTCAATCATGTTCATGGCGCTCTCAATTCCATTTCTACGTTCTAGCACACCCCTCGGCCTCGACGTGGCAACTCCGTTGAAACCCCCCATCATTGCCACCTTGCCATGCCCTTCTTCTGCATCTTTCTTTTTCTCTCTCCAAAAACCAGACTTCCCAGTTCAGTTCTTTTCTGGGTTGACCCCAAAAGAAAAGGGCAAAAAAAGAAAAAAAAAAAGCGCTTTCTGGGTTATTCTTTCCCCAAAACCATGTCTCTCTCCATCTTCCTCCTACGGCTGGTCACCATCCCTGTCCTCCTTGTCCTCTCTCAAACTACCCCAACAGGTACCCTTTTTAACCCATCCTTCATTCTTCTTCTTCTTCTTCTTCTTCTTCTTCTTCTCATTTTAAAAAAGTTCTCTTTTCACTGACTTTTCATCATCCTCATCTTCTTCTTCTTCTTCTTCTTCTCTCTTTTCGATTTTCAACTCTAATTTTTTTTTTCTGGGTGCGATTCTAATCCATTTTTATGGCTGACCGAATACTTAAAATGCATTCTACGAACAGGGTATCTCTTAGATTGCGGCGCCGGCGGGTCTTCACGCGGCGGCGCCACCGAGAGTGGACTCAGATACGTCACCGACGAGGGTTTCATCACCACCGGGAACATCACCGAGCTTGAACAAAAGGACCTCGTCCCGATTCTCGCCACGCTCCGGTACTTCCCGGACTCCTCCGCCCGCAAATTCTGCTACTCGATTCCGGTGATCAAAGGGGCCAAGTACCTCGTGAAGACGACCTACTACTATGGAGGCTTCGACGGAGGGGAGAAGCCGCCGGTGTTCGATCAGATTGTCGACGGCACCAAATGGGGTGTTGTCGATACCACCGACGACTACGTCAATGGGCTCAGCTCGTATTATGAGATTGTCGTTTTGGCCATGGCGAAGTCGCTTAGCGTCTGCCTTGCTAGGAACCAGAACACGAAGTCGAGCCCCTTTATCTCGGCTTTAGAGGTGGAGTACTTGGAGGACTCGCTTTATAATGCCACGGATTTTAACAAGTACGCGCTTAGAACTGTGGCCAGGAGTAGCTTTGGTGGTGATGGTGAACTTATTGGGTAAGAGAGAGTTTTCTGTTCATATTCTTATTGTTCGCTTTCCAGTGTTAAAATTCTTTATATATAATTTGAAAAAATGGGTTTGAAGATAATGCTTAGTTTTCGAGGTTTATTAATAACTCTAAACATTGCAATAGGACTGTGAGTTGATTGGGTGGAGAATCTTGTTGATTGATTCTTATGATTCCTTTTCTTTGCTATATAGAGCTGTTTATTTCCCCAAACTTTAGTGTGCGAAAATTTGATCTGTGGTCTAGAAGAAATTAGATTAGGAAATAATGCTAATTTGTTGAGGTTCCAAATGCACAGTTAAGTACTATTTAACCTCTCAATGATTGTCGTTTTCGATTGAGTTGTTGTGGAGATTAAAAAGGACTCTCATGTTGGGTGTACGTAAACATGAACCTAGCTTTCCAGATGACAAATTCAACCGGATATGGCAGCCCTTCAAGGACCTGAACCCTGTTGTGACTAGCCACTCCAATGTAACCCCTTCGGATTTCTGGAACTTCCCACCGACAAAAGCATTCAATAATGCGATCACAACCAGCCGAGGAAAGATGTTGCAAATCCAGTGGCCGCCATTGTCGCTGCCCAGTGCAGATTACTACATTGCTCTTTACTTCCAGGACAACAGGACACCAAGCCCATATAGCTGGAGAGTCTTCAATGTCTCGGTTAATGGCAAGAAATTCTATGGTAATCTTAATGTTACGACCAGAGGCGTGACAGTTTATTCGCCTCTGTGGTCGCTATCTGGGCAGACCGAGATTGTCTTAACTCCGGCTGATGGAATGCCTGTTGGGCCTGTGATCAATGCTGGCGAGGTCCTGCAGATTCTGCCTCTTGGTGGAAAGACCCTTTCTAGAGATGGTAGATAAATGTACCCTTCTTTTTCATTGGTGTGAAATACGATTGTTATTTCATCGAACACATTTTTGTGTTTTTTCTTGTTTAGTTTTGTTTAACGAGTAATCTGTTTTTGGTGGTTGCTAGTGGTGGCAATGATGGATTTGGCAAGAAACTTCAACAATCCACCTTTGGATTGGAGTGGCGATCCTTGCTTTCCTAAGGAGAATTCGTGGACTGGGGTTGCGTGCTCTCAAGGGAAATTTGCTCGAGTTGTTGCTTTGTAAGTTCACTTGGATCCACACCTTGGCCAAATGCTTTGACACTACTATAGAGCATTCTAGATCTAATGAATTCTTGCTCTGAATTTAATTTGATCTGTGGTTGAACACAACTTTTTTTGCTATAATGTGAAGGAATTTGACTGCCAAGGGGCTTTCTGGATCTCTGCCTCCGACCATAGCTAATTTAACTGCACTCAAACATATGTAAGTGATGACACCATTGGTTTTTATGCAATCTGATCTCTCTGCATCGTTTCTTGCCATCATTTACTAAATGATATCTGTTTATTCTAATAATGTGATTTACAGCTGGCTTGGGGAGAACAAACTCTCAGGCACCATTCCAGAAATGTGGCCACTAAAGGAGTTATTGACTTTGTGTGTTTCCTGTGAAGTTTGATCTTTATTCTCCTTGTTCATTATGATTTTGTGTTTTCAGCAATTAATGGAGTAATCTGCAGCACTTAAAACTTTTGCTTTTGTCATTCTGATGAAGGCATTTGGAGAAGAACCAGTTCGAAGGACCAGTTCCTAAATCGTTGAACCAACTTCCAAAACTTCATGAGATGTGAGTCCCAATTAAGGACACTTTTTATATCTTTCAGCATATCAGACAACTAATTTGGTACCCTGCTTTGCTTAACAGACTCCTTCACAACAACAACCTCGACGGTCAAGCTCCTGCTACGCCAAAATAGGAAAATGTCAAAAACATTCAGTAAGTAGTTTTGATCTTATTATGGAGTATGCTTCGAGACATAGTTTATAGATTATAATCTTTTAGACATATAGCTATTTTGGGACCTACAAGTTGCAAATTACAACTTTGTTTTTTAGTGTAGGGTATGAAACTCACTAGAGCCGATGAAGGATCAGAGAGGAACAACGACTACGTCTTTCAAAGGCAATGAAGGAAATCCGAGTTTTCTAGAGGGATGATAAAAAGGAAAATCTAAGAAATACTGGTTTGGTTCTGGTAGGTCTATGTAAATGTATCTCTTAGTCCTNCCCCAAAAAAAAAGAAAAGTATAGCAATGGATCAAGTATGAGCAGGTATTATGTACACAGCTGACTGACATTTATTTGCTTAATGATGAGTTATTAAAGGACTAATACATAATGTTCTAAGAAGCTTCTCTCATTTGGTCCGAATCTTTTACTTTCTTATGAAGATGAGTGTAATTTCGAAACAAGGTTTGGAGCTGTGGAGGGGACCAAAGAAATTTCTTACACCTTAAGCCGTTAGTAACAGTAACAATTCACTGTAGTTGAACTATGAAAGAGGCTTTTCTTTTTCTGGTTTTTTTTTTTTCGAAAGAATGAAAGAGGCTTTTCTAAAAGAAAAAAAGTTCACTAAAGCTGGATTTACTTATATTTGCCTCGCAGTTGCCTGAACAACTTCACTTTTTAGGCATTTTCTACCAAGATCGAGAATAATTGCAAAATTCTTAATTGTCCCTCAGTACTTAAATTGGTCCTCTAGTTATGCTAAGACTGTCATGCCCTAGTGCTACTAATCTTTTTATTTCCTTGATTTACACGTGTTTATGAACTACTAATCACATGGGATAAAACAAACAAGGATGATGAAAAATAACAGTCTCGTTTATCAAACAGACAAACACAACGTACATTTTACAATGGCTGGTATGGATATCAATTATCATTCTTCTCTCAAGATACATCTAAGGTTCAAATGTTCAGTACTCCACAGTCCATAGCTTCACTTTTGTACCTTGATGAGCCAATAGGTTGAGGGATGTTGGCCTGTAATGGTGAAATGAAAACTAGGCTTGTCCTTGAAAGTAGAATGGTTTTATCCTTAATGTAGAATTAATTCATGTCCTTTCTATATTTCAATTCCTTTAATTGATGGGTTTATTAAGGATTACTAAATGACAAAGAATATAGGGAGTTTGATGACAGTATGACACTATCATTTTTTTTCCTCGAGTAAAAAAGAAAATTACACTGAAAAAATAGACGATGTTAAGAGTCGGTACTTAAAAAAAATTAATAATAAAGAAGAGAAAGCGGTTTGAAAAAATAAATAAATAAATAAAAACCTGCATAGCTTTTAAATGAATCGAGGTCATAACATGTACGCCATACTAGCCTTAAATTCTCAATTTAAAAAAGGGTTTGCTATGATAAAGGTCATTGAACTCCTTAAAGGGTAACCATTATTTGGTTTTTAAACTAAATAAATGTTCAAAAAAAAATTTGTGAACTAATTTTTAGAATGAAATGAGATACATTCTCAAACTTGTATCAACTTGTCTGCAAATCTATAAATAAAAGAACGATTTTAAAAAAAAAAAAAAAAAACTGCACGTTACATGCTATGCTTTTTCTTCGGTCTAATGTTGACAGTTTTAATAATTCACAAGAAAAAGAAATTATTGTCACTAATTATTTAATTTATAAACTTTTTTTGAACATTTTACTTAGTTTAGAGATCAAATAATTACTAATTAAAAAAATTCTAGGATATTTAGTGTCACAAACTATTAAAAAAGTGTTAAATATACCAATGATATTTGAATTATACTTATTATTTTGTTCTTAAATTTTTAACTTTAATAAGATATTATATAATAGCATCTTAATTATGTAATTATTATAGTAATAATTTTTTTGTTATAAATTATTAATTTTTTGACAAAAAATAATCGTAGACGAAATTTATTATCTTATATTACTTATTTTTTTAATCAGAATTTTATTTTTAATTATAATTATTAAATTATGTATTTTATACGAGATTTATTTTTGTTAAAAATTCAATAATATGTGGAAAAAAATGATAATTAATATAATCTGGATAAATCGTGTAAGTTAAATCTCATTCATGATCTAGCTACTAAATTGTAAGTAATAATTTAGAATTATTATTATAATAATTACGTAATTTAAGTAAAAAAAAAAATTAAGGACAAATTAATATCATTAACCTTTAACCCTTCAAAAAAACATGGTGCCGACCGATGAAATATCTGAAAATCCAATGAAAAGGCTTTTAATTTTTGACCAATTATGTATATGGTCTGTTCCTGTCTCTGCGGCTCTGCCCCGCGAAAACTCTCACCGGCCACTGCCAGTGGGCCACACTATATATACACGTAACTCAACCGTGTCTTCTTCTCAATCCTTACCTGTTCAATTTTACAGACCAAATCAAATTCAAAATCCTCATCATTAAGCATTTTGCTCTGGATGTTCGCTTCAAACCCTAGCTCTCTCTTCTTATCCGCAACAAACCCCAATCGCCTACTACCACTACCACTACCACTTCGATGCCGCGCCTCCGCCGCCGGAGACATTCCGGCGGGCCCCGCATTCCCCAGGTTGGTACAGTTCCCATTAGTCGCTGACGTGGCCGGAGGCGCCGGAGCTCGGATTGGCATTGACTCGGACGGAGGTGCGCCCCTGGACGGCGCGGCCAGGCGAGGGGTCAGTCATGGCGGGGTCAAGGCGAATGCCAAGGAGAGGAAGTGGTCGCGCAGTGGAGAGAGCTACTTGGCTGATGACGGCGACCCTCTTCCCCTGCCGATGACCTATCCGGACTCTTCTCCGGTCCCCCCGGCGGAAATTGACCGCCGCCTCCGTTGCGATCCTAAAGTTGAGGTGAAAACTTTTCTCTTCCAATTGTTTTGAGAGTTTTTTTGTGTTCAGTTTCATTCGCTTTCGGGTGATGGTGGTATAGATGGTTTTCGAAACGACTTTCGTTGTGGTTTCCCCCAAAATTCCCAATTTCAAATGGTGTTCATATGGTTTAGATTGTAGTATTGTGCATTAGGAGTTAAGCATTGGCGCTCCTACAATGACGAATGAATATGAAAAGTCTTTGTTTTAAGGTTTCATAGTGTTAAAATTTGGAACTAATGGCTCTGTTCAAGACTTGTTATTGAAGTTTTTTTTTCTCTACTTTTTGAGAGAACTAGCCATTCATACGCTAAGAGGGATAAGCCTCAGTAAAGCAAAAGTGGCTTAGATAAATGTTTTTTTTTTATCCCCGAAAAATTCTGTGGTGACTAGTGACAATGTTGTACATTTATGATAAAATTACCATATGATAGAACAAAACAAAACAGCTCTAGGAGTTACATTGGCAATCCACCTCGTCAAGGACCTTATACTGCACGGGGCTACACACCTTGGGTTATTATCTATCCATTACCCCTATAATCCCTTTTATTATCTATCAAGGGTGACCCTTTCTTTATTATTATTTTTTTTTTAAAAAAAAGAATAAGTTTCTTTGGCTGGCATCAAGGGTGGTGTCTTTAGTTCACTTGTGCCTCCTCCTATAAACTTGTATGATGTGCTGGGATTTTATTTTTTATTTTTTATTATCTTCTGTTTTTGAGTTTTTGATCTGATTCATTTTTCAATTTGTAGGATTGCAAGGAAGTAGTTTATGAGTGGACTGGAAAATGTCGAAGTTGCCAAGGTTCAGGATTTGTCAGTTATTATAACAAAAGAGGGAAAGAGGTTATCTGTAAATGCATTCCTTGCCTTGGAATTGGTATTGTTCTCACTCTTCCTTATCTTTCACCAAAAAATTCATCAAGTGTGTAAATTTTTATATTTTATTATTTAAGCTCAGTTTCTAGCTAAAATTACAACGGATCAACATCATTCCCAGAATGAAGCTAAGCGCAAAAATCATCCTGCTAATTCTGTTCTTGGTCAAATTTAAGTTTTAAAATGCTGTATTTCCAATTAAGAGATTTCCTAGAAATAGGCACAGCATTAGAAGATAGAAATGAACTACAATGACAGTTGTTCTCCTAGTAAACTGTCCCCAGAAAAGTGAAAGGGACAGATATGTTCGTGTGAGCTTTGTTAGTTGTTGCTTTACATGGGATGCTTTCTTCTGGTATGTTGCGTTGATAAAACGCTGGATTTGTTTTATCAACAAAACTATACGAGGGATCTTTAAGAGTACTTAGAAATTGGATCTTGGTTCTTAGGTCTGACTTTTTCATTGTTAATTCGCTTCCTGTCTGATTTAGTGTGAATAGGATTTTTCTTTATCACCTAGTGTGGTATTTTTGGCAATATACTCATTGGTTGATAATTACAGGATATGTTCAGAAGATTACGGCTCGCAAGGACATAGAAGTGATGGAGGACTTGGATCCATCGTGACCCAGAATAAATTCCATTTTGTTTTTTATTTTTATTTTTTTCAACTCGGTATTTGTTTTGCAATTATTTTCACGAGCTGTAATCTTCTGTATTTTCTTTTCTTTTTTATTTTTAAATACTGGGCTACATATATATGGCCTTTGACAACTACCTCTTTAGGCAGAGGTTAGGAGGACACAACATGAAAATTTGTAGGCAAAAGGTTAAAAAGAGGAAAGTGGTGGAAAAAAAAAAAAGGGTTTCAGCTTTTGGAAAGAATGTATTCCTTTCTTCTAGATCTTTGCTTTTGCAACCTCAGTAATTATTCCTTCCTTAGCTTGCTCATGATCGCCTAAGAATCTTTTACTTTTTAGTTGCCATAAGTTGTTGAAGAATCAATGTCTGCCTTATAGATTGCTTTATCCCAATTGACTAGAGCATCTGAATATTTCTTTCTTTCATTCTGTACAGCCTATAAAATATAAGACTCCTGATTTCTGCCATTTAGAATCAAAAATTTTTTACACTTGATCTCAGTTTGTTTTCAGCAGTTTTATACCTTCCGGCCAAGAACACATCCGCAGATATGTCGAATATAAGCTTCCTCGATTTCCAGTATAACATCTCAAAGAGGAAGTTATTGCAGGGACCGAGTCGTTTGTTTTCCTCTCGTGACAGGCAGAGCTCCAGATTGACGCCTGCTTTCATGCCTAATCCGGATGAGATGAAGCTAGTATTTGATAAATTTGATTCAAACAAAGATGGAAAGATATCTCAGCAGGAGTACAAGGCCGTTCTGAGAGCATTAGGTAAGGGAAACACAGCTGGAGAAGTGACAAAGATTTTCCAGATAGTTGATCTTGATGGAGATGGCTTTATTAATTTTAAGGAGTTCATGGAAGCACACAAGAAAGGAGGTGGAATTAGGACGATGGACATACAGAGTGCTTTTCGTACTTTTGATGCTAATGATGATGGGAAGATAAGTCCAGAGGATGTTTTGGATGTGCTGAGGAGGTTGGGTGAGCGGTGCAGCCTTGACGATTGCAGGCGAATGGTGAGAGCAGTCGACACCGATGGCGACGGTGTGGTTGACATGGATGAGTTTATGACTATGATGACCAACAACATGAAGACGGCTGTGAACTAGACAGGGCAAGTTAGTAGTTGCAGGGACCTAGTTCTGTTTGGTTTCATTTGTAAGGTGTATGTCAGTTGTGTGATGTAATATGTGTGTTACCCTTTTATAATATGCTTTATCCTTGATAAAAGAACAGAGACTGCATGGCATGAGATTGGAACCACATCATTTCTATTGATGTTAACCTAAATTTCTCAAATTCCTATTCTTTTGAGTTGGAAAGCAGGGGCCGCGAGTCTCTTCCTTGCCGGCTATTTTTTTTTTTTTTTTTTCCCTTCAGAGAAGTGAAAACAACATTAAAATTTTTCCTAAGCTATCTATTGAGAATTTTCTCCCTCTTTTAATTGAATCTGGAAAAGAACAACTATTTAAGTACTATAAAACTAGCCATTGCTTTGGGATTTCATTTAAAACGGAGAGGGGGGGGAAAATAGGAAAAGTGCTACCAAACCGACATAAATGCACCTTATGGTTTTTTCAATATAGACGCTAGACCAACAATGTCCTATCCATTTGCCCTGGCTATGGTAGATTATAGAGTTCTTAACCAGATTTTTCATGCAATGGTAGCAAGCATTAGAATAAAAGACTTCCAAATCTTTATTGCGTAAATTGAATAGGACAAGCTATCTACAAGACGAGATCAACAACTCCACTTGCGTAAATTCAAGATACAGGAGCTGTTCAAAAAAATACGCTGGCACCTTAAAATAAAAGGCATGCATAATAGATTCAATCCGATCTCCTAAAAGCATCTCTGACGAGGAGAGATAGGACTTTACAGTGGAAAAGTTTGGCTTCCGTGGTGTTGTTGAGCTTTGAACACAAGCAGATAAAAAGTGTACTCTTTGGTATTCTTCTAACCCGGGGCATATACACTGTACAACATCTCTCCATGCAGAAGCGGGAAATCCCTTACGGGGTCAGTTTGACTATTGCAGTGCACCATTCATTTCCTTTTTTTTTTCCTGAAACTTTTCAAGAGGACCATATTGGAATTTTATATATCCTACTATCTTATACTGGAATGGTATGGTAAGGTATTGCTCTATAAATTCTTTGTTACTAATAGTTGTGATAACGGCCGCAAAAGCCTTGGATCATTAAATTAACAATTATAAACTTAAATCTATAATCATCGTTACCACAAAAAATAATTTAAATAGCTTATATCTAAATATAGATAGCCCTACGTCTGCTTTAATTTTCAAAGCACCTGTCGCATATTTCTCAAGTGGGAATATTTGATAATATTTCTTAACCATAGACAGTACAAACACGTAAATCATTAGTTGAACACACATTTCTCCATCACCTAGTAGCATCAATGCCTCAATCAAATTATGAACCTTTGACATTCATTCAAACACTAGTTCGCACTAGTTTTACAATATTGTGAACAGAAACATGGCGAAGACAAACTAATTATCAACACGAGCTGTATATCCAACAGGCCATTACCAATAACTTGCAGTCCTGTAAAAAGAATACTAAACGCACTCTATTTCGCACTCTCCTCTGCTTGAAACGTGGATTCCACTTCCAGTTTCATATTTAATAATATAACAAATTATTATAGAATCTGCTAGAATGCATTTACCATTCCCCTTCTTGTAATGGTATCAGTAAGTTCTAGAAGAATTGCCAGACGGTATGAAATGCAGCCAAGGAAACAAAAGGACTACTGCTAGAGACCAGTATCAAAATTTTGGAGCATATAACAGGGGGGAAAAAAAAGACAGAAAAGAAGGTAATTGGATTTGATATTCTAGAAAATAATTGATTGAATTATAGCAAGCAGATAGTACATTATATAGCCGCAAAAGGGCCAGTTCCTACCGCTAGAAGCACTGGTACTCGTCTCCATAAGATCCCATATACCTCGTAAAGTTTTGAGCTTTACACACTAAAACGTAGCAGCGAAGGAATCTTATCAACTGCCTATAGTAAAAGCAGATCATTTACCAGTAATCCCCACAAGAGCATTTTCCGTCCTTAAAATGATGAAATCGCTTGTTGTCCCTAACAATCAATTCCCTCCCAACAATCTTGGACATGATCTTTATGGCATTGTGGCAATCTCCGCAAACTCGGAGATTCTTGATGATCCGAAGAGGTGTCCTTGCTGGAGTACTAATGAGGCCATATGCAATTGCCAGCCGCTCACTGTGATAAAGCAAGGCCTGCTCTTTTGCTTCCTGATCAATGTCATGAAGGACGTATCTTGTGTCAGGCACATAACCAGCTTCTCTCATTCCACTCAGGGCTTTCAACTTCTCGTCATCCTTGTACAGAGTTGGGTTTTTAAACTCACTGATCTTGTTCTTCCCATCTAGCATGTTAATGGCAGTAAGCTTTTTGGGTGGTGGATTAGGATTCTTATTAGTAACAGCCTTAGATGGGTCAAGAGCAGCCATGATCTCCTCAGCACGGTATTGACAATCAATATCCCCATGAATCCGAGCATAATCCCTCAAAACCTCCCAAACCACCGCTGTGGGCTCAAAAGGGAGTTTTGCAATGTATTCCTCTGCTTCATTTAGATGTCCACACTTCCCATATACACCAAGAATTCCCAAGTAATGTTCCATCTCTGGAGCAATTCCATACTCAGTTTTCATGGATTCCAAATGTATAAATGCCTCTTCGACCGCATCTGCACTACCACAAGCCGAGAACACCGCAAGAAAAGTCTCTGAATTGGGCTTGAATCCATTCTCCCTCATCTGCTCAAACAATTGCAATCCATCATCTCCTAATCCATTATCTGCATATCCATTTATCATCAGATTCCAAGAATCAATGTTCCTGTCAGGCATATGATCGAACACTCTCCGTGCATCAGTCGTGCTCCTGCATTTCACGTACATTTCAATCACCTTATTGATCAGCTGAAGATCGCTCCTCCAGGTCGACTGCAAAAAGAAATCATGAACCTTTTTCGCATTATCCAGCAACTTCGATTCCGCACATAACTCAAACAAAGCACGGAAACAATTCGCATCCGCCTTCACCCCTTCCTTGTCCATCAATTCAATAGCTTCTTTCAACTTCCCCTCTTGGCACAATCGTCTCAAGTCCAAAATGGACGGTGGGACAACATTGGGAATCTGATTCTCAGCAGCCTGACCTCGATTTGAAGCTTGATTGTTGCTAATCTGATTAGGATTTTGAACTTGCGGAGTCCACTGATTCGGGGTTGAGCGTTGAGGGTAACCCTGATTCGGGTTTGCGCGTTGAGGGTAGCCCTGATTCGGGTTGTTCCACTGATTTGGGCCTCTGGGTTGCTGATAATTCGGGTTCTGAGTGTTCACCTGATTAGAGTTTTGATATTGAACCTGAGGATTCCATTGACTGTTTCCATGCTGAGGATTGCTCTGGTTAGGATATCCACGATTCTGGAAGCTCGGACCGCCCTGATTAGGATACCCACGATTGTAGTTCGGGTTCTGGCTCTGGTAGTTGAATTGATTATTGGGATTTTGGGTCTGTGAGTTCCACTGATTAGGGTTTGAGTTTCCACTTTGGGGGTAGCCATGGCCCTGTGATCCCAACTGACCAAGGCTTCCATGATCAGGGAAAGACCTAGAATCGGACGGTGGAGGTTGCTGCGGAGGAGACCTCTGGTACTCGTACGGGACAGCGGAGGTGGTTAGGGTTTTGGCTAGGGTTTGGACGTTGTAGTTGATGCTGTTATAGACATTAATGGAGGCAAAATGAGAAGGATGCAAAGATCGTACCTTGAAGAAGTGAGAGATGTTCGGACATCGCGTGCGGCGGATAGCTTGCAGAGACGCCATTTTGTGAAGAGAATGAACTCAACTAAACCCTCATAGACCTCGGCATAAACCTTTGCTGCTTAACTTATGTTTTTATTTTTTATTTTTTATTTTTTATTTTATTTATTTTTGTTTTTTGAGGGAAGCTGCGTAACTTATGTCATGCGATAATGCCAAAGGTTCATTCGTTCCATGTGTTCAAATTTCTGGCAGTCTTGGCTTATTTTTTAAAATTACTATTATATCCTTATGGTTTAGAGAAAAAAATTCCTGGGAAAAACTGTACATATTTGACATGGGGATACTGTAACATTTTTATTCGTATTCAGCTTATATATTTCTTTTAGTTATTATTAACATTTGCATTTTTCAAATTTAACCCTTTCTCCAGAGGTCAAACACTATTTCGACTATTAATTTTAACAAAATTTCTTTTAAATTTCGAAGATTATATATTAAAATAAATTAAATCTAAAACTTATATTAAAATTTAATAACTAAAATAACAAATATTGAAAATTCAATTTGAAAAATGAAAAAATCTGGAATTTTTTTAATACTTATTAATTCAGTTTATTAATTTTAAATAAGTTTTAGATTTTGATTACTTTTAAATATATGTCTTATTTAGATTTCGATTGCTTTTAAATATATGTCTTATTTAAAGATAAAGGGTATTAAAATGGTACTTTTAAATATTTGTCTTTCAAATTTAATAATTAAAATTGACGTGTGACTGAGTGAAAGTATATTTTAATATCCTTTTTAATTAATAATTAAAATTGATGTGTGACTGAGAAAAAGTATATTTTTTAGAAATTTTAAATTAGAAGGTTAATATTAATAGCAGTCAAAATACAAGATATAAACGTAATAATTAAAATACAAAATATAAATATATCAATAACATATATAATTTTTATAAGGGAAAGTCGGGGACATAAACCCTTTTATTATGTGTTTTGGAAATTATACCACTTTCGAAAATTCCAATGGAAACTCAAAATTAAAACCTTTTTCAAATGACACTCACATATTGTCAAAATGCTTACAAAAATTCTCTCATAAAAAATATTTTTAAGTACAAATGCTAGAAATAATAATTTTTGTTCTAGATAATAATAATTTTGTATCTTGTATTTTTATTATTGTTTAATTTGTAGATTCTAATTTGGCTAGTGTCGTCATTATCCTTCAGTTTTAAAATTTGAGAAAATTTTATAGATTTTGTTGGTTAATTTGCACTTTTTAACATGTTACACTCAATATATACTAAGTGTAGATTATAAAAATCACATCAAATCTAATATACATAAATTTTTTTAACCAATTCGATCTGATCCATGAATGTATGGATTGAATTTGTTATTTTTGATTAGTTACTTAGACCTTAAAAATGAGCCCTTATGATTAGTGATTAGGTTTTATGTTATTTTTTGTTCTTTATTATTTATTTTTAACGCAAATTTGGGTCTTTGTGATTTAAAAAGTATTAAGCATACATAATATATTGTATAATAAAAATTTACATCTTAAATTACAGTCAGTAGAAAATTTTATAACATATATAAATTATAGAAAAAAAAATGTATAAGTTATATATTATATATTCTTTAAGGGAAACTGGATTGGACCTTGGGATGACAATATAACCCAGGTATCCGTGGTTATCCGATTCGAACGAGGAGAGGAAAAACTACTCAAGCAGTAAAAATAACCAGAGCGAGAAATAACCATATCGTTAATATACAGGTTTGTTGCGAGAACGGTATTATCATAATTCGCATCATATCCACCCCGATATATATATATATATATATATATATATAATTATTATACATATAAATATCTATTTAATTTTACATTATCTATATTCTTATATCTTTGGTAAAATAACGAATTTGGAGAATTATATGTACTTATATTTTTAAATTCTAGAGTTTAAAAATTATTAGTATATTATTGTGTTTAATATTTTGTTGATTATGAAAAAACTTTAGTATTTTCATCTTAATTTTTTGTTTTTACATTTTATTATTATCAATAGGTAATAGGTAACCATGATTTCCCCGTTATCCATTGATTAATACTCGCATCATCCTCACATCCAAAAGAAAGGTTAATGAGATGAGTATGGTATTACAAAGATAAAGATGGTAATTGAAACCGACCATGATCTACCTCATTGTCATTCCTAATTGGATCAATTACTTTTAAGATGAAAATTATCCAATTCACACATGTGTAGATATCCGCATTATAAAAATTGGATTAGATTGGATCATGTAGATTTTGAATACTCCTAATCAAATACTAATTTGACCACTATATTCTATATTTAATAAAAATAACTTTTTAAAATTTAAATATGTTTAAAAAATCATTTAAATTTAAAAATAAATTAAACGAATAATTAAAATTACAAATATAAAAAATCTAAAATTAAATTTAAAATACTAAAAAAGAATTGTTGATATTTACAATTTTAGCTTTAAATTTGAATTACTCTTTAAAATATATGCTTAAATTTGAAGAATGGTATTTTGATAAACGTAGTTATCAAAATTGGTATTTGATCTAAAGATAATAACAAAAAATGGTCAGAAATTATTATAATAGCCAAATGCAAGATATAATTGAACTGAAGGTCAAAATGTAAATTATAAAAATGCAAGTCGCTTTAGTTTCCCATCTTAAGTTTATTCGCTTGATGTTGTTTGTTTAAAAATAATGTCTATTTATTGTCTAAATTTGGGTCATTTTTACATTTTATCATTAAATTTTAAGAATAGTCTCATTTTGTCTTTAAATATTTAAATATCTTATTTGTTAGCTCTATCTAAGTGTGACAATTCATATCAGCAGATCGTGTTAATATCTATATATAATAGTATATATCTTAATCTGAATCTAATCTATTTTTAATAATTATGTGAGAAATTCTAACTAGAATCTGATTCGTTTATAAACAAATTAATTAGACATAATCCGTATAATCTATTTATTCAAATGAGTTATATTCGGATCACATTAATCCAATATGATCTATTAACTCATTTAATCTAAATTAGCTAAAATATTCTTTTTTAACACATTTAATATAAATTCATAAAATAAATGTTTTATGATATTGAGACACAAATATTTACTAAATATACTTATAATCTTAGGAAGCGAAATAATGCCATTTATATCTCATGTAAAATTGTAATTGACACTCTAGATTTTGGTTGTCACGATGTCTTGTCGTTCAAATGGCATGTCGTACTTTTTAATTTTTTAAAATTTCTTTTATTTTATTCTTCTCTAAACTTTAAAGCCACGCATATAATTGTCGTTTATAGTCCGCTGATATCAGCACTGCAGCATTGGATAGTCAAGAACACTAGTACGTCTACGTTAAATTACTTGATTATGGATGATTGAGTTTCTCTTTTATATGAATAATTATATACGATATATATATATATTTATATATTCAACATTGGCATATATAGGCCTTCTAATTGATCGATTTATAACTCATCTACAAGGACGGTTATGGATTAACATGAACAACACAAGACTACTACATTTATTAATAGCTAGTCAAATTAAATTTGTTACTCATCCCAATTTTTTTCTTTTTAATCTCAACATCAGCACAATTAACGATTTTTTTTTTAATTTCCCTGAGGCAAAGCAAGCAAAAGCACAATGCCATATATATTTGCAGCTAATTTTAGCTCCCAACAAAGCATCAGCAAAAAATACAACATATAGTAAACTTGTATTTAGGCCAGTAGAAGCACGCAATAGAGGAAAGCAATATATATTATTATTATTTTTAGGGGCCTTTAAATAGAACTTCATCTTGTCATGGCTGGTCCCACAATTGGAGCAGCAGTAACTCCAAGTTGTTGTCTTTCCAAGTTTGCTTCCCAACCTTCATTATGGAAAACCGCATATACCCAAATTAAAAATATATTATTAAATCAACACTGATTCTTTTTTTAATTGAAAAAAAAAATAGGGAATTAGCCGTAAGAAAATGCCCTAATCCATTTACATATTTAAAGAATAAAAAATTTCATATAATTAACTCAACTCTGAAATTGAAAAATACATCAAATTTCAAACAAGTTTCATATAATCAAATTATGCATACTAACCTCATAAGACGATACTTCCGATAATGAAAATGTATTAAGTTGACTATTGTTTTTGGTTCATGCTAATAATTGCAACAATAATTTACTAAAGAATTTATTTGGCATTACTTAGTTGATGAATTATACTGGCAGCCGACATATCCAATTTGCAGTTTTATAAAGGGTTAACTATTGCCACTTATGCTAATTGGGGCTAGTTCAGTTGGTCCAAAATTTGAGGGATATGTGTGTGAGTTTGGAAGGGTCAGACTTCAAACCTTGATAGAATGTGTGTTATTTTCTTTTAAATTTATAATAAATGGTGGTCATTAGTTAAGCCACATTTAAAAAAAAAAAAACTATTGCCACTTATTCATACCTAAATATTATTAGTTTCAAAAACAAATATTATTTGGGATTAGTTTTGGGTTAACATTTGTATTTTGTTTATGGAGTTTGGTGTACTGATCTTAAATTATATAACACCAAGTTGGATAAAAATTCAGATTCCCTTCGAATAATGGTTTTTTTTTCTTTTACTCTGAAATATTTGGCCTTAAGTAACTGTTAAGATATCTCTTTCAATTCGTGGCTTAAAAATAAACATATATCTTATAGTCATTTAGGAAAAAAAAAAAAGAAAAAGAAATGTCGATCACAGAAAAATTTTAGCTAGTAGTAGAGACCAATCCAGGTGGTGCTCAGCTATTTCTTCTTGATGATTTAGAGGCAGGACAGTTAGCCATCTTACTGCTCCAGTTTTGTTCATAAACAACTATCAAACATAATAGAGGCAGTCAGAGCATAATTATATATCTCTTGAGATATTTATATCTTAGTTAGACTCGATATCATTTTCTAGTGTAAGATAGGATCACGATATATAAATTAGTGAAATCATAAAACATGACTACATGAGTTTATGATCAAGATATATATGATAAAGGAAAAATTAGTATGTATGATCGTATCAAATATATACATATATATATATATATATAATTAGAATAATGATACAGATTTCCAAAATTTGTACAAAAACTTACACAAGGATGTGGCATTCATTTTCATTACTGCCAAATTATGTGAAGTTTAGTAATTGAAACAGATGCTAGATGATGTATTATAAGTTTTTGGTGTCCCATATATGTATGTACCTAATTCGAGGTCAAAGCCACGTATCTTGAGCTCTCTGTATTCTTGGCAAAGGGCACAACACTCACGGTAGAAGTGGACTAGGCAATCGACACAAGGTGACTCTTCCAAGTTAAATTGACCCCTCAATCTGGATCGATAGCTACACGAGTACAAGCATGCAAGCCCAGTAAACGCAGTAATAAGCCCATAAGTAAGCCCACTTGATCCGTAAGCTGATGATCACAAAATAAATAGGTTAATATCCACCTAAATAGATGAGACCAATCATATAAGTTGAGTGATTTTTGGGCTTACTTGAGGAACTTTTATCCACAATCTCTGCAATCTGTCCAAATGTTATGCGAGGGCAAAAGCAAGTAACTATACCTAATTAAAACACATGGGCATTACTATATAGTTAAAAAGTATTATATACATATTTATATAATGTTTGGCAACAAATTCTCCTGGCAGTTTCTTGTGGATTGCTTTACAAGCGACTGATATAATCTATTTATGGAGAATAGGCGACGGGGTGGTACTTGTGGCTTTGTTCCTCTGACATGAGCATGAAGCCGTCACACTAAGTATTGTTCTATGATTAACACCTCTAAGCCCTAAGGTGTGGATTGAGAAAATTCTTAGTTGTATTGCTCTTATAGTTGTAGCAAATTAATGACTTATCTTTCAAAATTTAACCCCAAAAAAAAAATATATATATATATATATATATATATATATATATATATATATATATGTATACTCATAGCGATGAAGTATTGAAATTGCTACATATATTATAATCAGGGTTATATGCTTACAATTTCCAGGATCATCACAGCAATGGCAAAGACCAGTTGACCACTTCCCTATGGCACCAGGAACCTGAACGACTCTGGTTATTTATGGAGGAGGAGCACGATAAGCTGGTTGTGCTACACTCGGGTTTGGAATTATTCCTGGGTGTGAATATTTCCCATTTTCATAGTCAGCTACTGTTGGATACATGATTTATGGCTACTAATCAAAATATCTAACTGATTATTAGGCTGGTGATGATGAATAGTTGTGTATATAGTAGCTAGCTATCCTATTATTATATAGCTGGGGGTTTGGGATTCTGCAATATATTAGAAGTCTCATTTGGTGGAAACTGCCCTCTTGTCATGAAACTCTTGATTGATTATGTATATGCATGTAATTTAAAATATTATTTATAATTTAAGCAATGAATGTTGCTTAATTCTCTGTAGAGAAAATACTTTAGATATATTATTTGATTAATGTATGATACTATATGCTTACATAGATCATGATTCAACCAACTTCGATGGAAATTATACAGAATCTTCTCGTTCTTGTTTTTGTTATTATTAGTTGATTTTGAGCTAGGTTTTCAGTCTACTGGCCAAGTGGCTAGCTAAAAGGCAAGAAGAAAGACACCACTAACCATTAACTTTGACTTCATAAGTTGTTTAATTGGTCTCCCAACATACCTAGTCATTTTTTTTTGAGTCGAAACGTAGATAACATACCTAGTCATTTTTAAGAAGCAATATTTGAACGAGTAATGTTAGGGTGTGTATTAATAAGTTATCTAGCACCATAGAAAGTGTCGATCTATTACTCATATACGATTAAGTTGATACGTTAAGCAAGATACAATCTATTTATTACAATCCCACAGTTATAAACTAATGCCTTACGTGGTGTGTATAGTTTAAAGTTTTACCCATAGCATGTATTAGTCTAATTTTTTAAGTTTTGCTTGTAAAATCCTAATTTTGGTAAGGTTAATTACGTAATTTTAATTCAAGGGTATTTTGATAATTTTAAAATTTCGGATTAATTAAATAAAAATCTGAAAATATTTTAAATTAAATTATTGTTGTTGAATCTAGACAAAATAAAGTCTAAGTACATTTGGGGCAGAAGTGAAAAAAGAATTACAAATCGAGGTCAAAAATATAATTAAGGAGGGACTAAAGTGAAAGAATCCTCTTAGGATTGTGGCCAAAGTGGAATTTTAGAAAAATTTTCGATCAAACCAGTGATTGACACGTGTCCCACTATATACAGTTTTTAAAATTTCCTATTAATGCCCCCAAAATTCATTTTTTTCCCCAAAGATCCCTAGCCAAAAAATGAAACACCCAACCTCTTTTATTGTTCACCTGCTAGCTCATCACTAGTCTAGCTGCCCAATGCACCTGCCTGCCATGACCAGGAGGTGCCGATGAAGCCACGCTGGGTACTGCCGCCATGAACTGCTGCGTCTCGCCGAAACTACGGCCGTTCGAAGATCACGCCAGAAAATCGCCCACCATTTCTTTGTCCGGTGTCCAATTAGCTCAACTCCTGTGCCGTTCAACTCGTCTCGACGCCAGCTTTCATTTTCGACTACCCACAACTTCTAACTCGGCTCCGGCGACAAACTATTTACTGTAGCAATTTAATAATATTAAATTTTGTGGTATTTTTCTAATTATTTCGAAATTGAGTTATTTTGCTCGAGAAAATTATACCATATAAAAGAGGAGATTGAAACATGAAATCTCATGATTTTGAAGTATTGAAACGATAACCGGAAGATCGTTAATTATCGAATTAAAAGTGGTATTTTTCTAATTATTTTCAAAATGTGGTATTTTTATAAAATTTGGATTTTTGAGCCCATTTATTGCTCAGGACCTCGAAATAGAGTTCTGACTTCGAATTTTGGACTCAATGAGGTCAGGACATGAATTTTGATATAAAGTATCACTATTTTTTGAAGTATCACGAAAATGGAGAAAATAGTTCTTGAATTGCATCGTTTTGCATGTCACAGGCCGTTTCCGCTCTGGAACCCGTTTTCAACAAACTTTATGTCTAACGCAATGTTTTTGGGTGTTCTTAATTCAATGGTGACCTTTGTTTCTCAGTTTGAGGCCCCGTTTGGAAACTCACTCTTTCCAGTGAACGTGTCGGTATCCATAAACAACTGTCTAGCTGATCAATATAGGACTTTTCTAGCGTCATTATCTCAACATAATTATTATTTCGAGGTAGGGGATTCAATTTCTTTATTTTCTATAATTTTTCATAAAAATTAGAATTTATTTTGAAAAATAAAATTTTGTGATTTTATTAAATTAAATTATTTAAATAATTATTTTAATGAACTGCAAATTTGTTAAACATTGTGGACTGCTCTGAATATTTTATCTATACAAGTTTTAAACTTGGAATTTGATTAAACTATAGGAACTGTACTTTTGGATTTTTAAGTACAAAGTGTTATTCTATTTAAAAATTAGAATACGTCTAGAATGTTAAACCATTGCATGGTTATTTGAGACTCTATATATTGCACATTTCATATGATTATGCATGAGAGTCATCTTAGGCATCACGGTGTTGTAGTAGGCGGACTAGTACATCCGCTTTCGGTGAGACCCTGTAAATCAGTGCGGGGTTTATTTTCTGACTATCTCTACTAGATAGGTGTAGGCATTTGGTGTTCCTCCGGCTTAGTAAGATTAGACACACGAGTGTCCCTCCAGTTTCTAAAGATAGATGTCCGGCAGGGAGTACTCAATATATGTAGTATAAATTACTCTAATCGTGATGAGATAGTGAGAGCTTATGGGAGGTGTTGATTTATGTGATATGTATTATACTTGTTTTATTATGATTTTCAATATATTTGACCTTTATGCTTGGTTTGATCTTTAGCATGACTTTTTGTAATGGTTTTGTACTTACGTTTTGAACACTTAATATTTATAAAAATACTTTCTAATACTACTAACCATATAAATATTTTGAGAATTATAAAAAAGTTATCCCAAAAAGGGTAATTGGGTAATTTACTGAGTATTTTATGCTCACTCCCCTACTTTCTCCACAGGTAGTGTCCAGTATAATATTAACGATCAATAAGCGGAATAAGAAACTATCTTTTACTTGTAGTTTATGATTTGGTAATACTAAGAGTGTAGATTTAAGACTTGTGTTTAAGTCTTGTTGAATAAATAGATTATACTACTTTGAATATGTCTGTTAACTATATATGTCATATTAGCTTGATGTTGAGGTGTGAATGATGATGCTCGATTAACTATTTGAATTTATTTTTTTTTTAATTATTCAATCTATGTTTATTGGTGACTATGAATTATGAGATAGGTTCACTGGTTAGAATTCTAAATATTTTTATTTATTGTGTCGTTTTAAAAATTTAAAACTCTTAACATTTTTTCTTTATAAATTAAGAAATTTCTAATTCTAGCGAAATTCTCCTTCCTCACTCACGACACCACCCACTAACATTTTTTTTTATTTATTAAAAAAATCTTTGTTTTAACACCTTTTTGCTTCTACTTTGACTTTTTCCTCCGATTTGGCCTTTTATATTATTTCAATTGCATGATTATTTTTGGATTTCTAATTATAAATTTTTAATATAATACCCAATATTTTTTTTCATGATTTTTCAAATTGATATATGTCGTACTTTATAATGAAAATAATTGACATATATCGTACTTTATAATGAAAAATAATTCTTAAATATATATTTTTTAATTTTTTATG
Source organism: Parasponia andersonii (assembly GCA_002914805.1). Lineage (NCBI taxonomy): Eukaryota > Viridiplantae > Streptophyta > Magnoliopsida > Rosales > Cannabaceae > Trema > Trema andersonii. The sequence continues at coordinate 969,378 of JXTB01000058.1, forward strand.
ACATTTTTTTTAAATTAAGGAATCATCAACTTTCTTTCTCATTTTTTAGATATTATAGGTAATTTAGTAAGATACCTATAATATCCTTATAGTTTTTTTTTCTATTTATTTATTATCTTTAATTATAATAAAGAATCTATAAGTACTCTTTTAATTTCACTAGATATGATAGATAATCTATACGATACTTATGGTAATATTTATTTTTCTAATTTCTCAGGATATATAGGTATCCTATGATAGCTATATTAACTTAGTTTTTTTTTTTCTTCTTTTTTTTTTTCAGTAATAAGAAACGTCCAGTGCTTCCATTTCTCATGTAGGTTATCTATGATGATATCCTAACTTTTTTTTTTTTTTTTTTTTAAAATGCCGAAGCCCATTTACCATTTCCCAGATAGCTAATTTGGTGAGATTTATTTTCTGTTCTTTTGAAATAAGAACACGAAAGGTAACTTAATAATATAACAATAATAACTTTTTCTTTTTTCTTTTTCATACTTGTGCAGATACCATATAACTAATTTAGTAAGATACTTTTGTTATTTTTTTTTAATTATTTTTGCAATAAAAGATGTCTATCTCCCATTCTAATTTTTCCGAATAGTATAAGTAACCATGTAGATACCTATATTAACATTCATAGTTTTTTTCTTAAAAGAAAAAAAAAAAACTAAATTGACCAACTTTAAACCATTAGCCTGTTATCATAGGTGACTGTTGGTACACGAAGACAACGAGTGGTGACCTTTAGTGATCAGCGAAGTCACTCGGTTTAAGAATAATGGTAGGATATACATGGCATTCTAGTTTTTTTATTATTATTTTTTTTTTCTAAATCAGAAACGCTCAACATCTTTTTCCAATTTCCCAGATACCATAATTTGGTACCTTTTTTTCCTTTAATTTTTTTGGATTCTATGCATATCCTGTTAAGATAATTTTGGTAATCCTAGCGATAAAAAACATCCAAATTCTTGTAATCCTCGAAGTTATCTTGTTAAATAAATTGGTAGGATACCTATACTAACTTCCTAGATTATTATTATTATTTTTTTGGAATAATGAACACCTAATCCATTTCTAATTTCCCAAACACCATAAATAAGTAACACCATAAATTGGTAGGATACCATTGATAACTGTTTTTTTTTTTCCCACAATAAGCAACACATCAACTATTTTTCTACTTCTCGGATATCAATAATGTTCTGATAAGATACTTATGGTTGCATAATAAATAATACTCCAATTCTCTTTTCGTCTCCTGAATACCAAAAATATCATGGTAAGTTATCTATGATTGCACAATAAGTAACGCCCCTAATTCTATTCTCGTCTCTTATATACTCATCTCTTATATATCAAAAGTATCATGATAGGATATTTATGGTTGCACAGTAGCCATATGATACTTAGTAATAAAAAATGTCAAATTACTTTTTAAATTTTCCAAATACTATAATAACTTGGTTGGATCTTATGGTAACTTTATTTTTCTTTTTTTCTTTTTGTATAAAAAAACAAAAGATTAAAAAAAGATTCTTCCGATGCGACCTTTGTAAGATACCTAAAAAAATAGGATACCTATATGGTAACATTCCTATTTTTTTTAGAATGTTTAACTCTCCTCCCAATTTTTCAAATATTATTAATAACTTAGAGTTACTTGTGGTAGCACTTTTTTTATTTTTTATTTTTAATAAGATATCATATGTAACTTAGTAAAATTAAAACATCTACTTTAAAAACTAGTAAAAACAAAAGTGAGATAGAAATAAAAAAGAGTTTTATTTCAATCATAAATAAGATAGTGCAACTATTAATTTTTTTTATAAAGAAAAAGTGCATGAAAGTAAAAAAAAAAAAAAAATGAATGAGAGAAAAAAAAAACGAACCTAGACTTATAAAAGGTTAAATAAATAAATATATATTTTCATAAGTGATGTCAGTGCCTGAGACGCTGACTTTCTATCCCACTGATATTATACATGTATTATTATTTTAAACGTTCCCTAAAAAGGTTAAAAAACGAAAAGAGCTTTATATTCATTAAGAAAGTATATTATCCTGACGCATTACGGTATACGGATAAAAGTCGTATAAAGTTTTTAACCTCCATAATAAACTTAAACATGTACCGTAATAAACAAAACTTCAAACAGAAAACCCTACTCGGGCTAAANATGCACTTCATTATAGCTATTAGATCATCATTAGATTGTAATCCAACGGCTAAAAAAAAAATAACTAGGTAAAGAAAAAAAATACCTATTACATTGGCAACCCTATATATATATATATATATATATATATCTAAATTAACTATTTGCATGCAATTAACACGGTTTGACAAAGCCCAAATATCAAAATGTACCAAACCCGCTGCAATGGAGGTAAATTTATATAACTTAACTATATGCTAGCTGTGAAATCTTTTTGTATGATCTGCTGAGAGCATATAATAGGTGCTAAGAATACATAAATTAGGGCATAACGATGTTCCATAACTTGTTTAATATGAGACTACTAGTACAGGACAAGAGTACAACTCAAATTTTCTTTTCATTTACTTAGTAGAGTGGGGATTTGAACTCAAGAGTCTCACGACAGGAGAATTTATGGCCATCTGTGGATAATGATAATGTACCTAGCTACTCTACTACCTAATATGCATCGTTGTTCAGCGGATCTTATTAAATTGCATAGTAGCAAGTTTGGCAGACTGAAACGGGATATTAAATAGCCTCACGATAGGAGAGGCCAGATTGAACTCTACTCATGAAGCTAGTCGTTCTACAGCCTCGATTTGTCTACAAGACCTGGTATTGTGGATTTGGTTACCACCCATGCCAGTACTCGATCTTATTTTCCTTGACTTGGCCTTCGGATGAATAGCTACAATTGCTACTTCAACACGTTACTGTCGATATAAATTTCATCCTCTTTGTTCCTTTTACTATATATAGATGATGTATGAGCTATATTATGTTTTCAATGGCACCTGACAAGAGTACTCAAGGGTTAGATGGTTCGTCAGCCATGTTTTTTTTTTAAGAAGAAATTGGAATTTTGTATTGGTCTCTTCTGCTGTAGTCGATGTTATCGATGGAAATTCAAGTTTGTCATCTATTATTTCCAAATACTCATACTTTTTGAGTCAATTATAAGTGATTTATACAATTGGTAAACAAAATGCGACCCCTCGTATACTTGTGACGGAACAACAAAATAAATTACAAATTAATTAAACTAATTAAAATAAATGAGATATAACTAAAACAATAAAAGGGGTTAAATGCATAACCCAAAAAGACCCCTAAATTACGCATTTTAAACCGTTTAAACTGTAAGTTTTGAGCTTTACAAAATTATGTATCTTCAAGTTTAATATTTCAAAAAAAGATGAGTCTATTATTGCCACTCCTCCATCTACTCTTCCCACGTTACTACTAAAACCACACCCTAAATTAAATTCAAAAATCTAATAAATACTTAGTATACCCCCTATTATTCCTATATTACCTTTCAATTTAATTTTTTTAATTTAATCTCTTTATTCTCTTCCCATCTCTCTACTTCCCATACTCTCTTCTGCCATATCAACCCTTTTTTTATTCATGTTTTTCTTTTTTCCTTCTTCCCGTGTTTTAAATTCCTCATCAACCATACAAACCAGCGCTTCCATTTTTCTTTTACTACATCATCAACCCAAATTTCTAAAAGCGGGATTGTTGGTGGAAGGACTGTTTCATTGTAGCCCCCAAATTGTGGTGTTCTTTGAAAGAAAAAAAAATCCTCACGATGACTATAACAATAAAATTAAACAATTGTATAATAGTTATCTAGTAGGAAAGAAAGTTTACTTGTGGTAATAGATATGTGCAAGTATTTATTAATTATTACAAATAAAATTAAAGAAAAAAAAGTGTGCGCCTAAATGATTCAGATTAGAATTAATTCTAACAATTGTACGATGGATACGAGAAGGAAAAGTAACTCAATCGACAAAAGTCGGAAAAAAAGAATGCAGGCAAATTGATGAAAAATATAATAAAAGAAAAATAAATAAAGAGTGAAATGTTTTCAATTTTTTCAAAACATACACACACAGGAAAAGAGAGAAGAAAAAATACTCACTATTTCGTTAACATTATCTTCTGAATCTTTCATCTCATTAGTCAATACATCTCATATAACAATGAAGAACAAATTCAATTAGGCCATACAAAATAATTTAGGGTTTAAGAGTTAGATAACTCCAATATGATTTGTGGTTAAGAGAGGGGTGTGAAGAGTTTTTTTATTTTTATTTTTTTAAATAAATCTTCATTCAGAATTGAATATAGGTAAAAAGGGTTTTAACAAAAGATCATGTACTAAAAAGTAAATTTGTTCAGGGTTTATTTTGGCAATAAAAAATATACTAAAAGAAAGGGTGGGGAGAGCAGATATGGGGATGGCAATAGACCCGCTTTTTAAAATAATCGCCCGAGTGATTTATGCTATTAAAAAACAAAATTACCCTCATATTCTTGTTACCAAACAACAAAATAAATGATAAATTAATTAAACCAAAACAAAATGAGATAGAGCTAAATAAATAAATAAATAAATAAATTATAAGAGTGACGTTTATGAAAGAAATTCACATTGTTAATACGAAATTCATGTTTAGAAACAAGAATAATCAAACCTCAATTCGGTTTTATTATTTAATGAGGGATAAATTTATCATTTCAATGATAAGCATGATTTTTTCGAAATTTGAAACTTTGAGATATAAATTTAGAGAATTCAAAACTTAGGGTTTGAATTGAAGAAAGTGCATACTTTAGGGTTTTTTTTTTTTTTTTTTTTTTTTGCAGTTAACCCAAAAATGAAAAGTAAATAAACTGTAAAGAGTGATGTTTATGAGAGAAATGTAAAATTTTAATATAATTTTTATGCTTGGGAACATGAATAAACAAATCTCAATTCAATTTTAGCATTTAAGGAGGGGTTAAATCATCATTTCATATACAAAGAGTATAATTTTTTGGTAATTTGAAACTTAGAGGTAAAATTTTGAAAAACTCAAAATTTAGTGTTTAAATTACAGAAAATGTATACTTTAAGTTTTTTTTTTTTATTCGTCTTCAAACTCAGAAATTTAATTATGATTTATTTATCTTTATAGAATCACATAGTACAATTTATGTAAAAAAGAAGAACCATATCAAGACAAGAATAAGCATGATAGATGACAGAAATGGTAAAGTTGTACAAATTAAGCACCTAATATATTTAGATATATATATATATATATTAATTATTGTACACCGTCCAAGGTTGGGCTTCAATTGATTAATAGTACTTCATCTTGTCATGGCTGGTGCCACAATTGGAGCAACAGTAGCAACTCCACGTTGTTGTCTTTCCAAATTGGCTTCCCAACCTTCATTACGAAAAACAGGTACAAGAAAAAAAAAAAAAACAATTACTTACTACTTTGTTAAGTCAACGCTGAAATAAATAAAAAAATATTACATTAAATTAACTGCCAACAGGCCCATATGAAATAAGTGTCCTAACATAAAAAAGAACCCTCAATGAAATTAAGATGATTAATATTGCTAATTTGGTTCATGCTCATGTAAAAAATTTCATAACCATTGTTTATTAGCGGATGATTGAACGATTAGCAATTTGCAGTTTTATAAGGTCACTCACACCCACTACTTTTCCGGTCAATATTCAAGTGTATATATATATATATATTATGGAGTTTGGTGCACTGGTCTTAAATATAAAACCAAGTTGGATATAAAAGATTCAAATCCCTCAGAAGAAACTATATTGGCTTGGTGGAAAATGTTTGGCCTTTGTTTAGTAACTCTTAAGATATCGCTTTTCAAGTTTCAATTCGGCTGAAAAATAAGAATATTTGCCCTTGTGGTGCTTATATCAGCTCTTTTGGTCCAACAGATAGGTTATAAATTATAATCGAGCACTGTTGTATAGAACAATAGGATGGAAACACAGTTCACACATGCCAATCCCATTAATATTGCTAGTAATTATCAGTAATAACTAATTAATGTTGACCCACTACTATCTCCTAGTTTTTAAATTATCAAAACAAAGTGATGACACCTAAATTGAATTTAAATAAAACGCTCGAATTGCAAGCTAGCTAACTAACTGATCAATTAATAGGAAAAACACAAAAATATCCCTGGACTTTGGATTAAGGAATCAGACAAATTCTGACCCTACAGGGAATCGGAACCCTAATATGTGTAAGGCATATTCAGAAAGAGATGTTTGGTTCGTTATACATGATTCTAATTTTCAAAAATCATATGAAAGATATATATAGAATGCTAACTAATTTAGAGGTGTAAATATGGGCCGTCCGGCCCAAGTGAATCCATACAGAAATTTGGGCCATGTTGGGCTGACCCCCTGATCATTTATATGCGGCCTAGTCTGGCCCGTGAGCCCGTTGGGACAATATATGGGCTAAGGGCGGGGCGGCTCTAAAGCGGCACAAAAATGGACAAGCCCTAAACGGACCAAGTAAATGGGCAAAAAATGGTCAAAATGAGCTTAATTTGTTTTTGAAGTCAATAGTTTTAATAAAAGTTGAGAAATTCAATTGATTAAATGAATTAAAAAAATTGAAAAAAAGTTTACATTTTAATAAAGAAGTGAAAAGAAAAATATAGGAGAGTTGGAGAATAAAGTGAGAAATATTTGAGAGAATTTTTTTTCTAATGAAAGTTGGGGAAATATAGGGAGAGAGATAAATTAGAGAATAATAGACCATAGAACTTTGAGCGTGAAAATTTCGGGTGTGTGGGATGGATATTATTTATAGTACTGTAAGAGTGTGAATAAATAATAAAAAAAAGGGGCTACTTGGGCTGGGCCGGGCTAACTATACTATATTCGAGAAGTATATATAATATGTAAGTACCTATTCCGAGATCAAAGCCACGGTTCTTGAGCTCTCTGTATTCTTGACAAAGGGCACAAGCCTCGCAGCAGAAGTGGACTAGGCAGTCAACGCAAGGTGCCTCTTCCAAGTTATATTGACCTCTCAATTTGGATCGATAGCTGCACGAGTACAAACATGCGAGCCCAGTAAGAGCAATAAGTCCATAAACCGTTCCACTTGAACCGCAAGCTGCAAAAAAAATTACAATATGCTTATGAGCTAAATTATTGTAAGAGAAAATTAATTAATTAACCACAAAAATAAAAATTACAAACTTAAAAGTTTAATAACTTTCAGACTTACTTGAGGAACCTTTGTCCACAATTTCAGCAATCTGTCCGAATGTGATACAAGGGCAAAAGCAAGTGACCATACCTGATTAAGAACACAAACTTTGGAATGAAATTCGGAATAGGTATATCTTTGACGAAATAGATATATATATATATATATATATATATATATATATATGGAACATTATTAAGGTAATTTTTTTTTTACATATAAATAGATTCTTTATTTTTTTTAACCGTTGGATGATGTGAATAGTTGAAAAGAAAAATCATCATATGTATATATTGCTCAATAAAAAAAATAATAATAACACTTATTGATTCTCTAGCGCGGATGATTTGAAGACCAATTCGGATGGACCCTCGTTCGTGTATATATTGGTTAAAAACAACGATATGTACTATGACAGCAGAAGTTGTTTAACACTATTCGTAATTATGATCAAGTATTAACAGAGTCGTGGCTTAATCTGGGTTACTCACAATTTGCAGGATCGTCACAGCAATGGCAAAGACCAGTGGACCACTTTCCCGCGGCACCAGGAACCTGAACTCGGGCTATGTACGGAGGAGCATGATACGCCGGTTGTGCTAGACTCGGGTTTTGAATTACTCCCGGGCTTGAGTACTTCTGATCATGTTGATGATGATCAGGTGCTGTGGGATACATGATATTTTGGGCACTCAAAATAGTTTGAGCTATAGCTATGATGATGATCGTTATATTATATATATATATATATATATATATATATATATATATATATATATATATATAGTCGTTACGTCCTACGTAACGTGCATAATATGTAATGTATAGTTGGCTTTGGATTTATATAAATTAAGGTGCAGGGTCACTTGGTGGAAACTGCCATGTGGTCATTCAGGACCGTATCATCTTTCGAGATTTCCTGTCTTTTTCTGTCCTTCCACCGATCAGACTAGTACACTCTGCTTCACGTGCTCCATCTTCCCTGGCCTTCTAACGGAGAGAGCCTTCCGTTTGATCGGCTGTAATCGTAATCCAAATAAATAAAAGAAGGAATCATTATTTGTAGCATTTTGTAGTATGTTAAAACTAATAATACTGTTCATTTATTTGAAAAAGTAGTTACTAAATTATCTTTTTTAAATGTATATATGATTTAAAGTTGATAGATTTTTTAGTACAAAATTATATTTTATAATTTTAATAATTAAAAAAAATATTTACAAGTAATCAGACTCTTTAAGATGTTAGTGAGAGAAATATTTTAATATTTTCATTCTTTTTTTAAAAAAATTTATATAGATTTTACGTATTTTTCATTTTCTTATATTTTAATAAATTTTTGTACGAAAATCATTATCCCACTTATCATTCGTATTACTCTTTTACTCTTTAATAAACATGCTAATCAAAATAGAAAATGACATTGCCGGCGCCACTACACGTGATCACTCATGTGCACTTTTAATAATCAATGTGAAAAAAGGAAAGACACCAAAAACTGACTAAGAAGGTCTTTTTAAAAAATAAAATAAAGGAAAAAGAAAAAATATGCTTCCTTCTTCCGCACCTCTTAGTTGGAAGTATTGGCTCGTACATAATTTGTTGATTTATATCTATTGGATTCTCTCTTCTTTTTCCTTTTATTTTTTCATTTTTCCAATAAACGTTTCTGAATATATATTTGGTTCTACAAGCGTTGTTCTTGTCGGCCTCAAAAAAAAAAAAAAAGCGTTGTTCTTGATTTAATGGTTAGATTTATTTATATGATCCACATAATTTTAATAAATTAATAATACATTTATTAATATTAATTAAATAGTTTAATAATATTAAGTGTATTTAAATTTTTATTAATGAAGAATTATAACTCTTCAAAACAATACAACTCTTATATGAATTGACATATCTGATAAAAAATATGTCCTTAAATATTTAAATGGAATTTGATCTTCTCTCCAACTATTATCAGAAATATACGTATTCTATCACTAAACGCATTATTATTAAGTATATAGGGTTAACGGAGAGAAACTCATGATTCTGCATCAAAATTATTTGACAGTTTAAAGTTTAATTACAATAGTTCCTGGTATGTCTATTATCTATATTATAATTGTAAAAATCATGAGTTCTAAGATCATTTGAGATTATTAATTACATGCATATTAAAGTTTTGCATAATTAAGAAAAATTTATATGTAGTATTCGAGCCCAGGTTTAAGAACTTATATTTTTTTCCATTACACTCAATTGTTTTTTTACTTCGATTAAAAAAAACTCTAAATTCTTAGAGAAGATTTCATTGTTTAAGTGTTTCTGCATTAGTATGTATTGAATGCATATCTAAATTTACGTTGAGTTATGATTTTTCTTTTCTTTTGAAATTAAGTCTCTTTATATATATATATATATATATATATATATATATATATATATATTTTTTCCTGATAATGTATTTATATGGGCATCTGCAAATACAATGTGAAATGGAGTGTAGATGCCCTTTTACATTATATATATACACTAACGGAAGATAAAATTAAGCAAAGAAACCATTATTACTAATCAAATATGCATGCTGGTTATCCATTACTTTCTTTATGAATTTGTGTGATGTTAATGATCTGTTTTATCTAATTGATAATTCTTGTATATGTTACCGTATCACGTGCATTCAATTTGCATAAATATTCGTTTATGTTTTAAAATATGAACAATGAAACTACATATATTTATATCCTTATCTGATTATATTTACGATAACTAAATTATGGTTATAGTTGCAGTCATGAATTTTGCTTTACTGATGCTTTAAACTATATGATGGTGAATTATAGATGGATAATCTAAAATATATCTAAATGTTAGTACATTTAATCCTAAAAATTATGTGCATCATAGATTTTATTTTCTATGGATTTATTTGCAATTTTCATATTTTCTTTATTATGTGATTAATTATATTAGCAAATTACTATCAGCATGATTGCTAAATTATTCAGTTTGAATTCCATATTATGTTTATTTGTTAATTACCAAAGTGACCAAACTAGAATGTTTCATTACTATCAAATTGAATAATTTTTTTCGTCACTCATTTTAGATGCTTATAATTGAATGTCTAAATTTTAGACATAATATCATTGAGTGAGTTGTTAAAATTTATTATTTATAAGATATTTCAGAATCACCCAAAGGTAGATCATTTATTCTTATAAGTAATAAATATAGTATGATAATTAGTATATCTTATTAGATATATTTTGTATATCCAAATATAGTAAATATGTTTAACTAGGATGTATAATTATCAAATAAGTGATTTTATTATTAACATCATTTTAGTTATACATGGTATATTAGGGTATCTCCTAAAGGAGAGCTTTAATACATAATTGATTATTTTCTTTGTTTGAATCAGTTTTATATTTCATACATCAAAGTATTAATGTTAGAATTTTTTTTAATTATATTTGTAGTATCTGTTCCTATTTTACTTCATTCATATACGTCATCTGTTTATTTGTTTAATGAGTTGAATTTCTCTAATTAGTGTGAACAGGTCCAATTTAACTTAGGTGTTTTGGTTCTTGACTTAGCACTTTAAATTGAGAAACCCGCTGCTATTACAGCTACAAGCAGCAATGAGAAAAAAACTACCCATAAAGTTTGGGAAAGATCAAACAAATTAAGCTTAATATTTATGTAAATGACTGTAACAAACAACATTAAGGCTACTCTTCTAAAAACTGATAGTATTAAAGAATTTCTAAATTTGTGGAAGAGAGATCCCAAACTACTGATAAGTCACTTGTTGGGATATAATGGTTCTTGTACCATACATGAGCATATCCTTAAAATGACAAACAAAGCAGCAAAGCTAAAGAATTTAGGAATAAATATTGATGAGTACTTGTTAGTATAGTTCATATTGAAGTCCTTGCCTTTTGAGCAATATGAGCCTTTAACTACAACACTATTAAGGACAAGTGGAATGTAAATGAATTGGCCAATATACTTGTACAAGAAGAGACAAGGCTGAAGAATCAGAGAAATCATTCCATTAATCTTACTACTCATTAAGGAGCTGAAAAGATATCCAAATAGAAGTCTAGAAAAGGCATGAAGCAATGTTTACAAAAGCCAAATCAATCTTTTAATACTTCTCAAATCCACAAGAAAGAACGCAAGAATGATAAGTGTCATTTCTGCAAGAAAGTTAGATATTATTAGAATGACTGTATGAAGTATAAGGCTTGATTTGAAAGAAAAGGTAGGCCTTATACTTTCGTATGTTTCGAATCAAGCTTAACTGAAGTTCCTTATAATACTTAGTGGATTGATTCTAGCTCAATTACTCATGTTTCCAATGCAATGCAAGGATTTCTTTCGATCCAAACTATAAAGCCAAATGAACAGTTTGTTTTCATGGAGAATCAAAACAAAGCTCCAGTTGAAGGCATTGGAACTTATCGTCTTATTTTAGATACTAGGCATCATTTAGATTTGTTTCAAACCCTTTATATACCTACATTTTTCCACAATTTAGTTTCTTTAAATAAGTTAGATATAATGATATTTTCTTTTAAATTTGGTTGTAGATCTTTTAGTTTATATAAGAATAAAAATCCTATTGGTTCTGAAATCTTGTGTGCTGGCCTATTTAAGCTTAAACTTGATAATCTTTGTTGCTGAGACCTTATTGACTTTACATCATAATGTTGAAACTAAACGAAGTTTAGTTGACAAACATTTTGCTTACTTGTGCCATAAAAGTTTGGGTCATATATCCAAAAAAAGAATAGCAAGATTAGTAACGAATGGAATCCTACTAAATTTGGATTTTATTGATCTTGTACCACTGAAAAAGGGACCAACAACGTTACTTGAACTACGTTATTTTCCAAAGAAAGTGGCATGATTGAACTCTCACATCATGTAGTTTAAAAGTGACGTGATTATAGGTTTTACCACGTCTTTGTATAACGAGTGACGTAATTGGGCCATATATTATGTCACTTCTGCAGAAAGTTATGTGTTATATTATTTTATTTAATACCACATTGCTTTCTGCAAAAGTGATGTGGTAAAGGGCATGTACTACGTTGTTTTTATAAAGAGCGACACCCCTGTCGCTTCTACAAAAGCAATATGGTACGTACCTCACCACGTCGCTTATTACAAAAACGACGTGAAGGCAACATGGTATATTATTTTGCCACGTCATTTTCTGCAAAAGTGACGTAGTAAAGGGGTTATACTAGCTATTTCATCGATCCGCACTCACAAAAAATACTCCATCACAATCGTTCATTCAAAACCATCGATCCCTACAAATCGTCTCCTAACTCTAATTAGAACAAATCCAAAATTTTCAATACCTTCTCATTCAAATTCTTCCCATTTTGAAGTTTAGGTACATACTTCTCTCTTTTATTTTAGTTTCTTCATTTTTTAGTTCTTTGAAGATTTATATAATAGTCTTTTTTAATCTTTTAGGTGCAAACTATTAAGGTTTCTGACTATCATCGACAATGTTGGGGCATGGAAATAGAGGTAAAGGAGGAGTAAAGCGACACTGTAAGGGTTTGAGCAATAGATCACAAAGTCAGTGATTTGGAATTTGGCTTGTAGATGTGGTATGAAGTGCGTGTATTATTAGTCTGGTCTATGAGGAGACCTGTAGGGTAGTCAAGATTTTTTAGAACATTGTAACCTATACTGGCCGAGCACACAACAGAGCATACAGAGAAAGGAAGATGACACATATCACGTTGCTTTCTGGAAGAGTGACGTGGTATCCCCTAAAAGCTACATAGTAGGACCTTAATAATTGATAATTTGTAGCTTACCACGTCGCTTTCTATATAAGAAAGTTTATATTTTAGAGATCAGTAGGAGTAAGTTTATATTTTTGATTTTGAGTTTATATTTTTGATTTTGTATATTAATGATATAATACTTGTTGCTAATGATCTTAGTTTTATTACCTCAAACCAAGAATTTCCTCTCAGAAAACTTTGAAATGAAAGACATGGGTGAGACATTTGTGATAGAAATTGAACTATTCTGTGATAGATCATAAAGATTGTTAGGATTGTCTCAAAAAATATATATTAATAAAGTTTTTAAAAAGATTTAAAATGGAAAAGGATTCAATGGACTAGTTCCAATTCAGAAGAGGGATAAATTTAGTCTCATACAATGTTCAAAGAATAAATTAGAATGTAGACAAATAAAAAATATTTCTTATGTATCTATTGTTGAGAGCTTAATGTATGCACAAATTTATACTAGGCCAGACATCAATTTTGCTATCAAAATGCTGAGTAGATATCAAAGTAATCTAGGAGTAGTTCATTAGAAAGCTGCCAAGAAATTGCTGAGTTATTTGCAAGGAACAAAAAAAAACTACATGCTTACTTATAGGTGATCTAAAAGTAATCTAAAGGTGATTGGGTATACAGATTTAGACTTTGCTCGATGTCTTGATAGCAGGAAGTCTACTTTTGGTAACTTAATCCTTTTAACTGGAGGAGCGATTTCATGAAAAAGTGAAAAATATTCTATCATTACTGCATCTACGATGGAAGCTGAGTTTGTAGTATGCTTTGAAGCTATAATTCATGGATTATGATTGCATAATTTTATTTCAGGACTTGGAGTTGTCGACATTATTACTAGGCCGCTGAAAATTTATTATGATAATGTCGCATTAGTATTCTTTTTGAAAAATGACAACTATTCTAAAGGTGCCAAACACATGGAATTAGAGATAGCAAAACGAGCGTTTGGCCTGACCCGCATTAGAACGGGTTGCAGGCCGGGCCAACCCTAGGGGTACGATCGAGCTCGGCCTAGATATCTAAGCCTGGTGTACTGGGCTGGCCTTCTAATCTAACTCACATGGGCCAGGTTAGCTCGCCAAAATATTTTTTTTATTTTTTTTAAGTCGTTAAAATAAATTTAAATATAATACTTTTTTTCAATATTTATAAATACACATTCTTTCACTTTTTTTTCACACTTTGAAATTTCAATCTAATTCTAAATAATTTTTTTAAGATTTTTGTTTTAAACTTTTTTTTATCAACTATTCAGCTTATATACTTTGAGCTCATTTATTTATTTATAAATTTTTATCAATAGGAAAAAACATAACATATTATTTATTTTTTTTATAAATTTTGTTTTTAAATTTATAATATTTTAAACTAATTATACAAAAAATAATCTTACTTTTTATTTTTTTTTTTAATTTGGGTTAAGAATAGGCCGACCTATTTTGGCCTATTTTGAATCCGGCCTGCCTATGAGCTTGGGTAGGCCTACGGGCTGGGACTAGCTCTAATTTTAAAATTTCGGGTCGGTTTGACTCGTTTTCTTAGATGGCCTAGCCCGACCCGCTTTTTTTGACCTGTCAGGCCAGCCCGGCCCATTTTTCTTCCAAGCCCGCTTTGGGCGGGACGGACCGGCTCGGCTTGGTTCACCCAACTTTGCTCGCCTATTTTGGCACTTCTACATCTAATTGAAATACTTTACAATTAAAGAAGAAGTTCAGAAACGAAGGGTGTCAATTGAGCATTTAGGCACAAACCTAGTGATTGCAAATCCATTAACTAAAGGACTAGCGCTAAAGATATTTAGTAAATATGTTGAAAGAATGAGTCATGGATGTAATAGTTAATATATTTGTATTATGATTACTTATTTGACACTATGAGCTCATTTATTTGTTTACGATATTTCCTGTTTTTTTTTTTAATTTTGTATACATGATTGGTTTAGATTAATAATAACAGAAATAGTCTTTAATAGATATTAATGTTGGACTATTACTGATATTATCATTTATAAGTCATATTGGGTTGAAGGATAATATTGTGGTATATAGAAAGGATTATGTCGAAATTATGATATATAACTACTATGACTCACTTTAGTTTTTAGCTCAATTATGATATATGTTATTGACAAACTAATAATGAATTTAAATTTATGTTACTCGTATTATATTTATTTATTATACCATAAAGAAAATATATCACATGGACCAAGTGAGAGAATGTTAGATTTATTTATATGACCTATGTGATTTTAATAAATCAATATTGTATTTATTAATATTAATTAAATAGTTTAATAATATTAAGTTTATTTAAATTTATATTGGCCAATGAAGAGTTATAATTCTTCAAAATAATGCTCTTATGAACATATATATATTTGATGAAAAATATGTCTTAAAGTATTTAAATAAAATCTTGTCATCTCTTTATCTATTATCAGAAATATACGTATTAAACATATTATTATTAAGTATACAGGAGAGAGACTCGAAATTCTGCATTAAAATTATTTATCGGTTTAAAATTTAATTGTAAAAGATTCAGATATATCTATTTGCATATATATGAAAGTTATGAATTTTAAAATCATTTGAAATTATTGATATATGCACGATAAAATTGTTTAACAGTTTAAATTTAATTTCAATAAATCTAAATATATCTATTGCATATATTTTAATTATGAAAATTATAAATTTTAAAATTATTTGAGATTATTGATATTTGCGATTTTGTATAATTAAGAAAAAATTACATTAATTCCTTCTTGCGAAAGAGGAAGCGCCCAAATTCTGGAAATAGTAAAATTGCTATAAAAAAGTGAAATATCTATAAATCTAAGGGCTCTAGAAATTGATGGGAAGAGGAGGCGGAGACACGAAGAATATTTGGGACTCCCACGGCGTTGTCGTCATGTGTGGCGGTGGAAGCCCGCTTTCACTCTCGCGTCTCTCTACGCTGATCACTGTCCTAGATCTCGAAGCGAGATGACTCGTATGGGAGATTGGGAAGACAAAAGATAGTGATTTTTGGCTTTTCCTTTTTTAAGACCTTAATTGATTAAACGGAAGACGTTTTCCGTTAGAGGACGGAAAAAAGGTGGTCACATGAACCAGGACTCATTTGATGATGTGTCGACTAATGAGTGGTAGGACGAAGAAAAAGACAGGAAACCTCATACAGAGGATCCAAGTCCGATCATAAAAGGCTTAATTAATTACATAATTTTGAGTTGATCTAAGCAATATAAAATGTTGCTTTTGTGGAAAATTTTTTTATAGTACAATATGTTCATGTGGATGATCATCCAACTAACGTTGAATAACATATAGTATTCAAGGGAAAAAAAAACAAGAAAAAAGAAAGCACATACCATGTGTAGTTGATCAGCTGAGGCAAGTGGCTTAGTTCGCAGGCAAGAAGAAAGATCACTCTTATTATTGACTTTGACTTTCTATGTCGTTTAGTAGGTCTCTTGTATAAGTCTTTTTTTTTTAATTTATTTTTTTGGTGAGAGGTCTCTTGTACAAGTCATTTTCAGATAAGAAATACTGTTCAATTTATCAGTCAAAACTCGAAAGGGTCCCACTGAGGAAGCTGTCGATATATATATATATATATATATNATATTTTTTTATTGTAAAAAATAAGAAAGAGAAAGAGTATTAATGATGCACGTCTTTTCATGCATTTCATTATAGTCATTAGATCATCATTAGATGGTGATCTAACGGTTAAAAAAAAATACCTATCCATAAGTTAAAAAAAAAATATATCTATTAAATTGGTAACCACGTGTGTATATATATATATATATATATGTATATATATATATATATATATATATATATATATTGATACATTTGTTACAAGCTAGTGGATAAAGGGTATAGGTGAGAATTGAACCCTCCATATTTTACTTCTCTAAGAGGAGTTTTGGCCACACAGCTGAAGGCTCTTAGTCTAAGCTCAATATTCGATCCATCTTGAATGTAATTAGTAAATTGGTAGCCCACTTCCTTATTCCATTGGAATAATATCTTCCTCAAGGTAGTGGGCCTATCTATTATTTGTCCAATAATATTCTTATTTCTATTATGTTTGGCTTTGAGTACTCTCATTTTCTAAAATGACGTTTTTAGGTTTTGAACTCATGACCTCTTGATTAAGAAATATCTTAGTCACCACCACTCTAACGGTGTGGTGGCTACCAGGATATTTTTTATTCAAGAAGTCATGAGTTCAAAGATGCTACATTGGAGAATGAGAATACCCAAAGCCAAATTCATTGAGAATAAGAATACTAGGTATTAACATCATCGTTTTTGTTGGGTTGGAAGGACAGCTTCCTCAAAGCGGTGGGCCCGCTTGTTATTTGTCCAATAATACTCACATTTTATTAACATCTCCAAGATTTGAATCTCCAAGATTTGAATTTATGACCTTTTGAATAAGAGGTATCTTGATATCCACCATGCCACTCTCATTCTCATTGATGTCCCTAGGATTTTAACTCATGACATCTTAAACAAGAGGTATCCTATGTCCGCACGATTTAAACTCATGACTTTTTGAACAAGAAGTATCCTAGTAACCACTACGCCACTCTTATTCCCATTGAGATCCCCAAAAATTGAACTCATGACCTTTTGAACACAAGGAATCCTAGTAACCACCACTCCTATGGCGCGGTGGTTACTAGGATACTTCTTGTTTAAGAGGTTATGAGTTCAAATTCTGAGGACGTCTTTAGGAATTGAGAGTACCTAAAGCCAAATCCAATGAGAATGAAAGTACCATTGGACAAATAGAGAGCTGGCCCACCGCTTTAAGGAAACTCGTTCCAATAAAAATTAGTGTGATGGCTAGCAGAATAGTGTGGTGGCTAGCAGAATACATCTTCTTTAAGAGGACATAAGTTCAAATCTTCTGGACGTTATTTTGGAGAATAAGAGTACCCAAAGCCAAATCTAATGGGAATGAGAGTACCATTGGAAAAATAGTAGAAAACCTAATGAGAATCAAGGTATCATTGGACAAATAGTAAGCGAGAGCACTGTTTCAAGGAAGCTCCTTCTGACAAAAATTAGTATGGTGGCTACTAAGATACCTTTTCTTTAAGAGGTCATGAGTTCAAATCCTAGAGAAGTCACTTTAGGGAATGAGAATACACAAAATCAAACTCAGTAGGAATAAAAATACCATTAGATAAATAACAGATAGATGTACTGCTTTGTAAAAATACCATTAGACAAATAACAGACGGATCCACCGCTTTGTAAAAATACTATTAGACAAATAACAGACGGATCCACCCTTTGAGAAAGCTCCTTCTAGCGCATTCTATTTGCGTCCTCGGATAAAAGTGTATCATCCCGCTTTTTATTTCTTTCCTGGTTGCGGATCCTAGCCCGTCAATTTAATTCAAAGAGTGTGACCCAATTCTGTTTGACGGATATATGTTATGTAGGACCATTAATTTTCACTCTTGCTACCGCTAATTACCCGATGCCGCACTGTTCATTAGCCGCGCAAAGTCCTGAATCTAAATTAAACGGGGTACCAAAGTATCGAAAGGTCTCGCTCCTTCCTTGTAGAAATTTTTAAAAGAAAATGTTAGATTTTTTTATGAAGGAAAAAAATTAATAATGCTTTTTTGTGAATTGAGAAAAAAATATATAATGCTTTTTGTATAGTTTGCTGTTGCCCGTAAATTATAAAGAGAAAATAAATTTTTTTTTAAAAAAAACTGTGGCCCTTCGAACATTTATACATGTAATCATAACTACATAAATGTTATTACTACATTTTTTTTTATTAGAACATATGATTATATATATGTAATAAATGGCCAGAAAGGTTTTTTTTTTTTCAACATAATGTAAAATTAAACCAGAACATGTGCGGACTTGGAAGCAGTTTGAACCGACTCTAACCAAACTTGTGTTTGGCTCATGTTTTATATGAGAATTTTGTATAAAATACAAAGCAATACACAATTGTTTAAAATTGGACTAGTGTTCACTCGGAAAAAGGGGAATATATATTTGATTAGGTAGTATATGGTAGAGTAGGACAAGGATAACAAGTCTTTCAAATTCAATAATCATAATTTATTACAATAAGCCAAAGCTTTTTATACGACTGTAGATATATCACTCAACCAAATCGTACATAACAAATTAAATAATGGAAGTTATTGTTAAGAACTACCCCACCGCTCCCTTGACTAGTGCTAAATTAAGCTTAAAATTCTTATTAATTATTCAGTTGTCACCAATATTATGAGGCACAGTGAGCTCAATCTTTTTCATCATAAAATTTATAAATTGCCATTTCATTTTTTTAGCAAATAGAAATGCAGTGAAGATAATTTGTTAGTGCCTGAGGTGCTTTTAATATGCATTTTAATGCGTTGTTCTATTTTGTCCTTTTATTTATTTTAGAAGTGCCTTAGTGTTAGTGTGGGATGCAAATACAATTCCCCTTAAACTCAATTTCTGCAAAAGTGAGAGGATACATGGCAATAAGATGAGGGAACTTCTGAGTAATTAAGAGTCTGAGAAAGAATCTGTAGTTAGCACTCCTCAAGTTTTAACTGCACTCCTCAAGTTCGAAAATTAAAAGCAAAAATCCAAAGCGGCACCTGTACAATTTTGGTCTTTCAAATCCTATTCAAAATTATATTCTTGCTGGAATTCAATTCCTCATTTTGTGATCCTAACTCTCCTCTCCTCTCTTCTACAGCCGAGATCCCTCTCCTCACAAGTCCTCCTCGCTTCCTTCTTTAGCAGTTTCCTTTTATACTGGGGGAAAAAGTTTCATCCCTCTCCCCGGTACGAGTCTTTCTTCATTTCTTTTCATGTTTTTGGTTTTATTTTTTAATAATCTTTCTATTCATAAAAACATTTGTTTATCTAGATCTTGATTTTAGTACGTCCAAATTTAAATAATTTATGGTGGTTTGTGTTGTTTTTTTCTTTGTCAGTAGTACGGTGGTCCTCTAGATTTGTAAGATTTTTTATTTAGATCTGGAGAAGTAGTTACTGTGACGGAACGGAGTTGACAAAATCTTATTTAATAAATCAATTAGAAGTGTCAATTCGGATTGGAAAGAATCAAAATGAGCCATTGAAGAACTCTATTTTATCTTTTATAGAGTTTTTACCTCATTGTCGAGAACTACCCGTGCTTTGAGATCTCTGAAATTTTTTTATTTTCAATTGTATAAATTGATTTTTGAATTTTCATTGTAAGAAATTATATATAACTCGATTTATTATTATAACTCTTATTTGAGAATTAATAAAGTTATTTCCTTAAAAAAAATATATTCTTATCACCTTGTATTAATTAATTTCAAATTTGATAACTTATGTATAGGTGTAGTTAATTTTCTCAAATTTATTTAAATTTGTGGGATGATTTGTCATTAATATACGCTTGTTGTACATGATTTGGGACATCAACATCGGATAAACGAACTGAGTTCCTAGTTGCCTTTAAATATTTTATGTACAATTCATGAATAGTTTGTAGTTAGATAGTCTCCTGTCCAAATTTCAAAAACAACATTTAAATATGATTTAACATTTTTCTAGTCAATGACAGGGTATAGAATAATTAATTAGACAAAAGAAATGAGCAAATGCTATTCATCACGGGCTCGTAAATTTTACAATCTAGTTGTCCTCTTTTTATCGGAGAATGACTACATTTTTTAAAAATAAAAAATATCTACTGGAGCCCACAATCAAAGATAAAAGTTGATATTTAGCCATGTGACTCGAACTGAGCTCAGAACTCAGAATAAAAAGCTTTTTCCAAAAGAAATAAATGAATATATTTAATTTACTTGGTATATGTTTTACTTAAATAAATAAGCATGTATATAAATATGCAATGGAATATAATATGTCAAGCAATCAATAGCTCCCTGGGGTTAATTTTGTGGAGATATAGGTTAGTAGTCTGATTTTTAGGATCATGAATTATTTTCTTTTATTTATAACGAGTGGAAGTTATTAATTAAGTCACGTTTTTTAAAAATTAAAAAAAAAAGTTATAAGTAATCCGTACATTTCTCTCAAATATTGTATGGGCATGAGTATATAACTACGTACATCATATATTTAGGGAAAAAAAAATGCAAGTAAATATTTCTTGATCCACAATCACACTTGTTGATGGAGGTTTTATCAACAATAAACTTAGAAAAAATTAAGGGATGTGGCTTGTGTGAGTTGAGTTATTAATCAAAGCAAATAAAGAGAGAGGATTTTATAGTGGTTCAGCCCCAAAAAAGATGAGCTTACGTCCACTTTTTTTACTATTTTATGGAGAATTACAAGTACTCAAAGTTACAATGTCTCGTCTGGAAATCTCTCTCAAATTGGGAGTCGGAATTTCGAAGTCTGGAAATTGGAAAACTGAAAACCAATTGGAATCCTCTCTTTGGAACATTGAGTCTCCTTTCTATAGGTGAAGGTAACCCAATGTTCCTAATTGTGAAAACGGGTAACTATACAATCGGGTAATACAATTTAAGCAACAACATAATTGGATAACTACTCAAAACGGGTAACTGGTTGATCATAAATAGAGGACTTCTGTTTCTCTTTCCTTGCAGGTTTCCTGTTTGACGAAGCATAGACTTGTTTCCCTTTACTTTCGGAAGAAGTCGCCCACAACCTATATAGAGAATGTCACACATAACTTATGCAAAAGAGGTCACACGACTACACAGAGGAGGTCGCATATAACCTAAGCGGAAGAGGTCGCACATATCCAACACGGAGGAGGTCGAACTTAACCCTTACTTATGCGACCTTAGGATTTTAGACCGCACAACAATTGCCCCCCCAGCTCCATTAGTTCTTTTAGGACAAAATAGAGCTTCCTTTTAACGTGCGATCTTAAAAATGCGATGTCATGACCTAAACTTGAGATCTCTGAAGAATCGAAGAGTCGCCAGATTTCAAATCTCATCTCTCAAGATCACGCGTATCTTTTTCTGACGGACGGAAACACGTGTAGCCTTTTCTGAGAAAGAGCAGAATTCGAGGAAATCTAATGATATCAACCGTCGTTTTTAAACCAAACCTTTTCAAATTTTAAACTATTCTAATATTTCGGAAAGAATCAAATCCCGTGTAAACTTCGGCCTTCAGATCTAAAAATCAAATTCCTTGATCTATGGCTGTGATTGAACGGTGCTTGGAATATAAATATCAGAAACCAGTCTGTTCCTGTTTTATTTTACTGTTTCCATCTTCTCAGAAAATATCGAAACTTCAAAGAACCCTAAAGCACCGTTCCGTCCTTCAGCTCGCATAATCATAGTTTCTTCTCCGACGAAGTTCAAACCATCTCAAATCCTCCACTTCTGAAGAAAGATTAGTTCATTTCTTCTCTTATTTCTTCTGTTCTTGAAAAAAATAATTTCAATCTTTAGGAATAAAAACTCATCCCACACTGAAGTGAAATGAGAATTATTTTTTTATTCCCCTTTTTCAGTCCGTAGGGTAGACTTACTAGATAATAACCAGAAACGAACCTGTGAAAAGAATTTCTAGGGTCTGATACCCTATTTTATTTCCCAACGAACTGCTCGAGCATTTATTTTCTGATGAACTGCTCGAACAATTTTTATGAATCCGTAGACCTCTTAGGAATGAGTTTGCTTGTTAGTACAATCCTAGGATGAATACCCAAAGTGCTGGCATAGTGAGAATCCTCGATGCCTGAATCCTTGCGTATTTCTTTTCAGATGTCTAGTAGTGAGGAATTTAGGGAAGAGAATGCGTTTTTTGGAGAATCTGACTCGAGTGTTAGCTCCATTAACCTTGAAAACTATCTTGAGCCAGAACTCGAGATAGAAATAACAGGGGCCAGACAGAGTAGTCCTCGAATAGGTGATCTCCCCCAGGACCAGTGGCCCAGACATATCAGGGATGCCCCTGCATTTTCATCTAGCTACCAATACGTAGAAGGGAATTGGTCATGTACTAATGTAAGGATGAGCTACACATCGAACAAACTCAGCAAAATTACGAGCAGCTATAAGATCGCCATACCCCTTCGTTTACCTATGGAATTTAACCGACCACACACTCCCCTACATGGACTCACTTCTTTTTCTAAGGTAGTCCTCAAGTGTGGCATGCATCTCCCACTCTATCCGTATATAAAATCGATTATTGGATACTATGGGGTCGTCCCTTTTCAATTGACCCCTAATACCTATAGATATATGGTAGGTTTGTATATACTGTACCATAAACTAGGTTTAGAAACCCCTTCAACTGAAGAATTCGCTTGGTTCTACCAAGTGAAATCAAATCCGTCAAATCTCGGCTTCTTCTATGCGAGCAAATGGTCGAACCAGACAATAAAAACGTTCTACGAGATTCGCAACAACATGGGAAAATGGAAAAATCCATTTTTCCATTTTGACTATGCAGCTAACGGTTTCTTTCAGAATCCCGGTAGGTAGTTTTCTAATTTATCGCCTTGTTTCTATGTTTACTCTTATACTGATCGCATTCGAATGTCATCACAGATAACAGGGATCGACCCGGACTCTATAGGGAACAGCTCGCAAGGGTATATAAAATCAATGACCTTCCAATTGAGGAATTTAATTGGAAGGTACTAGGTACTTCGAATAACCTGGTCGCTTACGGTCTGCTTCCGAAGGGTGTCGCTTTCCCAGACCCTCCCAGTTCTCTCGTCTAAGAAATCGAGCTCGAAGAAGAAGCCAAGAAAAAGGACGGATTTAGGTGCCTCGTCTTTAAGAAATAGAAAACGAAAAGCACCAACCACACCTCCACGCTCAGAACTTTCATCTCTAGAGACAGTGTCACCACCAGCTCCTTAACCAGCTCCACAAGAAGAAGGTAATTACACATTCATTCTAATTACACTTATACTGTATTTCCTCGCTCACTAACATATCTGTATAGAGATGGTCATTGGTAGCAGCTTGCGAGCACTACCTTCAACTCTCGGGTTCATGGCAAAAACCAAAACACCCGAGAGTACCCCGCCATCAAAAGGGAAAGAGAATGTCGATAGCTCGAAGAAGAGAAAAGTTGCCTTCGAGGACTTCCCAGCAAGCTCGCCTCCACCATAACCTCAGCCAGCGAGTCATCCTGAACCCCCCACCGAGGCTGCCATTTCTTCGGAACCGACCTTGGTAGATAAGGGTGAAGAGCTCTTCGCACTCCTCGACCAATTATCAGAGAAGGCTGGTATGAGCGCAACCTTTATTGATCGCTTCACATCTGAGGAAGGTTGGGAGCGGATAAAGTGACGATCTGCCAAGGTCGCTTTTTGATCTGCGATGAGGATGCTGGCCAATGTAAGCTTTTCTATCTTCTCCTCGAGTGTATTCTCTTGGTGTTAACAATTACTTTTTTTTTTTTTTAGACTGCGGCTGCTGCTGTCCTGATGCACGACCCGGTTCTCGAATGCTTAGAGAAGGCTGAGAAAGTTGAAGAGATAACACAAGCATTCGAGAACTCGGAAAAGGCTCGGGAGGAGGAGAGAACGGCCTTCAACTTGGAGAAGCAGCAGATGCTCGAGGACCTGGACAAGGAGAGACTCGCCAAGGAGAATCTCGAGGAGAAAGTCAAAGAGCTCGAGAAGGTCATTTCTGAGCATCCGGATCGTATGAGGGAAGCGACCACCGAGGCGGTTCACCAAGCTATCGAGGAGTTCAAGGCGACTGAAGTCAAAGAACTCGAAGATAAAGCTAGTGATATCGCCTCATCGACTATCTTTTCAACATTTTCTGTGAGCATCCGGATTTTGACTTCTCCATCCTTGGCGAGGATGTGGTCGAACTCGTGCAAAGCTGGAGGGAGGATACCACCAAGGCTGGGGATGGCGGCGCGAGCCCTTCTACATAAATTTTTTTTTAATTATTTTTAGAGCAATGCGGGCTTTGTCCCCCTTCTTTTCTGTGCATGTACAGATGACTTTCTTTTAATAAATATTATTTTTCCTTATATGCTCCTGCAAAATAATGAAAACACAACAGTAATTTTAACTAAGTAGTCAATCATAAGTGATTGATCAGTACGCTCTACTATTAGGTAGAACTCGTCGAACGACAAGATCTCCAACTTCAAAATGTCTACCTTTGACTTTGGAATTATAATATCGAGCAGTGTGTCGTTGGTATNNNNCGCTCTTCTAAAAGATCGAGTTCAACTCTCAGCAATACATCATTCTGATTTTGCTAATAAACAGACCGCCGCAGGGGAGCCCGTACCAATTTCAACAGGGATCATCGCTTCATATCCATAAGCCAAAGAAAATGGACTCTCTCCAGTAGTGGTTCCTTGTGTGGTGCGGTAGGCCCATAAAACTACTGGAAGTACTTCTGGCCAAGCTCTTTTATGTTCCTCCAGTTTTGTCTTTATATTCTGCTTGAGTATTTTGTTTATCGCTTCGACCTGCCCATTGGCTTGTGGATGAACAACAGCGGAGAAACTCTTCTTGATGCCCAAGATATTGCAGAAGTCACAGAACTCATCACAGTCGAATTGCTTTCCATTATCAGAAATTATGGTATGCGGTATACCATATCGGCATATTATAGATTTGTAAACAAAATCTATTATCTTCTTCGCGGTGATGGTGCTCAAAGCTTCGGCTTCCGTCTATTTTGTAAAATAATCGACTGCGACCACTGCATACTTCAAACCACCTCACGCTAATGGTAGCATCCCGATAATATCAATTCCCCACATGGAAAATGGCCATGGACTAGTCATTGAAGTTAAAGGAACATGTGGTTTTCTAGGAATGGTTGCAAATCGTTGACATTTGTCACATCTCATAGAAAACTCCAATGTATCTTTCTTCATGGTTGGCCAAAAGTACCCTTGTCAAAGAATCTTGTTTGCAAGCGCTTGCCCCCCAGAATGATTTCCACATATTTCTTCATGAATTTCCCCCATAATATAGCGTGCTTTTTTATCATTGACGCACAATAATAATGGCGAGCTGAAACTCCTTCGATAAAGTTGTCCATCCTGGATGATATAGCGAGCTATTTTTATGCGAAGCCACCTTGCATCGTCTTTATTCTCAGGGAGATCGCCATTTTCTATATATCGCATTATGGGGTCTATCCACGACAGTTCTTCATCAACTGGCATAATTACTTAGGGTTCGACCTCGATGCTCGGTGATATAAGAAATTCAACAGGAACTACCTTCAACAATTCTGCATCTTTCGTCTAGGCGAGCTTAGCGAGCGCATCTGCCCAGGTATTTTTAATACGAGGGAGAAGCTGTATGTCATAAGTGTCAAACGTTAAGAACAACTACTGCACCTTCTCCAAATAGGCCATCATTCTTTCTCCTCTCGCTTGATAATCAACCTTAACCTGACAGACGACCAGCTGGGAGTCACTATACACCTCAATTATTTCGACCTTCATTTCCTGTGCGAGCTTTAGCCCAGCTGTCAGTGCTTCATATTCGGCCTCATTATTCGACGCTGGGAATTTAAAGCAAAGCACATAATGAATGTTGTGCCCTTCAGGACTGATTAAAACTATGCCCGCACCTGCTCTATTTTCATTCGATGACCCGTCAACATAAAGCTTCCACAACTTTGATGTATCTGAGGCAGGTTTCTCGAGTACTCCCGTGGGAAGATTGAAGTCGTATGTAAATTCTGCAATAAAATCTGTGAGGGCCTGACCCTTTATAGCAGTGCGAGGTTGAAAATTGATGTCAAATTGACTCAATTCAACAACCCACTTAAGCAGCCGTCCTAACGCCTCAGGTTTCTGTAAGACTTGTTTCAGCGGGAAATTCGTGAAAACCTGGATGGAGTGAGCATGGAAGTAAGGTCGAAGCTTTCTTGATGCAATGACGAGTGCCAGCGCCAATTTTTCCATCTCTGGATATCTGGTTTCAGCATCAAGTAATCTTTTACTTACATAATACACAAGTCGCTGAATATTTGCCTCCTCGCGAATTAATGCAGCACTCGTCGCATACTTAGAAACAGCGAGATATAGGCATAATTCTTCTCCCGGATTTGGTTTCGACAAGAGTGGAGGGGAACTCAAGTGTTTTTTCAATTCTTGGAATGCCTGCTCGCATTTCTCTGTCCACTTGAACTTTTTTGATCCCTTCAACACCTCAAAGAAAGGTTGGCATTTATCGATTGATCTGGATATAAACCGACTCAGAGCTGCTACTCTTCCTACTAGGCTTTGCATATCTTTGGGTTTACGAGGAGATTGCATATCAATCGACGCTTGTATCTTCTGAGGATTTGCTTTGATCCTTCGCTGGTTGAATATAAAACCCAGAAATTTTCCAGATCCTACTCCGAATGCACACTTCTGGGGATTTAGCTTCATCTGGTATCTCCGGAGGATTTTGAACATCTCATCAAGGTGCTTGATGTGATCTTAAGCTTTCTCCAATTTGACTAGCATATCATCGACGTATACCTCCATTGTCTTGCCAATTTGCTTTGCAAACATCATATTAACAAGACGTTGGTAGGTTACTCCCGTGTTGATAAGTCCGAAGGGCATCTTTTTATAACAGTATAACCCTCGATCAGTGATGAACGAGGTATGTTCCTCATCTAGCTCATACATGGGGATTTGGTTATATCCTGAATATGCATCCATGAAACTCAAAAATTCATGCCTCGACATTGCATCTACAAGCTGATCGATTTTCGGAAGAGGGAAGCTGTCTTTAGGACATGCTTTGTTGAGATCGGTGAAATCAATTCAGGTCCTCCACTTCCCATTAGGTTTTTTTACCAAGACCGGATTTGCAAGCCAGTCAGGGTAGAAAGACTCTCTTATGAACCTAATTTCGAGTAACTTCTCCACCTCTTCTTTAAATGCGACGTAGCATTTTGGATTCATGGCCCTTCTTTTCTGTCGTACAGGCTTCTTTGTCGGATCTATATTAAGACGGTGGGATATAATCCTTGAATCAATCCCTACCATATCCGAATGCTGCCATGCAAAGACATCCAAATTAGACTTCAGAAAAGCGATCAATGAAGCTCGCATAGGTCCTTGAACCTCCGTTCCAATCTTTAAAGTCCTGGAAGACAGATCGAATGATAAATCCTCCAGGTCTTCAATGAGTCCAGTTCTGACTTCTTCGACTATTTCTCAAGGATCGAAGTCTTCACTGGTCGTTTCGATTGACGCTTTCACTGACGGTTCGACTGACGCTTTATCTGACGATCCGACTGGAGCTTCGCTCGCTGCCTCGACTGACGCTTTACCCGCTGCCACGACTGACACTTTGTCTGCTGCCACGACTGACGCTTTGTCTGCTGCCACGACTGATGCTTTGTCTACTGCCACGATTGATGCTTTGCCCGCTGCCACGACTAACGCTTTGTCCGGTAGGTGGACCATCATTGTGCAAGATGTCACATCCTTTGCTGCAAGTTTTAGCGAGTTGTTATAACATGTCCTCGCATCATATTGATTTCGTCGCACCTCGCCTACCCCGTGTTGGGTCGGGAACTTCATTGTTAGATGGTAGATCGAGGTGACGGCTCGAAGTTCCGTTAATGTCGGTTTTCCTAGCACAACATTGAAGGTAGAGGGGCAATCTACCACCAAAAACTGGGTCATTATAGATGAAACCCTTGGATAGGTCCCAACGCTGACCATCAGTTCAATCATGCCCATAGGCATCAGGCTATCACCAGTGAAACCATAGAGTGGAGTGGCGGTAGGCTTCAGGTCGCTCTTATTCAACCCCATCTTCTTAAAGGCGTCGAAGTATAGGATGTCCACAGCACTCCCGTTATCGACCAATACTCGCCACGACTGTGTGCTTGCACAGTTAATTTTTATGACCAGCGCGTCATTATGCGGATAATGGACTTCCCTTGCATCCTGCTCTGTGAAGGTAATGTCTATTTCCGGTACTCGTTGAAGCTTGCGTGGTCACTGCTCAAGATGCATGACGTTGGTTAACGGCTGCTGTCGAGCTTCTCGCGCAAATCTGTCCTATGCTCTCTTAGAATCTCCTCCAACGTGCGGTCCTCCGAAAATAGTTCGCACCTCACGTTGAATTTTTGGAGGTCACTGTTGGTCTTCTTCTCGCCTTTCGTCACTATGCCTAGTGTACTGCTGCAATCGCCCCTTTCTAATCAGCCTTTCAATTTCATCCTTCAGGGAAAAGCAATTATTAGTATCATGCCCAATATCATTGTGATATCGGTAAAACTTGTTGGGGTCGCGCTTTGTCCTGTCCCACTTCATTGGTTCTGGTTGTCAGAATCACTCCTTCTGGTTTGTGACCGCATAGATATGATCTATGGGCGCGTTCAATTCAGTGTGATTGTTAAACCTCATGGGAGCTCTTGAAATCTCCTGCCTTTTGGGTCTAGGCTGATTCTCATTTGTCTGTTCATTATTCCTCTTGTTTTTCTTATTACCGTTGTTGTTGGTAATGACCACATCTTTAGTCGCATCTGTCCTTCCTCCTTTTTTAGTCTTTTGAAGATTCTCGCGTGAAGATTCTAAACTCAGATGCTGACCAACTCTTTGGTAGAAGTCTTCGAGAGTTCTACACTCTCGCTCAAGTAATTCCTCCCAGAGTTTTATTTCTGGTCGTACGCCAGCCATCATAAGAGTAAGAACTCCTCCTTCAGGTGGGTTGTTGACCTTTGCTAGCTCTGAAGTGAATCGATTGAGATAAGACCGTAGAGTCTCCTCTGGACCTTGTCGGATCGCAGACAAACTAACAAGCGGAACAGTGAAATTCTTTGCAGCTTGAAACTATCTCAAGAACGCCGTCTGTAATTATTACCAGGACGAAATTGAGCCGGATTTAAGTCCTCAGAACCACTTCTTCGCTACTCCCGATAGTGTTATAGCGAAACATCTGCAACGTGCATGATCACTAATCCGATGTAGTTCCATCAAGTCACTGAAGTGATCCATATGGTCCTGTGGATCAGTTTTCCCATCAAAAGTGTTAATGGTGGGAAGTCTGAATCCAGTGGGAAGGGCTGCAGCTCGAACCTCCTCGCTGAATGGCGACTGATGATACCCATCAGCGAGCTCATCGTCCTAACCAGCAAGTGTGTCTAATGCGATCCTTAAATTGTGAACATCGACGTTCAGAGGGAAAGCATCATCCCTTGCTGGCGGTACAAGCGGCCTTCATTCGTTATCCTGATGCATGGCAGATTGGTCAGGTAGAGTCTTCTGCGATCTGTGAGAGGAATCCAGTGAGATAGTGTGACGAGACCGACTTTGGTCGTTGTGATGTGATACGGATCGATCATGATTACGGATCGATCATGATTACGTCGTCGCTCCAAATACTGTCTTAGGTCTGCAGGATCTTGTCTCGACTCTCTGCTGATTCTTTCAAGACGTTTCTCGATGGTCGTCCTTGTTCGCCGCCCAAGCGATCTTGACTATTAGTGGATTTACGAGAAGATTGTACACGATCACGGTTCGTACTTGAACTCTCCGTACCAGATTCTGGAGGCAAGTTTGCGACCTTGCCTTTCCCTTTGGAGATGCGATCTTCATGACGCTCTTGCTGAGTTCTTGACTGGCCGCGTCTTCTCGTCTCTAGGATCTGTATTCCTTTCTCAGGTAACTGAGCAGGACGTTCTTTGGGACGTTCGTGTTGTGGTGGGGTCACCATCTGCCCTTCAGCAAGTCGTCGCAGGGTGTCATTGGTCTGGTTAGTGACTTGCTGAAGGTTCACCAGTGTCTCCTCCATACGATCCTGTCTCTGGGAAAGGTTTTCTGTTGCAGTCATAGTAGGCTGATCCAGAGCATGGTCTATCTGTGTAGCAGCAGTACTTTGAGGTTGGTTTTGGCTAGTTCCAGTGACTCTGGTAGTATTTCTAGTATTTGCCATTATTAAAAAAGTAGAATTTGACAAACTTTTCCTCCGGAATGGCCCTCTTTCTAGCGCCAATTGTTGATGGAGGTTTTATTAACAATAAATTTAGAAAAAATTAAGAGATGTGGCTTGTGTGAGTTGAGTTATTAATCAAAGCAAATAAAGAGAGAATATTTTATAGTGGTTCAGCCCCAAAAAAGATGAGCTTACGTCCACTTTTTTTTACTATTTTATGGAGAATTACAAGCACTCAAAGTTACAATGTCTCGTCTGGAAATCTCTCTCAAATTGGGAGTCGGAATTTCGAAGTCTGGAAATTAGAAAACTGAAAACCAATTGGAATCNGTTAGTGACTTGCTGAAGGTTCACCAGTGTCTCCTCCATACGATCCTGTCTCTGGGAAAGGTTTTCTGTTGCAGTCATAGTAGGCTGATCCAGAGCAGGGTATGCCTGTGTAGCAGCAGTACTTTGAGGTTGGTTTTGGCTAGTTCCAGTGACTCTGGTAGTGTTTCTAGTGTTTGACATTATTAAAAAAGTGGAATTTGACAAACTTTTCCACCGAAATAGCTCTCCTTCTAGCGCCAATTGTTGATGGAGGTTTAATCAACAATAAATTTAGAAAAAATTAAGGGATGTGGCTTGTGTGAGTTGAGTTATTAATCAAAGTAAATAAAGAGAGAGGATTTTATAGTGGTTCAGCTCCAAAAAAGATGAGCTTATGTCCACTTTTTTTACTATTTTATAGAGAATTACAAGTACTCAAAGTTACAATGTCTCGTCTGGAAATCTCTCTCAAATTGGGAGTCGGAATTTCGAAGTCTGGAAATTAGAAAACTGAAAACCAATTGGAATCACCCCTCTGGAACATTGAGTCCCCTTTATATAGATGAAGGTAACTCAATGTTCCTAATTGTGAAAACGGGTAACTATACAATCGGGTAATACAATTTAAGCAATAACATAATTGGATAACCACTCAAAACGGGTAACTGGTTGATCATAAATAAAGGACTTCTGTTTCCCTTTTCTTACAGGTTTCCTGTTTGACGAAGCATAGACTTGTTTCCCTTTTCTTTCGGAAGAGGTCGCCCACAACCTATACAGAGAAGGTCGCACATAACTTATGTAAAAGAGGTCACATGACTACACGGAGGAGGTCGCATATAATTTAAGCGGAAGAGGTTGCACATATCCAACACGGAGGAGGTCGAACTTAACCCTTACTTATGCGACCTTAGGATTTTAGACCGCACAATAATTCCAAAGAAAGGCTAGTAAACACTCCAAACAAGAATTGCAATTTGTACATATGCAAGTATACATTTCTTTTTTATTGAATAAATCAAAACTACTTTAGAACTAAGACTAGGAGAGACGATAGCCATATTCTAACCAAATTGGCACCCCAATTTTCACCATTAGAGTATTCGAGATAATTTGTAATAATATTTATTTATTATTAGGAATTATCTAATTACTTATTTTAGAATATTCTTTATTTATGTAAATTATCTAGTTATTTGTATTTATTTATTTTGTATTTTATATTTTAAGTAGTTATCTTGTCTTTTAGAATATTCTAGAGGAATATTTTCTCATAAAACTTATATAAATATCCCATTCAGTTAATAGGAAAGATTAATCAAAATCATTACTTCAATTCTAAGCCAAATTCATTATTCAATTCTATATTTCTAGCTATATGGTATCAAAGCAAAAAAAAATCTTAGGCCTCTCCTCCTCTCTCCTCATTTCTTTAATTTTTTGTCCCTTCTTTTCCAGGAAAAAAAAAGTCTGAATCAATTGACCGCTCCATATTTTTGGAATTTTTTGTCTCTTCTTTTTCAAAAAAAAAAGCCTGAATCGATTGACCTCTCCTCATTTCTTTTATTTTTTGTCCATTCTTTTTTTTTTTTTTTTAAATCTTGAATCGGTTGACCACTCGTCATTTTTGGAATTTTTCGTCCATTCTTTTTCAAAAAAAAAAAAACCTAAATCGGTTGACTGCTCCTCATTTTCGGTCGATAAAAAACTCTAGTGCCTAGAGTTTTTATTACCTTGTCCTATTGAACAAAACTGACTCCTGCTCAATTAGATCATTTTTCTTATCTTCTTTTCCCTATTTTTCAATTCCTAGACAAATATTCTTAAATTCAGTTTATATTTTCTTGTCTATTCCTAAGAAAACACTTGAATCTAATTTTATTTTCCTTGTCAATTTCTAGACAAACGCTCTTGAATCCAAATTTTAGTTTTCTTGTCAATTTTTGGGTTAACACCCTTCAATCCAATTTTATTTTTCTTGTTTATTCCTAGTCAAATACTCTTGAATCTAATTTTATTTCCTTTGTCAATTCCTAGGCAAGCGCCCTTGAATCCTGATATTAAAACTTCAGTATTAGTTGAAGACAAAAGCGTCCTTATTACTCATATTTCTCTCCTCTCCTCATTTTTCTTCTCTCTCAGATCCTTCATTCCTTTTGTTTTGTTTAATCACAAAAAAAGTTTAGATTTGTTTGTTTTAGGCTTTTAGGTTTAGGTTATCCAAAAAAAAAAATCCTTAGTTGTTTTTTTTCTTAGGTGTTTCACATTTGGAGTTTTTTTTTTTTTTTTTTTCAAAAAGTCCTCATTTTCTAGTTTTCACGTTTAGGTTCAATAAAAAGAACCAAAAAAAAAATCTTAGGTTGTTTTTTTTTTTTTTTCTTTTCAGGTCACTAAAGGAATGCAGTTCTTTCACCAGTTCTTCCTCTTTAACAAGCTTGGACGTCTAAATGGTCATTACTATGGCTTTTCCTTTTTATTTTTATTTGTCTACACTATCTCTGAATGATCAAGCGTCATTACTCCGATTAGCACTACCTCTTCCCTACCACTCCACGACTTTCTCAATGGTGGACACATGATTCTTTACCACAACATCCTTCATTCTTCTCATTTCTAAGATCGGATCTCTTGTTGAGCTCCATCTTGTGGGGGTATATTGGAGATAATTCCTAATAATATTTATTTATTATTATTATGAATTATCTAATTACTTATTTTATAATATTTTTTATTTATGTGAATTATCTAGTTACTTGTATTTATTTATTTTATATTTTATATTTTGAGTAGTTAACTTATCTATTAGAATATTCTCTCGTGTAACTTGTATAAATACCTCATTCAGTTAATAGAAAAGATGAACTAAATTCATTATTCAATTCTATAATTCTATATATAGGACCCGACAGAAATAAGTGAATTATCTAATTACTTATTTTAAAATATTAATTATTTATGTAAATTATTTAATTACATGTATTTATTTATTTATTTTGTATTTTATATTTTGAGTAACTATCTTATCTCTTATATATTCTAGAAGAATATTCTCTCATGTAACTTATATAAATACTTCGTTTAGTTAATAAAAAAGATGAACCAAACTTATTATTCAATTCTATAGTTCTATATAGAGAACGTGACACAAATAAGTAGCTCTTGTTATTATTAAAAAAAGAAAAAGAAAAAAGAGTAAAAAGTCGATCACGACAACAAAAACAATCCATGAGAAAAAAAAAAAAAAGAACAGCAAAGAGGAGGTCCTAATTACATCCTTAACTACACCCTAATTATGTCTCATCAAAATCCATCTAGATTGTGCGAGAGTATACGTATAAATTTGTATTGATAAGTTATAGACAACCACACAAACTATGATATTTAAAAATATGAAAAGTAATAAATATCGTTGATATCTCTGTAATGCCACACAGCTAGGGAGCTAGAACTAGCTTAATTCCCTAGCTCTTATCTTGTCATGGCTGGTGACGTTGGAGCACCAGTTACTCTGCGTCGTTGTCTATCCAAGTTCGCTTCCCAACCTTCATTTATTTATAAATTAAGATCAGAAGAACACAACAAGATATAAGGCCCATGAATATATAAATTACGCAATGGAACTAGCCGAAGGAATTAATTAATTATGACTTAATAAAATATTAGAAATGAGACGGATAGTTAGGACGTTTTGTGAAATCCCACATCGGCTGGAAAGGGGAACGAAGCACTCTTTATAAGGGTGTGGATACCTTTCCCTATCAGACGCGTTTTGAAAACCGTGAGCTGCGGAGGGCGGTTTGGTCCAAGTGGCAAAGCGGACAATATCTGCTAGCGGGGTTCTTGGGCTGTTACAGATGGTATCAGAGCCGGTTCCCGAGTCGATGGTCAGCGGGGACGCTGAACCCTTAAGGGGGGGGGATTGTGAAATCCCACATCGGCTGGAAAGGGGAACGAAGCACTCTTTATAAGGGTGTGGATACCTTTCCCTATCAGACGCGTTTTGAAAACCGTGAGCTGCGGAGGGCGGTTTGGTCCAAGTGGCAAAGCGGACAATATCTGCTAGCAGGGTTCTTGGCTGTTACACGTTTAATTTTTTTTAATAGGACTTAGTTAATGATAATTACTTAATATAAATTTTTTTAAAAAATAACACACGTTTTATTAAGATTTGAATTTCTAATATTTCTAAATTTATACATACATTCTTTAAATTTTGGACCAACTGAACTAATCTCAATTGACATAGAGATTTGAACATTATAGGTCTTGGATTTTATTCTAAGCCATAAGGCGCTCAGCCTCTTAAGTCAATAGAATGCTGAACAAAAATTCAGGCTAATTACTCAATAAGACTAATGCTTAGATTCGCCAGCTAGGTAATTAGATTCTTTTATTCATAAAAGTAAAAATAAAAATAAAAATAAATATATAATTTCTTTAAAATCAAAAGCATGGCCACATGTTAATTATATATATATAATATATTTGTAATAGTTTTCTAATTAACATAGCACGCAACTATATTTTATACTGTTCAAAGTTGAACTGCGCATCATTAAAACACGATTAGTTTACGGAGTATCGTAACTGCATTTGTTTCTCCTGAGCAAATCGTTGACGTTGACCCTGTCAGTCGTCCTTTTATAAATTTAATAATGAGAAGTAGTAGTGGTAGTGGTGCACACTATTAATTATGTTAACACAACACAATAATTAATATACAAAAACAACCAATAAACACCAACATATATGACATCAATAGGAAAAAAAAAAAAAAACAAAACCCAAAAAAACATCTGACTTTTGCCCAAAACGACAAATTGGGACGACCGAAATTAAAAAGAGCCGTGTAATAAGACATTTTTGGCCTTTGTGTACAAAATTACAAGATGACCACGTAAACTAGATCATGACAACATTAATAAAATATATGTATCTATATAACTACAATATATGTTAGCATTCCTCTACCGGACATAACGGCAAGTAAAGTTATGTTGCTAAATCTTGATATGTTTAAATTTACTTTTAATATTGTATGTATATATATGTTTAAGATTGCTGAGTCTGTTGCCAAAAAAAAAGTAGGTTTCCATTGCTATGTTTATGATATTGTTACACTTATCAAAAGGTTTCAAAATTAAATTCAGGGAACTGCTAATGAATAAGTTATTAACTATATATAGCTACCTAAATTCGAAAGTAATAAACGTGTGTATATATATTAAGCGCTGAATACTGATTATAGATAGGCTATAAAGCCTCATAATAATTGGCGCCGTAAAGTGTAACCCTATCCCCTTATATATATATATATACCAAATAATTCAGTATATTTTTTGTTTACTTATAATTT
The DNA here is from genome assembly GCA_002914805.1 of Parasponia andersonii. NCBI lineage: Eukaryota > Viridiplantae > Streptophyta > Magnoliopsida > Rosales > Cannabaceae > Trema > Trema andersonii. Next base: position 1,006,060 of record JXTB01000058.1, read on the forward strand.
TCTCAAAAGATAATGATAGGTACCATCTTTTTTACTAATACCAACACATGTGAGATGTAATTTGTCACTACTCAATTAGTGATGAATTGGTGATAATATTTATTCTATTTGTAATAAGTTTTAACACACTAATTAGATGGTGACAACTTGTATATTACACGTGGGTACAAAAAATTTGATACAAAAATTGGGATATTTAGTGTTATCATTTCTCAAAAGCTTAAAAGAATGCAATATAAGGATGCAACTTTGAACAAAATACTAATTACAATTACAGAGTGCTTGACAAATTGGATAATGTGGAATTTAAACTTAGATAAATTAACTACTTGCAATGCTTATAATTATAATAAGAGTTATCCGGCCGTCAACAAGAATATTGGTTCAAAGTTAATGAAAAAAAAAAGAAAAAAAAACAAAAGAATATTCGTTCAAAAATTCTAATAATATATAGATCCTTATTATATCAAGGATAATATTTATTATCCGCTGGTATTCAAACTTATTAGAACTAACACTTGCTCTTTAAAATTATATATCCTGCTTTATTTATATACGTATATACCATGCATGTTAGTTTACTAATAATAATTACCTCAAAAGTTAGATCATAGTACTTAATTAGAAGTGGATTTTCATACATATTAATTGTACATAGATATGATATATACATAAATACCTATCCCCATGTCAAAGCCGCGATTGTTAAGCTCTCTGTACTCTTGACAAAGCGCACAAGTCTCGCAGCAGAAGTGGACTAGGCAATCGGCGCAAGGTTGTTCTTCCAAGTCATATTGAACTCTCAATCTCGAACGATACATGCACGAGTACAAGCACGCAAACCCTGTCATCGAAACCAGCCCATAAAGTACGGCGTTTTCTACACAAGCTGGATGATCGCGACCAAAATTAAATCATGAGAATACAGATGATGATTATATACATATATTATTATTTATACATTTACTATTAATTAAGCCATTATAGCTAGAAAATTTTCAGAAGGACTAATTAACTTACTTGTGGAACCTCTATTCACAATCTCAGCAATTTGTCCGAATGTGATGCAAGGGCAGAAGCAAGTTACCAAACCTTAATTAAAAACATATATAGAAACGAATCGAATTAATACCAAATAAATAAAATAAGCCGATCTTACTTAGTAGTACAAAACTTAATTGTTAGTTCTACTGGAGTCTTAATTAATTTTACCTGTATTAATAGATAGATATATAATACTTCAAAACCCTAGATGATTTAGTCTAATTAGGGTTACGTACGTACAGTTTGCAGGATCATCAAAACAATGAGAAAGACGAGTAGTCCAGTTATTCCCTGTCCGGCTGGCTGCGACCGGAAACTGCACTCCGGACAGACATGGGCTTGGAATTCCGGAAGCTGGGATGTATTGGCTTGGACGGCCTTCAGCTGCATATATCTTTGAATCAGCAGGTGGTGCGGAATGCATACTGCTGGGATACTATATTGGTATAATAGTATCAGGAATATATATGGTATAGACGTATACTTAACTGTTACTAGCTACCTATAGATAACGAGCCAAAGTTTATGGTAAGTTATAAATAATATGTGGTACCTGATTCCTCATATATATAAAGCAAGCTAAACTTATCACAGAGGAAGTAATAATTGGGAGTCTCAAATTTCAAAAAAAATAATGTAATAGATAAATAATTCGGAGTCTAATTTGGTGGAAATTGCCATATTACTAAAAGGTAATTAAAAATATTTACTTCCAGTGATCATAGAAAGCCCATTAGATGAGTCATCTACTCATATATAATTAATTCGCCTCAGGGGAAAAATTCAAACCAAATCCCCGAAAAAAAAAAATGTCCCTCTAATCCACATATACTAAGGCCGTTTTTTCGCTGTTTTGAATATATAATTGAGTGGGAAGTTCAATGCACTTTCCTTCTTATATTTATTTAGATGAGACAATTGTTTCGTGGTTTCCCAAGTGGAAGAATTAGGCACAAATTGGAGGCATGAAAGAAAATCCAGTCCTAACTGCCGTTGACTTTGGTTAGTTAATTTTGGACTTTGGCTAAATATTTCATAGATATAGCTCTCAAAATTAGGTGTTGGCGGAGGTTAAGTTAACGAAAGTAGTGATCGGATTTGCAAACATGATCCGATCAAAGTGAGTGCAGTGATTGACATAAAAATATAAAAATAGACAACAAGTTTACGATAGCTCAGCCAAAAAAATGACCGGCGTCCACTTTAATTTATTATGGGGAGAGAGAATTAAAGGGTAGTGTCAGTTTAGCAAAACGGTGCATTTATCGATTTGTCTTCAAAATATAACTAACCACTCTTATTTACTGGAGTATCTAATCGTTTAGAATTGCATGTACCGCCTCAGATAACATGATTATCTTAAAAAAATAAGATAATTATAAATATTATCTAATTATCTTAATTTGAATAAATTATTCGTAAATAATAATAATCATCCAAAATTTGGTTAAATTATCTGTCTTCTAGAAGAAATTATTGTAGTTGTGTGTGCTTCCCTAGAATTTCAACATTCTGAGTCTTCTCTTAGCTAGTTTCTCAATTCGAGCGCAAATGCATGCTAATGAGCTAGTTAGATTTTACTTAGCCCAGGTACTCCTCTAAAACTAGTGACCAATTTACTGGCAAATAATAATGACCTCGCTTCGTTGAGGTTGCATGTAAAAATCCAGTTTTTAGATAGGCAAAATGGTCATTTGACCCTAATTTTGAAAAAGATTATATATATTAGTTTATCTCTCCCTCTCTCGTCGTCTCCCTCTCTCGACCTCACTCGTCTCTCTCCTTTTCATTTTCGGCTGACCCACGGCCGCTGCTTACCCAGCCGTCTTTAGCCAGCGTCGAAGCCCCCCACAGGAGTGCGTTATCGAGACGAGGTTGCTGTTGGAGCGATGTCGTCGTTCACCTCTTATATTGCTGGAAAATCACGAAGAACAACTGTGGATTCCGTTGTTCGTCAGTGATGAGAGGTCGCAAAACTGGTGGCATTCGAACCCACTCATAATGGGCTCTCTCTTAATATATGTCTTGCGATCCCATTTTGCCCAGTTTAAGAGTTGCCATTTTTATCTATTTTTGAACTCGAGTTTGATTTTTGATTTGACCATTAGGTTACGTTTTTGTGTCACTTTCGGAATATACTCGTGAAGTTTGATATATATTGACTATATTTGGTGATCAACACGAAAAATGATTTAGATTTTGTCTCGTTGCCACCTGTCCAGTATCAGTCCGGATTTGAATTGGTTGAGTTATATATCTAACTTAGCTATTTTAGGCACTAAGAATTCAACGGAGAAGTCCACTTATTGATTTGAAGCTCTGTTGAGAAGTTAATTTTTTTAAAGTGAGCACTCAAGGGCGTAGAATTAGTTCTCGACCCTCTGATGGAGGTTTTATCAACAATAAATTTAGAAAAAATCAAGAGATGTAGCTTGTGTGAATTGAATCAATAATCAAAGCAAAAAAGAAGAGAGGATTTTATAGTGGTTCAGCCCCGAAAAAGATGAGTATACGTCCACTGTTTTCTCACTATTTTATGAATAATAATGAACACTCAAGGTTACAATCTCGTCTGAAAATTGGAAAGACTGAAAAGCTATTGAGAATACTAAAAACTTAGACTACCCAGAGTTTGGAATACTCTCAACTTGGAATTACTCAAACTTGGATGATCCTTCGGAACATTGAGTCCCTTTTATGTAAATAAAGGTAACTTTATGTCCCTAGGATCCTAATTGTATAAACGGGTAACTATACAACTGGATAATGTAATTAGATAATCATTCAAAACGGATAACTAATTGATCACAAATAGGATACTTCAGTTTCCCTCTTCTTGTAGGTTTCCTTTATAGCATTTACTCGTTTCCTTCTTCTTGTGGGTTTCCTGTTTGACAAGGCAAACTGCACGGAGACGGTCGCACAAAACCTGTGGAAGAGGTCGCATATAACCATCACGGAGGAGGTCGCATATAAGCTTCACGGAGGAGGTCGCATATAACCATCACGGAGGAGGTCGCATATAACCCTTATGCGACCTTAGGATTTTAGACCGCACAACAATGGCCCCCCAGCTCCATTAGTTCTTTAGGACGAAATGGAGCTTCCAATTACCGTGCGACCTTGTGATGTCATAACTTAAACCTGTGGTCTGAGTAGTCGAAGATCCGTCAGATTCCAAATCTCATCTCTCAAGATCACGCGTATCTTTTCTTTTTTCTGTCAGAACGGAACACGTGTAGCTAAGAGCGAAATTCGAGGAAGTCTAATGATATCAACCGTCACTTTTAAAACCAAATCTTTTCAAATTTTAAACAATCCTGACTTTTCGGATAGAATCAAATCCAGCGCAATCTTCAGCCTTCAGATTTAAAATTCAAATTCTCTGATCTACGGCTGCGATCTAATGGTACCTCATCCCATCCTGTTTCATTTTACTGTTTCTCTTAGAAAACTTCTGAAATCCTCAAAGAACCCTAGTGCCGTTTTATCTCCCAGGTCGCTCCAATCACCGCTTCTTCTCCGACGAAGTTTCGAATCGACTCAAACCTTCCTCTTCTGAAGAAAGGTCAGTATGTCTTCTCTTATTTCTTTCATTCTTGAAAATAACTTCAATCTTTGGGAATAAACTCATTTCACCGAAGTGAAACAAGAGATTTTTTTTCCTCTTATACCTCCCCTTTTTCAGTTTGTAGAGTAGAATTACCAGATATCACTTAGAAATGATCTTATGAAAAGAATTTCTAGGGTCTGATACCCTATTTTATTCTTACTGAACTGATTGTTCATTTACTGATGAACTGCTCGAACATTTTTTGATGAACTGCTCGAACACTTTCTGATGAACTGCTCGAACACTTTCTGATGAAGTCATAGACCATTTAGGAATAAACTTGTTTATTTAATGCAATTTTAGGATAAATACCCAGAATGTTAGCATAGTGGAAATCCTCAATATCTGAATCCCTGTGTATTTCTTTTCAGATGTCTAGTAGTGAAGAACTATTTAGGGAAGGAAATGCATTTTCTGGGGAATCTAGCTCAAGTGTTAGTTCCATTAACCTTGAGGATTATCTCGAGCCTGAACCCAAGATAGAAATAATAGGGGCAAGACAAAGTAGTCCTCGAATAGATGATCTTCCCCAGGATCAATGGCCCAAACACATACGGGATGCTCCCGCATTTTCTTCTGGCTATCAGTACGTTGAGGGGAACTAGTCATATACCAACGTTCGAATGAGCTGTACGTCGAACAAACTCAGGAAAATCGCGAGCAGCTATAAGATCGCCATCCCCCTTCGTCTTCCAATGGAATTCAACCGTCCACACATACCCCCTCATGGACTCGCTTCCTTTTCTGAGGCAGTCCTTAAATGTGGCGTGCATCTCCCCCTCCATCCGTATATAAAATCGATCATTGATTACTATGGGGTCGTCCATTTTCAATTGACCCCTAATACTTATAGATATATGGTAGGTTTGTATATTTTGTATCATAAATTAGGTTTAGAAACCCCTTCTCCTGAGGAATTTGCTTGGTTCTACCAAGTAAAGTCAAATCCATCAGATCTCGGCTTCTTCTATGCGAGCAAGTGGTTGAATCAAGCTATAAAAACGATCTATGGGGTTCACAACAACATGGGAAAATGGAAAAATCCATTTTTCCATTTTGACTATGCAGCCAATGGCTTCTTTCAAAATCCCGGTAGGTAGTCTTCTAATTTTTTGTCTTGTTTGTATATTTATTCTTTATACTGATCGCATTCCAATGTCATCACAGATAATAGGGATCGACCCGGACTCTCCAGGGATCAGCTCGCAAGAGTATATCAGATCAACGACCTTCCAGTTGAAGAATTTAACTAGAAGGTACTAGGCACAACAAAGAACCTAGTCGCTTGCGGTCTGATTCCGAAGGGTGCCGCATTCCCAGACCCCCCGATTATCTCCTCCAAACCAGCGAGCTCGAAGAAGAAGCCCAAGAAGAAGACGGACTTAGGTGCCTCATCCTCCAGGATCAGAAAAAGAAAGGCACCAGCCACACCACCTCGCTTAGAGCCCTCATCTCCAGAGACCGTGTCCCCACCAGCTCCTCAACCAGCTCC
>JXTB01000058.1:1024497-1120299 GCA_002914805.1 Parasponia andersonii
ACCTTCCTGTGGATCGACCTCGGTCTTACCGAGTAATTTATTACTTTGACACTCCTGCACTTGGGAAAAGACTTCATTAATTTGAATCAGTCAGATTGATTAACCATTTTCACACACAAGCCATATCTTACAATTTCCTAAATTTATTGTTGACAAAACCTTCGTCAACAATTGGCGCTAGAAGGAGGGCTATTCCAATAGAAAAGATTGTCAATTCCGCTTCTTTCAACAATGGCAAACACCAGAAATACTACCAGAAACATCGGAACTAGCCAAAATCATTCATAAAGTATTGTTGTTACACAAGTAGATCCTGTTCAGGATCAACCTGCCGTAACTGCGGCAGAAAATATTGTCCAAAGATAGGATCGCATAGAGGTGGCACTAGTGAACCTTCAGCAAATCACTAGTCAGATTAATGACTTTCTACGACGACTTACTGAGAGACAGATGGTGACTCCGCTGCTGCACGAATGTCCCAGAGAATGCCCTGCTCAATAACCTGATAGAGGAATTCAGATCCTGTAGACAGGGAATCGCGACTAGCTTAAAACCCGGCAGGAGCATCATAGAGATCGTATCTCCAAGGGAAAAGGCAAGGTCACAGACTTGTCTCTGGAATCTGGTACTGAAAGTTCGAGCACTGATTGTGATCATGGACAACCTTCTCGGAAAGTGACCATCAATCGTGATTGTCTAAACAATGAGCAAAAATGTCAATCGAGGAGTGCCTTTGAAAGGATCAGTAGGGAATCTCGACAGAATCCTACAGACCTAAGACAATATCTAGATCAACGACATAGTCAGGAGCGATCCACATCATATCACAACGACCGAAGTCGATCCCGTCGCACTATTTCATTGGAATCCCTACAAAGGTCGCAGTAGATCCTGCCTAACCAACCCGCTTTATATCGTGATAATGAATAGAGGCCACTCCTACTACCAGTAAGAGAGAGTGTTCTCCCTCAGAACGTCGATATTCATAATTTGAGGATCGCATTAGATGCACTTGCTGGCTGGGATGATGAGCTCACTGATGGGTATCGTCAATCGCCATTCAGTGAGGAGGTTCGAGCTGCCACCTTTCCTGCTGGATTTAAAATTCCCACCATAAATAATTTTGATGGAAAAACTGATCCGCAGGACTATATGGATCACTTCAGTGACCTGATGGAAATTCATCGTGTCGATGATCTCGCACGTTGCAAATGCTTTGCTGTAACTCTCACAGGAGCGGCGAAGAAGTGGTTCCGAGGACTCAAGTCTGTTTCCATCTCGTCCTGGCAATAGCTTCATACTGCATTCTTGAGACAATTCCAGGCCATAAAGAATTTTACTATTCCGCTGGTCAGTTTGTCTACTATTCGACAAGGCGCAGAGGAAACTCTACGATCTTACCTAAATCGTTTTATCTCAGAGTTGGCAAAGGTTAACAACCCACCTGAAGGAGGATTTTAACTCTAATGATGGCTGGGATACAACCAGAGACTAAACTCTAGGAAGAGTTACTAGAGCGAGAATGCAGAGCCCTTGAAGACTTCTATCGAAGAGTTGGTCGAATTTAAGGGTGGAATCTTCATACGAGAACTTCATAAGACTACAAAGGGAGGAGGAAAGGATGTTGCTAAAGATGCGACCACAAACAACAATAATAATAACAAAAAGTCGAACAAAAGGAGTAATGAACAATTGACTGAGAAGCAGCCCACATAGAAAAATAGGAGATTCCAAGAGCTCTAATGAAGTTCAACAACTATACTGAACTGAATGCACCCATAGATCATATCTATGCGGTCACAAACCAACAGGAGTAGTATCATCAACTGGAACTAATGAAAAGAGATAAAGAGAGGCACGACCCCAATAAGTTCTACCGGTATCATAATGACATTGGACATGATACCAATAACTGCTTTGCCCTGAGAGATGAGATCGAAAGATTAATTAAAGAAGGGCGGTTGCGGCAGTACACTAAATAGAACAATGAAAGGCGAGAAGAAAACTGACAGCAACTTCTAGAAATTCAACGCGAGTTGTGAACTATTTTTGGAGGACTCCACGTTGGTGGAAATTCCAAGAGAGCGCAAGATAGGTATGCACGAGAAGCACGACAATAACCATTAACTAATTTCATGCACCTCGAGCAGCGCCCACGAAAGCTTCAACAGGTACCGGATATGGATATAACCTTCACGGAGCAGGATGTCAGAGAGGTCCATTACCCACACAATGATACATTGGTCATAAAAATCAATTATGGAAGCACGCAGCTATGGCTAGTATTGGTCGATAATGGAAGTGCCGTCGATATCTTGTACTATGACGCCTTCAAGAAGATAGGGTTGAGTGAAAACGACCTAAAACCCGCTGTCACTCCACTTTACAGATTTATCAGTAACAGCATAATGCCTAGGGGGATGATTGAGTTAATGGTTAACGTTGGAACTTATCCTAGGGTTTCAATGGTAATGACCCAATTCTTAGTTGTGGATTGTCCCTTTGCATTTAATACTTTAATAGGAAGACCAACACTGAGGGAACTTCGAGTAATTACATCAATCTACCACCTCGCCATGAAGTTCCCAACTCAACATGGAGTATGCGAAGTGTGAGGCAACCAATATGATGCGAGGACTTGTCATAATAATTCAACAAAGCTCGCAACAAAAGATATCACACCTCGCACAATAATGGTCCAGCTACAAGGAAAAGCGTCTGGAGAAGCGTCAAGCAAAGCGTCAGCTGGAACATCAATCAAAGACCTCGACCCTTGAGAAGTCGATAAAGAAGTCAAAACTAGACCTATAGAAGACTTGGAAGATTTGTCGATTGATAGGTCTTCGAAGGTTCTAAAAATCGGAGGAAAACTTCCAGAATCTATGTGAACTTTATTGATTGCTTTTCTGAAATCAAACTTGGATATCTTTACGTGGCAACATTCGGATATGGTGGGAATTGATCCGAGTATCATGTGTCATTACCTCAATATAGATACGACGAAGAAGCCTGTACGGCAAAAAAGGAGAGCCATGAATCCCGAACGCTACGTCGTATTGAACAAAAAGAGGTAGAGAAGCTGGTTGAAATTGGATTCATTAGGGAATCTTTTTACCCAAATTGGCTTGCAAACCCAGTTTTAGTAAAGAAACCCAACGGGAAGTGGAGAACTTGTATCGATTTCACCGACCTCAACAAAGCGTGCCCGAAGGACAGTTTTCCTCTTCCAAGAATCGACCAAGTTGAAGATGCGACGTCAGGGCATGAACTCTTAAGCTTCATGGACGCATACTCTGGATATAATCAAATCCCCATGTACGAGCTAGATGAGGAACATAATTCGTTCATAACTAACTGAGGATTGTACTGTTACAAGAAGATGCCCTTCGAACTCATCAACGCAGGAGCAACTTATTAGCGTCTCGTCAATATGATGTTTGCAAGACAAATTGGCAAGATAATGGAAGTGTATGTTGATGACATGTTGATTAAGTCGAAGAAAGCTGAAGATCACGTAAAGCATCTTGATGAAATGTTCAAAATTCTTCAAAAATATGAGACGAGGCTAAATCCCCAGAAGTGCACATTCGGGGTAGGATCTGGAAAGTTCTTGGGGTTCATGGTCATCCAGCGAGGAATCGAGGCTAACCCTCAGAAGATACAAGCACTAATCGATATGCAATCCCCCCACAAACCCAAAGATGTGCAGAGCCTGGTAGGAAGAGTAGCTGCATTGAGTCGTTTTCTATCCAGGTCGACTGATAAGTGCCAACCATTCTTTGAAATACTGAAGGGCTCGAAGAGGTTCGAGTGGACGGAAGAATGCGAGTAGGCATTTCAAGAATTAAAAGCACACTCAGGTTCTCCTCCACTCTTGTCGAAGCCAAATCCAGGGGAAGAATTATATTTATACCTCACTCTTTCTAAATATGTGACAAGTGCTTTCGAGAAGAAGAAAAAATACAGCGACTAGTATATTACATAAGTAAAAGATTACTCGACGCCAAAACAAGATATCTAGAGATGGAGAAATTGGCATTAGCACTCATTGTCGCATCCAGGAAGCTTCGACCTTATTGTCATGCACACTCTATCAAAGTTTCCATTAAAGTAGGTTCTGCAAAAACCCAAGGTTTCAGGATGACTACTTAAGTGGGCAGTTTAGTTAAGTCAGTTCGACATCGATTTTCAACACCGCACGACGATTAAAGGGCAAGCTCTCACAGATTTCATTGTGGAATTCACATATGATGTCAATCTTCCCACAGAAGTGATTGAAAAAACTTGCTACATGCTTATCAAGATTGTGAAAATTTTACGTCGACGGATCATCAAACGAGAGTAGAGCTGGTGCGGGCTTAGTACTAATCAGTCCTGAAGGGCACAATATTCATTGTGCACTTTGCTTAAAATTTCCAGCGTCGAATAATGAGGCAGAATATGAAGCACTGATAGCCAGGCTAAAGCTCACACAAGAAATGAAGGTCGAAATGATTGAGGTACATAGTGATTCCTAATTGGTCGTTTGTCAAATGATCGACGATTATCAAGCAAGAGGAGAGAGAATGATGGCTTATTTACATGAGGTACAAAGATTATTCTCGACATTCATTGCCTACAACATTTAACTTCTTCATCGTATTAAGAATACTTGGAAAGATGCTCTAGCGAAGCTCGCCTTAACAAAAGATGCCAAATTACTAAAGGTGATCCCTGTCGAGTTTCTTGCAAAAACAAGTATCGAAGCAGAGCCCCAAATAGCCATGACGGTTGAAAAAAAAATCATCATGGATGGATCCTATAATGAAGTATATACAAAATGGTGACCTCCCTGTAAACAAAGACGACGCAAAGCAACTTCGAATGAAAGTAGCTCGCTATGTTATCTATGACGAGAAGTTTTATCGAAGAAGTTTTAGTGCGCTGTTATTGTTATTTGTCGATGAAGAAAAAGCACACTACATTATGAGGGAAATTCACGAAGGAATATGTGGAAATCATTCCGGGGGTAAGCACTTGCGAACAAGGTTCTCAGACAAGAGTATTTTTGGCCAACTATGAAGAAGGATACAATGGAATTTACTAGGAGGTGTGACAAATGTCAACGATTTGCAACTGTTCCTAGAATGCCACTTGTTCCTCTCACTCCAATGACCAGTCCATGGCCATTTGCAGTATGGGGAGTTGATATTATCAAAATGCTTCCATTGGCATGAGGTGGATTGAAGTATGCAGTGGTCGCAGTTGAGTATTTCACCAAGTGGACAGAAGCTGAAGCCTTGAGTACCATTTCCACAAAAAAGATGATAGATTTTGTTTACAAATCTATTATCTGCCGTTATGGTATACCGTATATAAATAATTTCTGATAAACAATTTGACTGCGATGAGTTCCATAACTTCTGCGACAACTTAGACATCAAGAAGAAATTCTCCGCTATTGTTCATCCACAAGCCAATGGACAGGTCGAAGCGACAAACAAAATACATAAACATAATATAAAGACGAAGCTGGAAGAGCATAAAGGAGCTTGGCCAGAAGTACTCCCTGAAGTTTTATGGGCTTATCGCACCACTCAATGAACCACTACTGGATAGAGTCCATTCTCTTTAGCTTACGGATACGAAGCAATAGTTCCGGTTGAAATTGGTATGAGCTCTATACGATGATCAACCTATGAGCAAGATCATAACAAAGTACTAATGAGGGTTGAGCTTGATTTTTTAGAAGAAAGGCGCAAGCAGTCAGCACATTACTCGATATTATAACTCTAAAGTCAGAAGAAGGAGATTTGAAGTTGGTGATCTTATTCTTCGACAAGTTCTACCTAATAATAAAGAGCATGGTGCTGGTGTATTTGGATCCTCTTGGGAATGACCGTATATTATTGATGCCATCATTCGACCTGGGATATATAAATTAGCTCGCACTGGTGGATAAAAGATCGATCATGCCTGGAATGCAGTATAACTTCATCGCTATCATCAGTAAATCTTCATGTATATCTTCATGTATTTTCAATGACCTGGGGGGCATCTTGTATTCGCCATTTGTCAATAAAGATATCTACTTGTATTCATTATTTGTTGTTCGTCATTCGTTGTTCATCATTCTTTATTCGTCATTCGTCACATTGATCAATAAGGACGTCTTCTCTTCAATTATTCAATTTGGTTCACCTTTTATAGTTTTATGGCAGTCCTCGAATACCATAAAACTCAGGAGGCAGTGGGATTAGAATGTTATCTCCTACTTACTTTCTAAGGGACTATGCAAATGTCCATTTAGAGGAATTGGAATTTTAGATCACCGAATTTCTACAATTTTTTTATAATCTTAGGATTTTTTCCTTGCTTCATGCCATAGCATGTCGTATTATACAATTTTCCTCCTCGAACAACAAAGTAACTAAGCAAAACGTTCATTGTTCAATGTGATATATTACTATATTACATTTTGCCATGGAACTTTTGAAAAACAGTACTGAGTTTGTATCACTCATACTTGCTATTTTCTTAAGTAACCTAACTTATCCTGACATTTAAAACCATTTTAAGTGTGTTGGATTGGAATCGCAATAGCGTACTGATCAGTCACCTAGTGATTGACTACTTGGTTAAATTATGTATCTTTATATTACAATAGTGTTTTAAATTATTTTGCCGGAATAAACGTCTAAAGAGAGCATTCATTGATAAAGGCTCGCACCCGTATGCAAGCAAAGTATTACAAATGGACAAAGCCCGCATTTTTCTGAAACTTAAAATATATATATATATATGTATATATATTTATATACAAAAGCTATGCAGATGTGCTCACTCCACCATCCCCAGTTTTAGCAATTTCGGCTTCCTTCTAACTCTGGAAGAGCTCGACCACATCTTCACCAAGGATGGAGATGTCGAAATCCGGATACTCGCAGAAGATATTATATATTATGGTTGACGAGGCGATATCATTAGCTTTTTCTTCGAGCTCTTTGCCTTCAGTGGTTTTGAACTCTTCAATAGCCTTGTGAGCCACTTCTGTCATTGCCTTCTCTAGAATATCCGGATGCTCAGAGATTGTCTTCTCAAGTTCTTTAATTTTCTCCTCGAGCTTCTCCTTTTCGAGCTTTTCCTTGGCCAGATCCTCGCATAGTTGCTGATTCTTCAGTGCAAAGGATTTTTTCCCTTCCTCGCGAGCCTTCTCTGAATCCTCGAGTGCTTGGGTTATTTCTTCAACTTTTTCAGTCTTTTCAATACATTCGAGGACCTGATCATGTATCAAGATAGCAGCTGCAGCGGTCTGAAAATATAACACATCAATACCAGAAAAAGTGCGTTGAAGAGAGAAAATAAAATATGCTTACATTTGCCAACATCCTCATCGCAGAACCGAAGGTAACCTTGGCTGATCATCGCTTCATCCTCACCCAGCCATCTTCAGAAGTGAAGCAATCGATGAAGGCCGCACTCATACCAGCCTTCTCCAGCAGTTGGTGAAGGAGTGAGAAAAGTTCCTTGTCTTTATCGACCTGGTTCGGTCCCTCAGAAGAAGTGGCAGTCTCCTTGGATGGATCAGGTTGGCTCGCAGTTTGAGGCTGAGGAGGAGGCGAGCCTATCAGGATATCCTTAAAGGTGACTTTTTGTTTCTTTGAAGTATCGACCTGCTCTCTGGCATCTTGGACTTTGCCATTGACCCCAGAGTGGAAGGCGGTGCTCGTAGTCCGCTGCCAATAACCATTTCTGCACAGATATATGAGTCAGCATGCGAGGTGACATAATATGATGATAGGAAAAAGAAAACTACCTTCTTGGTGATGAGAAATTGGTGACAATGTGGCTTCTAGAGATGATGGTTCCGAGGTTGTAGGTATGGCAGGTGCTTTTCGTTTCCTGGGTTTAGAAGATGAGGCACCAATTTTCTTCTATTTTCTCAGCTTTTTCCTCGAGCTTGAAGGTTTGGTTGGACAAATAGTAGAGTCTGGGAAGGCGGCTCCCCTTAGAAGCAGTTCGCAAACGACTAAGTTCTTGGAAGTTCCAAGCTTCTTCCAATCAAATTTTTCGATCGGAAGGTTGTTTATTTTATACACCTTTGCGAGCTGTTCTCTAGAGAATCCTGGTGATTCCCTATTATCTGTGATGACATACGAGTGCGATCAGAATAATATATTTATATAGAGAAGATAATAAGCTGAAAGTTACCTACTAGGATTCTGAAAGAAGCCGTTATCCACGTAGTCAAAGTGGAATCATGGATTTTTCCATTTTCCTATGTTGTTGCGGACCCCGTAGATAGTTTTTATGGCTTAGTTTTACCACTTGCTCGCATAAAAGAAGCCGAAATTTGATGGGTTTGATTTCACTTGGTAGAATCAAGCAAACTTTTCAGGAGTAGGGGTTTCTAAACCTAATTTATGGTATAGTATGTACAGATCTACCATATATCTATATGTGTTTGGAGTTAGTTGAAAAGGGATGACTCCATAATAATCGATGATTGATTTTATGTATGGATGAAGTGAGAGGTGGACACTGTATTTGAGAACTACTTTAGAGAATGAGGCAATTCTCGAAATGGTGTGTATAGTCGATTGAACTCTATGAGAAAGCGAAGAGGGATGGCAATTTTGTAGTTGCATACAATCTTGCTGAGCCTGTTCGTTGTGCAGCTCGTCCTTATATTGGTACATGACCAATTTCCCTCCACATATTGATAACCCGTTGCGAATGCAGGGGCATCCCTAATATGCCGAGGCCATTGGTCTGGAGGAAGGTCGCCTATGCGAGGACTATTTTGCCTGAACCTGGTTATCTCTACTTCAGGTTCTAGCTCAAGATAGTCTTCGAGGTTTATAGAGCTAACGCTGGAATTGAAAGATTCTCCTGAGAATGCATTCCTTTCCCTAAAATCCTCACTACTAGATATCTGAAAAAAAATATAGATAGGTTTAGTCCTATGCGAGTATCAGGGATCTTAGCTATAAGCGAGCAGTTTTGGGGAGTCATCCTAGGATTGCATCAACAGGTCACTCATCGGATTTTTTCTAATCAATCTACGGATTCACAAAAATTGTTCGAGCAGTTCTTCGATAATTTGTCACTCGGCTGATTATGTTTTTCAAAAAAAAATAAATAAGGTTTCAGACCTTAAAATTCTTCTACGAGTTCGTCTGTCTGTCAATCGACTAAAAATATTCTATTCTATAAACAAACAGAGGGGATCTGAAAAATTCCCATTTCAGTCCATCCGAGTTTGGGATGGGTCCTTGTTCAGGGTATTTAGGCTACGATTTATCCCTATTTCTAGAAATATAATCTGTAAATGAGAGTTTTCTAAACAATTGAAGAACAATAAGAGAGAGGATATATACTAACCTTTCTTCGAAGATTGAAGGACCGAGATATAATCTGAAGGATTACGGTGATAACTTGGTCAGAGAAGATGAAAAATTTGTGCGAGCTGTGAAATAGAACGACGGCGGAAGGATTGCTTTATGGACGCTTCAGGTTTCCAGAGAGAGGGAGAAATAGGAGGCGGTAGGGTTTGAGTTTTGAAGAAGATGAGGATTGATTTTCAATATATATGTCTCAGGCATCGCCGAATCACAGTCGTAGATCAAGGTATTTAATTTTTAGATCTAAAGGTCCAAGATCACACGGGAGTTAAGCTTTCCGAAAATTTAAGTCCGTATCTTTTTGAAATCAGAAATGTCTCGATTTAAGACAATAGCTGCTGACATCGGTGTCATCATGACTATTTGAAAATAGGAAGTCTCCTCGAGTTACACTATTCTTCTGAAAAAAGGTGACACGTGGTTTCATTTATCAGAAAAAGATACACGTGATCCTGAAAATGTGAGATTTGAAAGCTGGCGACTCTTCGAAGATCTCAAGCTTAGGTCATGACATCGCATTTTTTAAGCTCGCACTTATCAGAGAAGGAAGCTCCATTTTATCCTAAAGAACTAATGGAGCTGGGGGCCAATTGTTGCACAATTTAAAATACTAGATGATGGTCAATGCCAAAAAGGGAAAGTTAAGCGACTAAAAGGACGTGTCAGGTTGCACAAGTAAATTAAGTACGACCTCTTTCGAGTAAGTCGAATGTGACCTCCCTCCGAATAAAGTCCGACTTCTTCTGAATGAGTTAAGTGCGACCAGAATGAAAAGAAAACTAGACTGAACTTCGTCAAGCGGGTAATCTACAAGGGATGGGAAACAAAAGTTTCTCATTTAAGATCAACCAGTCATCTCATTTAAGTTATTACCCAATTATATTGTTACTCAAATTGTATTTTTTGATTATACACTTACCCGTTTTCACAATTGGAAAATATTGAGCTACCCTCACCTATATAAGGGGAGTTCAATGTTGCCCTAAGGGGGATTCTTCTTTTTTGATTTTTGAGATTTAACAAAAACTCTTATAATTCTCTAGAAAATAGTGAAAAACAGTGGACATAGGCTCATTTTTTTTGAGGCTGAACCACTATAAAATTTTTGTCTCTTTATTTGCTTTGATTGATTAACTATTTTCACACACAAGCCACATCTTGCAATTTCTTAAATTTATTGTTGACAAAACATCCGTCAACACTTACATTATGCGATGTAAGTTGTTTTATCTTTCGATACTTTCATACTTGTTTTCTTCTTCTTCTTGCTTTACTTTACCCTCTTGCCTACACTTATATTTGTTATATGCATGATATGGCGTACTTGTAATATCCCTCTCTCCACGTAGTAAGATATTATCCGTTTTGGGCCTAAATTCACGCAGATTTGCTCTTAGTTCCACCCTTGAGTTTTTCTTTCACATCCATAGAGGTTCAAACTTTGGACCTTTGCTTTTAAGAGGTTTCCAAGTATAACCTTGTACCAATTAGTCTTCTGGAGCAAATGGTACCAAGCCTATACTTAAGAATTCCTTAAATAGAGTTTCAAGGTTTAAACCTTTGGGGACGGGAAAGAATAACTCGAAGAGTATAAGCCTAAAATAGACAATTAGGCCCAAAGCACATAATATTATACCAAATGGAGAGGGATGCTATAAATAGCATCAGAGCTAAAAGCCTAGTTAGAAGTCTAGGCAATGAAGACATCGGGCCCCCAAATGTAAGGGGTGATTGTGAGTTAAAATCCCTTGAGACCAATTTGCTTGAGCCCAAAAAGGTTTGTAAGAAGGGATAAGTGGCCGATGAGGACATTGGGCCCCTGAAAAAGGATGGTGATTTTGACAATTAAAATCTCTTGAGACCCAATTTGTATGAGCCTAAAAAAGTTGGCAAGAAAGGATAGGACAAAAAAGGGTAAACTGTGTAGTCCCACATTTGTTGATAAAGATGGAATGTAATGGTTTAGAAGTAAAATTCCATCTTCCAATAGTGTGAGGCCTTTAGGGTGGAACCCAAGAACAAATCTGTACCATCTTTTTAAACTAAGTGACCATCTTGATCACCCATTTCAAATCTAGAATATGATTTTGCTAATAAAAATTTGTCATATAGTCATTTTGCCATGTTTTTGCAAAATGAACATAAAATGAATAGATTTGCTTTAGCAACAACAAACTTAGGATAGAAACATCATGTGGTTCATAACTTTTTATTAAAAAAAATAGTTGAAAAAAATAGAAGATGAAAAACAACTATCAAAATCGAGACAAAAATAAGAGTAATAGAATGCAATATTTGAAGGTTGAGAATGCTTGAGAGATCAAATATCAAAATTTAATTTAGACTATTTTAAATATATTTCCAAAATAGAATTTGAGTAATGTTCAGAGAGTATAATTATAATATAATTATAATTATCTTTTCTTTTTTTTTTCTTTTTGTCCTTACACTTTTATTCCCTGTTTGGAACTTGAATTTTTACAAGGAAAGGAGAAAAAAAATCTAAAAGTTATATTTCTCTTATTTGGATTCAAATAAAAAATGATAGAAAATTTATTTTTTTTTAAGGAAAACGAGAATTATATTTGATGTCATTTTAGGGTATATAGGATAATATTAAGAAAAACTCACGACTTTTGGCTTTTTTGCCGAAAATAAAAACTATATTGCTTTTCATTAATATGAAATAAGACCTCATATTTGTATTTTTATACCAAATTTCACCAAATTCACATATATGGCCAAAATTGGAGTTTAAAATTATTGTGGAAATAATTTTATTCTTCAAAATTATCAATCAGAATTCATAGAAATAACCAAAAGGCTTATTTAGACCCATGAGTGATCTGTAACCTCTCAAAAATCTAACTGTAATAGCCCTCAAATATAGAAAATTTCATTTTTTGGATCTTGTTATCTGATTTTAAAAATTTAAAACATTCATTTTCAATAATTTCAACTCAAAATTTGATTTTATATATAGATCCAAAGGTGTCAAATAGGCCAAGTTGGCTCAGCCCGACCCATTAGTTTAAGCTTATGCGGACTGCAGGCCGGCCTAACCTAACTGATGAAATTCACAAATCAGGTCAAACTAGCCACTGAAACTAAATGTCAAGCTCAGCTTGGCCTACTAGTTGCCTAAAATCAAGCTAAGATGTGCACGGATGCGTATATGGTAGGTTGGCCCATTACGGCTTATCGTGGGCCAATATATTATTAGAATTTTTTAGTTTTTTTATTTTGAAGTTAATAAGATTTGAACATGAAAGTGATTGTTGATAGATAATGCTATTAAATTATATATGTATTTTATTTTTTTTGATTTTAAAATCAAATTATACTATTATTTAATATCTATAAAATACATATTTATATATATTTTTCTCAGGCCTGTCCTGGCTCAGGACAGGCTGACCTACGGGCTTAGCCCAATATTGTCTATGAATTTTCATATGCTAGAATGGAAACAGGATGAGTCGAATATCAGGCTAAGTTAGCCTAGCCTGATTCAACTTAAGGATGGGTCTCTGCTAGCCTATTGGTTCCGGTCTAAATTGATACCTTTATATAAATATGATAAAATAGGATAAAAAAACCATAAATAGATTATTTTATTTGACATTAACGAAGAAATGTTGTTTTTTTCGCTTTGCAAACATGCAAAATGTAATGAGTTTTTTTTTTTAATATTATCCTTATAGAATATTGACAAATTAATTAGGAAAGTGAAAAAATTTTGGGAAAATATTTTCTTCTTTCCTTTTTTTCTTGATTTTTTTCTTCTACAATTTTTTTTTTTCCTAAAAAAATTGAGGTTCCAAACAGGGTCTAATAAGGCTTTTGCGGCACCAGTGGTTTACCGCCAAAAGCTGCAATTTAAAAATAGAAGAGAATTGACTCAGAAGTCACTATTTTCACACACTGAGACGGCGAATTTTCTAGAAGAAGCATCGAAGGTTTGCCCATGGAGGACGAAGACGAACTTCTCTCAGTCTCCGAAACTTCCGATTCGGGTCAGGACTTCTCTGCTGACAGCCAAGACGATGAAGAAGACCTCAACGACGACGTTTCTGAGAACAATCAGCCATCCACTGATCGCCGAGGGCGGCCCTCCGATGCCTCCGATGAGGATCGGAAATCGAAGAACGTCGAAGCTCTCCTCAGGTACGGTAGCTTTTTCGGTATCTGCGGAATCGGTTTCCGGAAATGGAGTCTTTGCGCCTCTTAGTTTTACTCTTATGGTTTTACATTAGCTGCAGGATTTTATGAATTTTTTTAGTTTTGAGCTTCTTGAATCAGCTGAGTTGGGTTTCCTGTTTGGTTGGTGAGAAAATGGTGAAAATTGGAAGGAAAATAAGGATACTGGTATAGAAACTGATAAGATGCGTGATGTTGTAACTCATATAAATGAAATGAGGGATTTTGGCGTCTTTGGATGCAACTGAGGGTTTAGCATTTGTGCATTTGTTCTTGTATTCGTTATGTTTCGAGGTTTTTCGATTCTGCCCCTTTTGGAATTGTTTGTGTAGGTCTGTGATTTGAAGTGAGATTTAATCATGTTTGAGTCAATTTTCTGATTTTTAATTCTCAGAGGTAACCTCATCGTGAAAAGACAGTCTCTGCTACCACGAGTTTTATCGGTGGCTGAAGGATCGGCAGTTTGTAGGAAGCCCTTTAAACCACCGTGCTCTAATGGCTATGATGGTCAGAATGACCAGCTTGCCCGGCGTCTCTGGGCTCGCAAACGATTTGTTCCCTGGGGATCTTCGAGCCCAGCTTTGGTGGCAATTACCAATCGTCTGAATGTACCAGAAACTGCTGAGAAAGATGTAGATGAGGAGATTGTGACCCTGCCGCCGGGGATTGATCCTTTGGTCTTGTGGCAATCTGAAGAATTAACTGCTAATATGGGGCAGATAGTAGTGGATCCATTGCTTGTACGTTTCCTACGACCACATCAAAGGTATTTTCAGGATATGCAATTTAGATTTTCACAATGCTTTGCCGCTGTATGATATGGAAACAAGAGTCTTAACTTTCATTCTCTGTGTACCTTAATACAGATATCTATTAGAACAATCAACCTTGAAGTCGGATAACTTTGATAATATGTTGGTAGCTGCATTCATAGGAGTAATTAAAGCACAAAATTTTCAAAAGATGGATTCTTGAAATTGATTACATGTAATTACAATGCAGAGAAGGTGTTCAGTTTATGTTCGAATGTGTTTCGGGGTTATGTTCTGCAAATATATTTGGATGCATTCTGGCAGATGACATGGGGTGAGTCTTTAACCTTTGTATCAAAACTCATTTGCCATGTGCCTTTTCTTTTTTAGGTTTTGTTATTAGTCTTCAGTGGGTTTATTCTTGGTATTAATTTGTCTGCAGTTTGGGAAAGACATTGCAGTCAATCACATTACTTTATACTCTTCTTTATCAAGGGTTTGATGGGAAACCAATGGTTAAAAAAGCCATTATAGTGACTCCAACAAGTCTTGTAAGCAATTGGGAAGCTGAAATCAAGAAGTGGGTTGGAGAAAGAGTTCAGCTCATTGCTCTCTGTGAAAGTACCAGAGACGATGTTGTTTCTGGTATTGACAGGTTCACAAGTCCTCGCAGCTCTATACAGGCAAGTCTCTGCAACTAATCGGGTGCACTTAGCTTTGAAAAATACACTTACATCAATACTTCCCCCAGGTACTTATTGTTTCCTACGAGACATTCAGGATGCATGCTTCAAAATTTAGCCACGATGAATCTTGTGACCTTCTGATTTGTGACGAGGCTCACAGGTTAAAAAATGACCAGACAATAACGAATCGGGTATTATGTTTAGGAGTTGAAATTTTCTTTTTATTAAAAAAAAAATATATTTCTGACATGGTTTATTTGCTTTTTTTTAAAAAAAAATATATATATATATATACACTATTCATAAAATTTTCTTTTTTCAGGCCTTGGCTGCTCTTTCATGCAAGCGGCGTATTTTGTTGTCTGGAACTCCAATGCAGGTGAAATAAACCTGTGTATGAAGCTCATTATTCAAATTCTCCTATTGGTTCTAATTTCTCTCTCTGTGATCCTGCAGAATGACCTAGAAGAGTTTTTCGCCATGGTTAATTTCACTAATTTAGGAATTTTGGGTGATGTTACGCATTTTCGCCGATATTATGAGGTGAATTAACTGCTGACGTTTTCCTTTTAGCCGCCAAGTATGATCAATATAATTAAGTCCATTAGTTCTTTTTCTTCTCTTCTTAATCTTTCTTTCTCTTCTACTTTGATTGATGTGTGGAGATCAAATAGATCCCAATGGTTTCCTTGTCTACCTGAATCCTTAAGGTGGACTTTAGTTTTACTAAGGTTATCGAGAAGCTAAGTGTGAAACCAAACTCACAGCTAACTATTATGCTTACTTTTTAGCTCATAAATTTACATCGTTTAGTATGTCATATTCACGTTATGTTACTGCAGAGTATAAGTTAGTGCCTCCTTTTCACAATATTTGCCTTATGCCTGATTTCATTTGGGCATAAATGCAATTTATCGTGGTGTTTTTTATCCCATCCTGATCAATAACACCAGCTAGGAACTGTACACGTTAGTTGAACTATTAATTCTACTTACGTTGATCTTGCTGGATGATGGAATGCTAACAAAAGGTATGACGCAATAGTCTGAAAAAATGTATGCAAGGACGAATATCTCTTCCTTATGACTGAGCTCAAGCAAAAGTAATGTACTTTTTTTCCAAGTGATTTCTCTTCTTTTTTCAGACTGTTGATGTATGTTTATTCTGTTTTCAAATTTTTGACATATGTTTTATTAAGGCCCCCATTATATGTGGACGAGAACCTAATGCTAGTGAAGAAGAGAGGAGGTTGGGTGTTGAGCGCTCTGGAGAACTTAGTGCGAAAGTTAATCAGGTAATGTTATCTTGTTGGTGAAAAGTTGTAGTTGTCGATTCCTTGTTGTTTTTGTTCCAGAGAACATATTCCTTAGCTATTTCTAGAAACATGAAGATTTTGCCATGGTGAAAATATGTCTATGGAAAAACGCAACCAGAAAATTTCCTTATAAAGCTATGCAACTATTTTCTAAACTGGAGAAAAGAAAAAAAATGTAACAAGCATCATTATTTTTAATCCTCAGAACTAACTTTTCAGTGTAATTTTTCAGTTTATATTGCGAAGGACGAATGCACTGTTATCAAATCATTTGCCACCAAAGGTATAACAGTTATCTTACTTTTTCTGTCATTGACAAGGTTAAGCAGATTGTTTAAAAATGGGAATTGTGGAGTTTGAATTCTAAAGTGAAGTTGTAATATGCAAATATTGAAATGAACAAGTAATTTTGAAGCTGAAATCTGTTGTCTGCAACCAAAGTTTTAAGATCATAACCATGACAAAAGTTGATACTCATTATTTTTTTCCCTTGAAATTTATACTGTACTTACAGAAATATAGTACAAACATGAAGCACATGGCATTGTATACAGTTAGTTGAAGACTGAAGTTGAAACTAGCTTAGCAGGTTTCACACAAACAGACTGACACTCGCACATTAATAACTTCGGTTAATATTGATAGGTTTAAGCGTAACCAGAACTAAAACTTGGGTGTCTGAGGTTAATTAGACTATTTAATTCTGTCATTCAAGTGGGCCAACTTACATCTCACACATTAGTGACTTTGGTTAATATTGATAGGATTAAGCTTAACCACTAACGAGAACTAAAACATGAGTGTCTGAGGTTAAT
Organism: Parasponia andersonii; assembly: GCA_002914805.1. Taxonomy (NCBI): domain Eukaryota; kingdom Viridiplantae; phylum Streptophyta; class Magnoliopsida; order Rosales; family Cannabaceae; genus Trema; species Trema andersonii. The sequence goes on from JXTB01000058.1 coordinate 1,041,649, forward strand.
TAAACTATTTATTTCTGTTATTCAAGTGAATGAACTTACGTTTGAGGTGTACCTTGCTCTATCATAGTTAGTTTGGCTCTCTTAGGATAAAATGGAATTATCATTATCCATCTCAAAAGTTGGTTTTACTCAGAAACCTTGTCTTCATTCTCCATTTTTCTTTTGATTCTTCTGTAATGACCGCATCATAGTTAATTTTACATCCACGGAAATTACAGTCTATGAATTCATGTCACTCTGGAAATTTTTTCCTCCTGTACAGATAATTGAAGTTGTTTGTTGCAAGTTGACTCCTCTCCAGTCAGAACTGTATAACCATTTTATACATTCAAAAAATGTGGGTTCTCATTTTTACCTATCAAGTTGTTCCATTCAGTAGCAGCTTTTGATACTCAATAATAAGATTGTCTGACAGGTTGAGGTTGCTATCTTATTGCCCTCAAACACAGGTTAAACGGGCAATTTCTGAAGAACTGAAGCAATCAAAGATTTTAGCTTATATAACAGCACTCAAGAAGCTTTGCAATCACCCAAAGGTGAAATAGTTCTCTTAAGACATAGCTTTTAGATGATGTTTTGCTTTTGTCATCTCCGAAATAGCCTAAATCAAGTGTGGAATCACAGGTCACATAGCTTTTCATTGATTTTTAAATTTAGTTATTTTTCCCTCTCTTCTCTTTGCTGTTTTGGTATTCTAGTTCATATTTTTTCAGGTTGAGAGTTACTTTCAAGTTTCATCTCACAAAAGATGTGGTGTCTTGTAGCTCATCTATGATACTGTAAGAAGTGGTAGTCCAGGAACTTCAGGTTTTGAGGACTGTATTCGCTTTTTCCCTCCGGAGATGTTCTCTGGAAGGTAAGAATTTTTTCTCTTTTACTCTTTATATTATATAGGTAACTATATTATCTTCAATAATCTTAATTCCATAATTCTTTTTCCCCACATTTGATAGATCTGGATCATGGACTGGTGGGGATGGGGCTTGGGTTGAACTGTCCGGAAAAATGCATGTCTTAGCTCGGTTACTGGCTCACTTACGTCAGAAGACAGATGACCGAATTGTCCTTGTTTCAAACTATACTCAGGTAATTTCCATGTAGTTCTTGCCGTTTAAAGTCATGTAAACTGAGATGTGTTCCCAACTTATGGTCATCACAAGTCTCACTTTAACTGAAATTTTTCTATGCAAGATTCACAATGACTTCAGGTTTCCAAAATTGTCTTGTTCAGATTATGTCATTTTTTCAGTCATTTTTCTGGCCATCCTACTGCTAACAGCATTATAAATTCTTTTCTTCTTGGTATATATTGATTCTTTACTGGTTCCCAATCATGGAGATTTAGTTATCTGATCTATTCTCATTGGTTTTTATTGCTAAATGGCTAGACTCTTATTAGCTCTTTAGTTTAGTTAGATCCTGTTATATCATGAATGTTATGCATTCATGGTCTAGACACATACCTGCAAGAATTAGGATGAACATGAGTTGTTTTTGCTTGCCGAGCATTTCTCATTGAAAACAAGTATGTTGCAGCAAGAACGAAAAAATAAGAGGGCTCTGAAACATGTACATTTTGACTTCTACAATGTCATATTTCCTTTACTCTTTTAAGTTATCTCTTAAGTTCGATTTGTTTAAATTACCGTAACTATGATCTATCAGACGCTGGACCTTTTTGCTCAATTGTGTCGTGAAAGAAGATATCCATATTTGAGGCTTGATGGAACCACATCCATCAGCAAAAGACAAAAGCTAGTGAACCGTTTTAATGACCCATCGAAGGTATCTAGCTTTCAGTTTCAAAGATATTAAGGACACACTTTCATTTTACTTTCTCGTTTATTTCTCTTGCCTCATCAATGAACTAACAAGTCTAACTCCATATCTTGCAGGATGAATTCGTGTTTCTCTTAAGCAGTAAGGCTGGTGGTTGTGGTCTCAATTTAATTGGTGGAAATCGACTGGTTTTGTTTGATCCTGATTGGAATCCTGCCAATGACAAACAAGTAATTGTCTTCATTAAAATTTAATAGCAAATTGCAAATGGTGATTATCTGAGTCATAAAAATATGCACTCTCCCAGAACATAGTATTCTTATTTTCTTGTTTGTTCTTTTTCCTTAATCTGTTAACTTCTTGTATTAATCCATGTATAGGCTGCTGCAAGAGTCTGGAGAGATGGACAAAAGAAGAGAGTGTACATTTATAGATTTTTGACCACTGGGACAATTGAAGAAAAGGTTTAATGTGACAATTATCAGTAATTATTATGAATATTTTTTGTTGTTCTTCATCTTAGATTTCACTTTGGCAAATTATTTAATTACTCTGTAGGTTTATCAGCGTCAGATGTCAAAAGAAGGGCTTCAAAAAGTTATTCAACGGGAGCAAACAGATACAACACAGGTTTGAATTGCTTCTCTTTCTTTCTATGTCGTTGGTTTAACATTGCATGGTATATGAGCATATCCAAATTTCAGGGGAATCTTCTTTCAATGGAAGATCTACGTGATCTGTTCAGCTTTTGTGAGAATGTGAGGTAGGTTTCCCTTCCCCTCTCCCTCCCCAACCCCAAAAAGATGTTAAATTACTGGAATATCATTGGCATCTTTATCTGTTGTTAATTATTTTCTGATTGGCATATGTATCTGCTTTGTCAATCATTTTCTGAATGAACAGAAGCATAGTTCTTGTAATTGTGCATTTATAGTTTCACTTCGTAGTTATACAGACCAAGAGGTTATTGTTTTTATGTTTCAACTTTTATCCGTAGTATGTGGCCTTAAATGCTATGTGGTATATCTACTTTTTGAATTCATCGGGTTTTTTGACGTATATATTGTTATACCTTCCATCTGCCATGACTGCTGTTGTTTTGCCCAGCAAGTCTGCGAACTCATAGAAGGAGCAATATAGGAAACGGCCAATCATAATGTAAAAATATGATACGTTTTGATATGATCCAAAATGTGCACCTCTGTCTATCATTTTTTTTTTCTTAAAAAAAAAAAAAAAGGCATTTCTCATATTTTACGTATGGAAAAAGAACTTCGTTTTCTTTATTATTCTTATCCACTTATGAGAAATCTAATTTGTGTTTGAAATGAGCCAGGATTAGATTAATTTTTCTCCTAGAGTTCTGGTTGCTTGATCTTTGGCTGCAACATTTCCTTTCAATGGTCTGATAACATGGGATTTGCCTTCCACTGAGTTTTCCTGTTTGTCTCGATCCAACTATAACATAGGTCTGAAATACATGAAAAGATGAACTGCATCCGTTGTCAAAGTGATGATGATAGGCCTGAAATAGAGAAAAGAGATACAAACCAATCAGCAATCAGAGGTTGCGAGTCTGATCACGACACCTCTGATATTGGGGGATTTGCAGAAATTGCTGGATGCTCGGACAAGCTAAAGAGCTCGGAGAAACAGGTAGACGACACTCTGTCCATTAAGATCCGATAGTTTCTAATCGCCATGTCATTTCAAAGTTCATGACCATTTGAAAAACCTTTTCAGGTGGGCACACCTCTGGAAGAAGATTTGGGTAGCTGGGGGCATCATTTTTTCCCAACATCTGTCCCCGATGCTATTTTCCAAGCTTCAGCTGGCGATGAGGTTTAACAACTTCTTATTTTATTTCATCTTTGGTGGATTTTTGGCATTAGCTTCATTAAAAAAAAAAAAAAAAAAAAAAATTACTCCAGGTGTATTAGTGAAAAAGAACAACGCTTATTTTAATTTCTTTGTTGTTTCAGGTGTCATTTGTTTTCAGCAACCAAGTTGATGGGAAACTTGTACCTATTGATTCAATGGCAAGGCCGAAGATACAATTAGCAGAAGGAAATGAGAACCATCCCAAATCAAATCGAAATCTGAACCAGAAAACCATGTTATTGTCTCAGCGTAGGAAACCGCTAGAGTCTGTTGTTTCCAATCAAGTTCTTAAAAGAAGCACCATATCTGCCTTCTACAAGCCTTTGCCACGGGCAAATGTGGAATGTGAAGCGAGTTCTTTAAGTTGTTCAGTACAACCACAGGACTCGGTAAAGATTAAACCCTCTATTGGATATCAATTACCTCAGAAAAGATTGTCTCCTTATACGTTGGACCATGATGATTTTGAGTGAATATTATCCAGTTACTGTTCTGTCCATTATCACCTTTGTTTTATTTTTTTTAATTTTTAATTTTTTTTTCTTATCTGCTTAGCTGGTTTTCTGATGTCTGTGATATTTATTATTAAAAAAAGAACAGAAAAACACGACGATAATCTAATGCCGTTTTCACTTTAATTATTTATTTAATAATCAAATATTTCATTCAAGAACTATACATATACATATATACATTTTTTTTTTTTCCCGGTTTGGCAGGGTTGCATGATAATTGATATGTAGCGCAGTAATTCCGCGAGTTTACAATCTTCTAATTTACGAATTTGAGGATAAGGCAGACTGTTATTTTGTAACACATGTATGGCGAAAGTATTTATAACTTTATTAGTATGAAGTTAGGAATTATTGGTGGCCTGTGGCCTGTGGCCTTTGGTATTCACGTTCGACTATAAAATTGGTTTGCACAGCATGCCATGCATTGAATAAAAGAGTGCATTGACTAGAGAAATATCAATCACAATCACAACGAAGTTTACGCATGAAACTTGCGTGATTGTTATGATTCTACTTTCTTTTTCATTTGTGTAATTATTTTACAATTATCATTTTTCAACTTTTTCATGTGGAATCAGTAGAGCCACTTATGGGCAATAATTGCGACTTCATTCATTGGATCAACTTATGTATGATTATTAGATCTACTCTTCTATAATATTAAGGGCGTCTTAACTTGTTTACCATTACAAGCTCACTGAAAAATGGACGTAACAAGGTACGATTTCAAAAATTAATTAATTTCTCCCTTTTCTATGATCATTACTTTTATCTTTCTTTTAATTACTATTTTGATTCTCAAGTCAAATCAGACCAATACTGCCAGGCAATATGAGACAACTGCTTTGTCCCTATTCAACTATGAGGCCACAATAAACAAGAGATTTAACCCATCAAACTTGCAAGATAAGTGGCGAGGACTTAAGCAGATCACGTTTAACACCACAAAAACACGAATTAAGAAAAAATATATATATATATATATATATATATATATATATATATATATATATATTGAACTAAAGTAGAATATTAGACCAGAGACATAAAAAGGCATAATTTTGGATAGCGACGAAGCCACTTTCTACTACTTTGATAAAGGCATGTTAGAAATAGAGATTAATAAATAGACTTTGGGAGCAACATTCAAAGTACCCACTAGAGACTAATGGCAGTTTCTTGATCTGACATTGTGAAATGAGCCTTGAAAACTAAAGTCATTTAGGATGAAAATGAAGAGAAAGACTTAAAGAGGGTCTCAGTTTTTAGAGTACAAAAAGACAAAACTTTGCTAACATAAAGGGAGGCCAAACGGGAGACAGTGCCCCCCTAGAACAATTGAGGTTAATGCAATGACTAGAGGGTATCTTCGAGAATTCCCGCAGTTGTCAAGAAAAGAAATCAGCCACGTCTACAACCCTATTCACCTATTATAGAAAAGTTCCTATGTAGATGAGGATAAAACCATGTGAAGTTACGTGAAGGTCGATAGTCCTAGCCGGTAGAGGAAGTGGAAAAGAGAATCTTGACCCCACTCCCACATAGTTTATGTATAGTCTATAAAGTTTTAATTAGCTAGTGTTTTGTTTGTTGTGGATTGGTTTAGAGTAATGAAAACTTGATCTGCTTGCTACTTGATTGACAATCAAGCTAAACTTCACATGGACCATATGAGATCTCGAACTACAACTACTAGTAAACTATTGCATATATCTTTATGTTGCTGGTTTATTGGTTTTGACTAAAAGTAAGTTGGAAAAAGAAAGACTAGAAAGAAAGAAAGAAAGTGAATTGGTTCTAGTTTACAAACCATTTGGTTTAAAAGGTGAAAAGGATCTTGTGGTAAAAAGATAGTGTCATGGCATGCATTAATTCAAGAAAATTCCTACAAGAAAATACATAGGGAGATGAGATTCACATCTTAATCTGATAACCAAATGTGAGGTAATAAGTTTTCTTTTCTGTTTTTCGTTCGGTCTTTCTATCGATTTCTATCGGAACAGAAAGGCCAAAGGTAGAATAAGCACATTCACTACCAAACCTATATAATATAATGCCATGTGATTGCCACGCATACCTCTTATCTGAACAATGCTCTTTACTTTAATCTTTAAGATGTCTGGCACATTTGACTAATGTGCAAGAAACTTTTGCAATTAGTTGTTATTTTTTCATGTGTAAGTGACTGGAATATGGCCACTATCTTAGGCAGGATAATAATATTAGGTATAAGCTAAAGAAATATTATGTCAACACTTCAGAAAAGTAAAATTACAATTTTTAATCACAAGGTGACAAATCTAAGTAACATGAGATGTCTACTCCATATGCAATAGAAAACAAGCTCTACTTAATATAAATACAAACATCTCCATGTGGACTCTAACCATTCAGGTAAAGAAAAAAGAAAAAAAAAAGAAAAAAGATTTAAAAGCTAGTCCTCAGTGGGAGTTGGTTGGTATCTCCTAAAGCACGTTTTAACATGTTCAACATAGAGAAGCTAGGCCACTGCCCTTCCTCTATGGATCCCAGAATCTCTTTCTCCAATGACTTTGCAGACACTGGCACTCAACTGGCCATGAAGCATGAAAACATCTACAGAGAAGCTCCTGTTTCTTCGGATTTCGAATTCTCTGTCAAAAACTATTCGATGATATCAGCGGATGAGGTTATGTTCCAAGGTATGTTGTTGCCAATAAAGGACAATTCTAGAAACCAGCTTCGGAAGACGACTTTAAAAGAAGAATTGCTTGTTGATGATGATGACTATGAGGATGGCTTTTTGAGGCCACCAAAGAGTCTAGGCCGGTGGAAGGAACGGTTAGGCCTCAAAAAGGCCAACATTGTGTCTAGAAAGAGCAAGAGTGATGAGATCATTCTTGAAAGAGTAGTTGAAGAAGGGAAACATATTTATGTTCATGAGGCTGCTCTTACCAGGAAGGAAAATCAGGTGAGATCCAAGCATTCATTTCAGATGCATATATATGCACACATAATATGTATTATAATTTATATGTACACGTTAGTGTAAATAAATGAGTATATTAGCAAGCAATTGGAGCAATTCTTAAAGCTGCTTTTGTTTACAGGAACCGTTATTTGAAGGAGGATTAAAGTGCATGGAGAATGCAATGTAATGCAAAGAAAACTTAGATCTAAAGGGACGCTGTGGTTAGTGATAAGGATTTGCTACAAATTTTTAATGGAGGACTCTCTTCCTGCTACTAATTTTCTCGTCATTACTAGGCTGATACTAGCAATTTATGACAAGGGCTTGGCTTAAATTTCCTTTTCCTTTTCTTTTCTTTTTTGTCCTTCTTCTCCTTTTGAGAAGATGGTGAACAGAAGGGTATTTTGGAAGTAATGGCTTTGTACAAATGTTTGCAGTCTGAAGAACTTGTATGAGTCGGTATAAATTCATTATGTTGATGCATCCAAATGTTTTTTCTTTCTTTTTTTGTTTAATGTCAAAGTTTGGAAATGGGTGTCTCTCACATTTCGTGATGAACTACTGAAATTGAAGCTACTTTTTTGTTTATTAATCTAATTAAAGCTTACATCCTTCAGGAGCAATAAGCTACAAAACAATAACACGACCAAAAAATCGCATTCTTCAACCATACAATTTTCAGTTATTTCATTATTTTTCTCGATAAAACAATCTATTAAGCCGAAGCCACTAAAAATGTTATACTCAGATGTTGCTATTTGGTGCAAAGGAGAAATGCAACGAACTAAATAGACTTCAATTTAATGCAATAGCTTACGACTATAACATAGAGACATTTTTGAGTATGTAGTCGATTTATTCTCGATAACCAAAAAATAATCCGAACTGTCTGATAATAATGGGAATGTATGTCTCTATTTCTGCAAACTGGTAGGTAACCTTGTGGATTAAGTAATAAATTTATTCTCAATTAGTTTTTTATTTTCACTTTGCAACCAACGAGTGAAGTTCATTTAGTCTAGCGTCATACACGTGCATAAACATGTACATATATATAAATACGAGAGAATTATATTTTTATACCTTATAATTTGATTGTTTGCTCAGTATATACTTTATGCTTTGATAACTTCATATTTTGATTATTATCAATATTAATCTTTAAATTTAAAAATTATAACAAATTTATACTTTTAAGTCAAACACAATTTTGACTATTATGTTTGTCAAAATAAACATATATATATATTAATAGAAATTCAAATTTAAATTTATTTAAAATTGATAAATATTTTATAAATAATGTTTAGTATTTATAGAATTTTGCATTTTAAAATTATTTTTTAATATTTATTCTTTTAATTAAATTTAAACCAAGTATTAAAATATATATCCTTAGAGTTTAAAAGGGAATTTTGTTAAACTCAATGTTTAAAATTGATGTTTGACAAGAGATGGTATAATTCAAATTCAAAAGTTATGTAAATAATAACCAAAATATAAAGTAGAAACTTTAAAAATAAGTCAAAACAAAAGACATAAAAGAGTAGTTTATCCTAATCTATAATTAAGTCTATCGAAAAGAAGAGGAAAAAAAATACCATTGAAAGCTTTGCAGTTCCAAATGTAAATACAAAAGCTGCAAGCACATAAGAAGCACGTTCGCCACTGTTTAAAATTTACTCCACAACCAAGAAAGAAGCCAACAAATCAAAGCTCATTTGCCTCGTACTAAGTTATGTAGGCGTAATTCTTGCCAATTGCCACAGATATTAGATATCTTCGTGAGAAAAAGTCTCTTCGGCAAAGAATTCCAGAACTTACACTCTTGAGCACAAATGGAAGTTGGTGTTTAATTCCTAGGACCTATGGACAATGTGAACACCTTGACCACTAAAAGGCGCAAAATCCATATCAAATTTAGGACCATACATATAAGATCTACTCTAGTAATTGCAGTGCAAATATCCATCTCAAATCAATGCCAGAATTTTGGCTAAAGCAGAAAATTATGGTTCCGAGAAAAACAAACTAGAAAAATGTATGACATGACATTGTGCGACGATTCCAAGGCAATTTTTTTTTTTTCTTTTTTCTAAACATGGAACACTTCTCGTTAAACCAATGAAAAAATCATGAGCTATGCACAATAAATAGAAGGATATACATTTGATATACATTTGATAAACACTTTTAAAGAATGTCCTTTGGGAATATACAAACAATGCCAATCTGAATCTGATGCTATACCCTACAAGGCTTGTGTCAAATGTCAGTGTAACTTAAGAATGTTCGTAAGCACCCTCAGTTATCTACAACTTTTGTACAAAAATTACCGCCTTATCTTGTTCTGACGGAAAAGAATCAACTGAAAGCTCCAAGTGTTGCACACCTGCAAGCAATAAATACATTGAGCAAGACAAAAACACAATCACCTTCTGTGACACTAATTAAGAATTCAGTTGACAAGCCAGAAAAACCCATTCGACTCTTGAGACCTCCCAGATTAAAACTACACAACTTAATAGTAGATGAAGGGCTAGAAACAGTTCAACTCACATGATACATATGTCAAACATGGCAACACATGGAGCTCAATAAGATCCCCCTACTACTGGGAAAAGCAAGATTTCTCGTGATTTCCAGGCATAGATGTTCCCTACGCATGGAGAAATTATTTTTAAAAAAATCGAAGTTAAAATGCTTACAGTTACCAATAAAGACATATTACTCAGGTTGTAAAGATAGCAGAGTTGGTAACTGATTTTATAATTATACCATCATTTATGTTCCCATGGCTTAGTCGGTCCTAAATATTTCTCTATTGACTCCTTTTTATGCTCAGGATCAAGGCTGCACACATAAACCAGCACATTTAATTTTAATTGAGAATTTGCAGAGTTAACAGGGCTACACTAATAATCACTTAAAGTCCAAAGATAGCAACATAGAAAAATAAATTCAAAACAAACCTATTTCTAAAGCCAAGAAGAGCATAATGTACTGCGCCTGCACATGCAGAAGCTGGAGCTATAGCAGCTGCTGGAACCGCTCGAACAGCAGCTGCCAAAGCAGAGCCTGCGCCAGCTCCCCGCTGGTACTTTTTCAAAGGTGTCCCAACTAAGGCAGAAGCAGATTTTTCCAGGCCATTGCTTAGGCTCTCATAAGCCTACATCAGGAACATTAACATGTGTTTCAGAAAAGAAAAAATAATAATAATAAGCAACAGAGCACACATATATTTCTTCCTGGCAGATGCTTCTCTGAGAATTAATCTATTTCCGTATAACATTATTCTAATACCAACAAGGGGATAGTCAAGGTTTGTTTGCGGAAAAAGAAGGTCATGTCTCTCTGTAAAAGCAGTACGAGACGGGTAGGAGTTCCTTATCCATCATCTGAATCATTAAGGATCAAGCTTGCCAGAAAAACACTTTAGCCTAGAACGCACAAATGTTTTTTACACACTACTGAGCACCGAAAGAAAATGACAAGAACACCCGGTGTAGCAAACCATGACGTGCGAAATATTCACCTGCTGAATTCCTTGTTGGGCATCTTTAGGCTGATTAGATCTAACATTTGCCTTCATTTTACTTGATATTGGCCTTGGTATGCTAGGATCACTGTTTGTGAGCCTATATTCTGCTTGGAGCAAAATATCATGAGCCCCAGCTGCCAAATGTACACCGAGTCCCACAGCTTCAACTGAGACACTTCTAAGAAATGCAGTTATACCTGGAAATGAAATTGCTTTATTATTTAACAAGAGAATCCATCAAATGGTTATTTGTAATAGGAACAAGTCCTTATACAATGTTGAAAAGCCAAAAAGGATCCATATAACACAACCAAAGTCCTTATACAATGTTGCAAAGCCAAAAGGATTCATATAACACAACCAAACAATGGGAACAGGGCAGAGTAGAAATGTTAATCAATTTAAATACAGTTGTTTTTTACCGTCCTTGTCAATATGAATTTAGGATAATGCACCAAATTTTTAAGGGAAATGCTAGGGGTCCCAATTATTGTATCAAATTTTTGTACCAATATATGTGGCTTTTTTGTACCAACACGTGGCATGAGGTGTCACCATTTAATTGGTACATTAAAACTTATAATAAATAGATTAAACATTATTAGTTATCACTAATTGAGTGGTGACAAATCACATGCCACATGTGTTGGTATTAAAAATTTGGTACAATTGTTGGGATCCCAAACATTATCCAATTTATAATACTCACACATGTAGTATATGAATTGTCATCATTCAATTGGTGAATGATTCTTATGTATTATGATTAATTCTAATAACCAATTGAAAAGTGCCAACACACATGATGTGTGTTAATGTATTAAAAATTCGGTGAAAGAGTTAGGATACCTAGCATTATATTCACATATCAACTGATACATAACCTTACAAAAAAGAAAGTGCAATTAATACTTGAAACCATAGCCTTTGACAAAAGAATGTCACTGAGTGTTGCTCAAGTGAATTTACCTCTTTGCATTCCCTTAAGTACTCTCTTATCCTTCCTATAGTTCTCGACTGGCAAAGAGACCAGCTTTGCAGCACCAGCACCAAGAGCAACCGCTGAACGGATGGGAGGAAGACCGCGAAATATTTTATGCATCTGCAATCAATACTACAATAAATAAATATGGACAGACTACTATTAGCAGGATGACCACAATTAAAGAGGTGAGATGAGCGCCACGTAAACCTGATTTTGAGATATATCTTCCAACCACTCCCCTATGATTGTTTCACATACACTGCCCCAGCCATAGATACCAATGCCATGAACATGCTTGAGCTGCAGCTCAACTCCCTGCATAATTCCGTGACATATGATTAGAACATTTCTACACAATTGACAATAAATATCATTCCATAAACAAGTTTATTCCAACAGCAAAACAAAGAAGCCGATCACAATCATTAATCAGGAGCAAAAGGTTAACTGAAACATAAATAAGTATAGTTATTTCAAAAGGCAATGAAATTGCTGGAGAGAAGTGAGACCTGCCATCTTGGTTTTCAGTCACTGACTGCGTACGTAAGTCTCACTTTGAACTTGTGAAGACAATAACCCTAATCTCTTTTTTATAAAGAAATCGAACCACTGGAGACCTTAAAACATCAATGCAAATAAGTGATACTCTAAGGCCCCAGTACTTACTATACCTGAAACTAAATCCTGAACTATAGAGTGAAACCTGAATTCTCAGAGGTTGGAACAAAGTATGGCAATTGATAATATTCAACAACCAGCATGACTATTTGACCATTTAATAACAAACTTCGTTGACATCAAGAAATCAAACAAAAACTATAATCATGTGCAATACTGAAGATAGAACTTGGCGTTAATGTTTACGAGACATAGCAGGAAAAACCAAAATTGGAATGTGAGCACAAAGATAATATAGGTTAGTAAGCTAAACTTCCATATAAAAGCAGTATATGGCCCTTTCCTTTTTATGAAAAACAAAACAAACAGTTAACAACTACAGCCTGATGCGGCACAAGAACAGAAATTATATTAGGATTATATGTTATGGTTATTAATTACATATTTTAGGATTATTATTAGGTTTTATTTTATTTTGGGAATTTAGAGTTTTAGTATGTTTAAATTCTTAAGAGTGAGTTTCCCAATTGTATTTAGCTTCCTGATCGTGTCTATTATCTTGTGTGTGTTTTTTTTGTCCATCTAGAAATAGGCCTAGCTATGTAAATTATTTTGCAGACTTCTTATGAAATTATAAATGCTTCTCTTCTCTTCTCTCTTCTCCCTTTGTTCTACATCAGAACCTTTGTTCATTTTCTCTTTTCTGAATAAGTCTACTTGACAAATAGAAACCAAAGAGTGAGCCTCAACTGAAGTGCAACTTGTTTACCTTCCAGGGCACAAGATTAACAAGTTCCACGTACTTCCCACCCCTCAATGCTGCTAGATCAACACGACAGGGACTATAGTCAACCCGAATAAGAACAGGCCGTATGTCAAAGCTCTGGAAAAGACAAAAAAATATATGTTAAAAAGTATTAGCCAAACAGATTTCACCAAGTTCAGGATCCACATATAGGAAAATTTAGAAACACGAATAAAAGAGAAAAATCTAGTGCTCTGGTGGAATCCAAATTCGAGAAAATTTAGTCACTGAGACGCATATCAGTGAGAAACCAAATCAGAAAAACATAAACAATGCTGAAGAAAATGAAGACAATCAAAGGAAGTGGGTGGCATCCCCAATTAAAAACAGGACTTGTTGCTGATCAAATTTAAGCTTTAAGCACCAATAAAATTGTCAGAAAGTTAAGGGTGGTTTGGGAGACAACAAATTATGGTACCCACTTATATTTCATGGAGGAAATTGACTAAAAGGAGCAAATTTGCATTGAAGGGGCATGAAGATTTCCACGATACTTGCAGTTTCTCCCTAGTTTCCTTTCCCTCAACAATTTTAAGTCATCATTTATGAAAAGGAAGCACATTACACATTTATCATCGAAAAAACATAAAAAGAAACTTAAGATAAAGGGAATCAAGGAAAGGGAGAAAATTCATAAATTAAATACGACTACCCATGAGGGTTAGGTCAAGTGATTAGGCCTATGGTTTGCTCTCTCATGAGGTAGGGATTCGATCCTCATGGGGACCTACCGAGCAATATGCAAGAGTTTCCTGCCTCCCAAAGATTGTAGGGTTCAGTGGGATTCAAGTATAAAAAGAAAAATAAAATAAAAGAAACTACAACTTGCCTGAAAGTACGGAAGAAATGCCTCCTCTGCAATATCATGCTGTGCAAAATTGTTACTTTTCATTATCAACGATTTTGAACCATCTGAATCTTGATGACAACTTGAAGACTGGTCAACTGATGAGCTTTTTGCCCCAAAAAAGTTGATAAAAAAGTCAAGTTGGGACTGATGAAGATGCAATCGCATCGGGAGAAAGGCAATGCGTAATCTGAAAGACATATAACTTTGTTACAACAGAATTTATCCCTCTATCAAAATTAATTAGAAATGGAAAGTTATCAATTGAGTCACAACTAATGACAGAACCTCAAGATCATTGAACAATCTACCAAGAGAAAGGAAACACTATATCAACAGAGAAANGGAGAAAGAACCAATTCCATGCAATCGTTCTATACAAGGAAAAGAATTACATACTAAGCCTCCCGTATGGCAGGGCTCAATAGATATGGTGTAGAATTCAGCTTAAGTAATAGGATATTTACCGATACTCTTCAAGAGGTATTAGAGGATCTGGTCTGACAGCTTCCAAGTCCAGCTTAAATGCTTTTGAAGATTTTTGGGGATGATCCTTTGAATGATAATATCTTAATACCTTTTAATGCAAAAGTAAATATATTTTAAATCTTATTGTAGAAGAAAGAAAAAAAGATAAAATACTCATACAAAGGGGGGAAAAAAATTACCAGCTTCCAAGGAGCATCTCTGCTCAAATCGTAAAGATAAAATTCTCTGACTGAAAGAGAAAGCTTAGAAACATGTATTCCACCAACTGGAAAAATCTCATACTGAAATTCCATCCCGTAAAGTGAAAGCTCTAGACATACAGTAGTATCCCTTCCGGCATTGTCCGTATCCTGTGGATCATTCTCTCCGCAATCAAGCCAATCAAAACCAGCATTCATTCTCCATCTGACATCAATATTTTTAAGAAGTACACATCCCGTAGCCTTTCTAAAACCATTGGTTTCTATACTGCCACTAGAAGACGACTTAGTTTCCTCAAACTTTTGCATGCTAGACCCACTTCTCAAGTCTGAAATGTGATTTTCTAGAATTCTTAAAGAGGCATTCCCATACCATCCGCTATTTCCTCTTCCAAAATCTCCACCACCGACATTGCTAGAATTTCCTTCAGAAATCTCAAAAGGTGGTCCAGCAACAGATAATTCTGCAAGTTGCTGTATTTCAGACGAACAATAGGGTTCAATAAATTCCGGAAAGTTACTTTCTTGAGAGGAAGAGGTTTGACTACTCTCCAATCCTTCTACACGCGCTGACTCATCGAAATTCAGACCATGAGGGAACATTTCAGGCTTGTCAATACTTGTGCCCGGTTCTCTGAGAAGGTTTTCATTAATTGAAAGATAAATTCTTGATTCAGAAGAATCATATTGGTACATTTGATTCTCATCTATTTGAAATGCATCTTCACAAATCTCATCCATTAACCCAACCAACCCAGGTTCACTTTTTATAGCCAGACTTGAAGAAAGCATTTCAGAAGTTGAAAGTGAAAAATCACGAGTACCAAATCTAGCGGCATCATTTAAATCTTCCCCATCTTGTTCTTGCTGAACTCTATTCCATCTATTCTGCAAGTGCACAAGTGACTCCTCCATATCAGGGGCAAATATCTGTTGGAGTTGAGCAGCCAAACGGATCAAACCGGAAGTGGTATCATGACAAGTTTCCACATAAACATGAGATTTATTACATTCTAGCTCCCAAAGAAGGCCACTCTTACAGTTTGTTCTCAAAATTGCTTCAACCAGTGCCTCCCGAGCTACTTTAACATAGCCAGTCTTCTGAAGCCATTCTGCATTGTAAGGGCCATCAACATTCTTGGGTTCTGATACTACACAAATAAGTAGTCCAAGATCTTGAACACTAATTTTATATTCATTTTCCATTGAATCTGCTGAAGTTGAATTTGAAAGATTCAAGGAGGATGCAGCCAACAGGCAAGCAACTTTTTCCTCGGCCATCTCTTGCTTTGCACTTGAAAAACTGGAATCAGAATCCAAATCTTCACCATTGACAACCAAATTCTTTACATATGGCTCATAACTTAGTCCAATATCAACAAAATTAAGAACAAAAGAAGCTCTACTAGACGTGTCCAAGTCCTCCTTTTGCACACAATCATTAGCTGCCTTTCCATTGTCAGAAGAGGGAACATTGAAAAATGAGGATATCGCATCCAACCAATCTAAACGACCCCCTACTGCAAAAAGTGTGCCACATCTGAGAGTTATAGACATAAAATCATGGAAACTTTCAGGATCCCACACGTGTACAATATCAGAACCAGCCAACCTAGATGACAGTGCATTTGATCCGCCTCCATCACCACGTTTCATCGTGGAGTTATTACACAAAATCAGAAGAAACTCTTCATCAGGAACACCAGTTATGGATCCCCACAATTTTCCATCAGCATGTCCCAGCCAGAAAAATTTGGCATCTTTTATACCTCCAATATTTGAGACAGACAGCAATGCAAACTTCCGAATTTGTAGTTTTAAATGATACCATGATCCAGGAAGTTCACTCTGAATTGAGCCTCCTATATTCTTCTTTACATCTGGGCTAATCAAAATTTCTAAAGCACTACAGTCCACAAGAACAGATGTTTGAGAGACAGAAGATACTTCCTTATCACTAAATTCATCAGAAGCCACACTTGACAACCCACTTAGAATCTGATTCACAAGACCATATAAGGCCATATATTCAGAACTACCCAATTTTATTGTAACACAAGAGAGACGAATGTGTAGGAACATTGAAGAGCTCAATATCATCTCCTGTCTAGTTTGGACATTTGAATCTTCTAGATCTTTTGCGGTAGAAACAGAAGCGAATTCATTATCTGGTTGGACAAAATTATAAATGGTCTTTGATTCTTCAAAAGTAGCCATGACTTTGGCCTTTTTAGCTATCCAAGGTCCAGTTACTTGACCATCCTGCAAAAGCATACTAATGATTGAAAAACAACCTGGTCTGTTGGACAAAGACAAAATGTTCTGTGCAAACAATTTCCTCTCATGTATGCTACCAGAGCTAATTCCAGAATTATCCTTACTTACAGGACTGACCAAGAAAATGTCAAGATTTCCAATCTTCAAATGAAAAGAACGAGTAGCAGTTGAAGAATAGCTCTTCTGTGTAGTTGCATCTAAAGTTGGACCACTTTCTCGAACTATTCCCTCAATACCACTTGATGGTAAATGAAAATCAAGTGCAACAAATTGATCCCAGGAAGCAAAACTTCTAACATCTTTATCACTCTTGAAAGGAAAACATAGGATCACCCTTGCACTTGTTATCAATATATTACCTTGCAGACTTTCAGTTGAGGACAAGCTCGTAACACATGAACTACAACCTCTTTGAACATCTCCACGAGATGATCTATCCTTCCTATCAAATGCTTTGGAAGAAGATTCATCTCGTTTCTCAATGGATTTTAAAATTTCTCTGAACAGTTCTAATAACATTTTTACCAAGGAGAAGTCCACCCAGAAAACAAACGGAGACAATTCTACTTCAAAGGATGCTGCTGGTCTTACTCGACTTCCATCAGATGAATTTAATTTCATAGTGAATTGGCAATGAGTGACACCTGAAGTTTTAAGCAATGTAACTTTGACCACATTGTGTTTCTTTCCAAATGGAAAATCTTTAGCAATAGAACTGGTTAACTCATCAGAGTCCTCAGCCAACAAGGCAAGTGGTGGGAGAGCACCTTGAACATCTGCTTGCAGTTGTCGAATATATAAATTTTGGCTGTTAATATCTTCATTGTACCCTTGCATTCCCAAATCTAAGACGTCACCTTTGTGACTCAAGTAATTAGCAATCTCTATGAACTTCATGGTTCCTTCATACCTTACTTCTTGAGGACATACCTGTTGACCTTATCAAATTTTTTGCGTTAGTGTAGTGGAATATCAAGCAGCCAAAAAGTCATTAGATGTCAAAAAGAAATGTGGGGAAATAATCAACTACCCTGTCAGTTATTACCTGCATACTGAGAAGGATGTCTCTGCATTCTGCACCTAGGAAAGGAATATATGAGCCAGCATTAATCTGATCACCCTTAGACTGAAACATTAACTTCTGGTCCTCATCTTGGAAGGACAAGAAAACAGAAACTCCAGCAAAATTTGCCTTGAGATTGGTTTCAATATGCTGCTGTTCTGTAAATCAACAGGATAATCTCAGTTACACTGGCGGAATTCTCACAGAAAAATAATAACTCATGGTCTCAAGAATCATGTGCTTGTAATCCAGAGGTAGCAGGTCATTTTCCATTAAATACCCTAGGGATCCACATTCTTGGCCAAGCAATACAAATAATATCCACATCCAAAGCTTCAACATATGAATCACTGTAACAGTGATTCCCATAGACTTTAGCATCGGATTGTTCCCATTCACCAGAATGCACAGTTACTTACATTATGAACCTCACTTTTCTTTTCAAAAGGAAAAATAATTCTTTTTCAAGGTTACAAAGTAAAACATCCAATATTTAAAGATGGAGCAAATAAATTTAATCTAATTGCTCTATGTAAAATTGTATACAGGCCTAACATTTTTTTCTCTCTCTTCAGCTCATTACTAACCAAACACCCATTCCACCTCATTAAGTTCAGAACTGCAGTGTACAGAACTATTTTGATGAGCAAAATGAAAATACCTGATGGTATATGTAGAGATCCAGAAGCAAGGCTCGATGCAGCAGTAATAGCACTGAAAACAGAACGTGTCCAGTTCCACATCCCACTGTTCCCTAATGCCAATTGGGAACTTATCATTCCATCGAAGCACTCAAAAAACTGGTCCACACTGCACAGAGACCAGAAGAATTGCTAACTCTGGAAACATTGAATAGAAATATAGATGCAACATATTAATATTATAGTAACACCTACGACTTATTTTTATGTGTTACACTTTACATTATTTGAAGTAGGGAAGTAAGAACCTCACGATGAAAATAAGCTAATTCAATAACTCTTAGAAGTCTTTGGAAAGGGTTCCACCAGAATTCCTTCTGGGTGCAACTTTGATCAAAAGAGAAATAGGGAAAGTTAACAACACAAAAAGTATACCAACCTCGCCCCAAAATCAAGCTCTTCTTCAATGCCAGCAGTTTTATTTTTGACGGCTGATAATGGTACCCAATCTGATATAAGATGTGGCCCAGACGGCAGAGTTTCATTACATGAATCTCGCACTGTCATAGAAGATATTTCATTGGAGAAATCACCACAAATTGGAATCGTCTTGCTTGTTGAAATTACAGCTAAAGCAGGCTGACATGAAAGAGGTGCTGAAATAAGGGAACCAGAATCCATTGCCTTGTGAAGCATACAATGACTTCCATCCTTCTCCAAATACCTAAAAGCTTCCCATGAGTGTAAAAGCCACTTAATTGTGTTCGGCTGAAACTGCAACTCTATGGGGTCAAAGAAAACTTCTGAGTCCACCTTGCGGATGTCTAAAGACCCGTTTTTCCAAGGTATACTTAATTTTAAGTTCCCGGAAAATCCACCTGCTTTCCCAGTCATGATTGGAGTTCTAACACTTGATGACAAGCACGGGGAGCACAATTCGTTATCACCATCATCTAATTGAAGAAGTTCAAGTCTTGCTCCTTGAAACTTGACATAGTTTTTCAGTCGACTTATTCCAAGAAAGCTCTCGCTTTTATCTTCGTCATTTGGGTTAACATCATCAGAAACACAAGTTCCACATCCTATTTCTGAAATCCGAAGTACCAAAGTTCTATGAAACCCTGATTTATTTCCCTCCTCCTCTAGACACGGGTCAAACGCTACTATCAACTTTTTAATCTTTATATTGAAACTTGTAAGGAGCCAGTTCACCATCTTTGCAACCGTCTTAACACCTTCGTGTACATCTCCAAAGGTTGACTTTGCAGCATTGTCCATCATGTCATGATCAAGCTTGCCCAAGTCTTGGGGAAGCCCTTCATCCTGACCAGAGTGATGAGTTTCAGCAACAGCAGGTGAGTAATTCTCTCTACTCGGAACCAGCAAAAGCTCAAGTTCATCCACCTCAACCGTGCAACCTTCACCCCTCCAAGGCATTCTTACCAACAGAGATCCGATTGATCCTTCTTTAACCATTACTGATGCTACTGCACCAAGCTGAAAAAAGCAGCGAAAGGCAAAAAAAAACTTCCAATAAATACAGATCACGATGTCAAACGTCAAATACAATAGGAAAAATAGAATTAAGCCCTCAAGACACAACAACTCAACTTAAAAGAGACCGCAGACACCATAGCAAGGGTGCACTATTTCGACAATTTATAAGCAAAAAGCTCATTCATGCTTTGCTGGTAGATACCCACAATCAATAGTCTCATCGATGTCATTTAACGTCAGAAGTAATAAAATCGTGTACAAAATCAACGCTTAAGCATTCTACCAGGCAATTCACCGCAATTTAAACTCATGAAGAGCAACCAGGTGGAATTCAAAACAGAGAAAATCAATAAAATCGACACGGAAAAAAAAAAAAAAAAAAAAGAACAAAAGCAATCTTCATACTAGTCCACATTCACGCGTAACCATTAATAACACAAAACTCACCAAACATTAGCTGATTCCAAAACCCATCACACCTTTTACACAAACACATATAGATACACAAATATAAATAGTAGGAAGGGGTACCTTGTGATTGAGAAAATCGACATTAAGGGCGAGGTCATTCAGCTGAATTGTGCCCTGAGAGAGCTGAACATCAAGCTGGTCAATATCAATGTCGCCCAACAAAAACTGACTCAATTTCTTCTTCAGGAAGAACTTGCAAACCCTCTTGACGGCCCACCGCGAGAACATCGCCTCCGCCGACTTCGCGATGTTCCACGGAAACATGGCCGCACGGAACAGTGACGACGACGATCAATCCGAAATTTTGAATTAGGGCAAAAATATATATATATTGCTTGCTAGGGATTTGGGACCTCAGAAGAAGGTAGCTAAGGTGGTTAAACGCAGCGTTTCGAAGCAAGGTTGGAGAGAGTCAGTATCCTCTTCCATCAATCAAGACGGGAAAGAAGAAGAAGAATTGACTTGAGAAAGCGAGAGAAGGAAGAATTGAAGAGTGTTTGTGTTGGATAACATGAATAAACCCTCGGTTTTGCCTTTTTGGGTTGCCGTGTTTGGCTTGAGTTTTTGGTTTGTCCTTCCCGGGGTTTTTTTCTTCTTTTTCTTTTTTAGCTTTTTATATACGAAAAAATAAAAATAACCCCCAAAAAAAGAAAAAGTCCCAATAAAAGAACGAAAGAGGTTTTGATTAGAGTGGGCATGTAGTTTGACTGATTCCGTAACAGAGCCAAAATAGATAAATAAATGAAGCATAAAATACAAAAATGAGAATGAGCAGACAATCAGGCGAACTGAGATCCAAAAAAAAGAGAGCCCCAAAAATTTTAACCAAAAACAAAAAGACCCCCAAAAGAAAATGTTTAATATAAGAGTGTGTAATTCTGAACTTAATATTTTAATTTTAATAACTAGCAAAACAGGATGAAGTGTTTGGTTTTACTTAATAGTATTATTTTAAAAAAAAAAAAAAAAAACTGTATGTGTGCTTTGGAAATCTCTCAAAAGCATGTTGCTTGTCCTGTTGTCCCAACGAAATGTCATCTTTTTTTTGGGTTAAACAAAGAGAGGGAAAAAAAAAAAAACGAAATGTCATTTTGAGTTTGAATGTTTTTTCTGTCGTCAATTGTTAAACGGTATGTCATTTGTCCTTTACAAATATTAAAGTCATTTTTTTTTAAATGTTAGACCTGAATTACGTAAACTACTAGAATGTCACCGTATATTTCTAAATTATTAAGAAATTTAACTTTTATTTTTTAAACCACTGAAATTGTAATTTTGTTAGACCAGACGAAAAAATGGAACCTATTGTTTTGTCCTAAATCCTATATGGGTTTTCAACGAACACTCTAAATTACGGTTTAGATAGTTAGGTAACATACTGAGATTATCCATAATTCAGGGTAAACATAAAATAAACCCTAAATGAAAGAAGACATGTTCTTGAATGTGAAGTTCGATTTTCTTTGATTAACAAAACTAACATGTTGTTTCTTTAATAGAGTATTGTATTAATTTTTGTTTTAGCTCCTTAATCTCACTTTTGCCTATAATTTTCAAAAAAAAAAATTGACTTAGTACTAACCATGATTTTTCTAGTGCGCTTTTGTTTTTATTAAAAAAGTTAATTACGTGCAAATATCATGAGTTTTAACTTTTTAGTAAAAAAAATCCTGACTTTTGAATGTCTACAAAATAATACTTTTATTTATAAATTTCTATAAAACAATACTTTGATTTTTAGAATTCTGCAAATTAATATTTTCACTTTTGAATTCTGTAAATTAATACCTTGGCATTCACGATTTCTATAAATTAATACCCTTAACTTTTGTTTTCTTTGTATATTTATACTATGAGCAAATTAAAAAATTGTGGACATCTCTCATTAATTTATTAAAAATGTTTAAATATTAGTATATTATCAGAAATTATTTATAACTACTTTTTTTGGTTAATTGCTAAAAAAACACTTTTTTTTTTGCAATTAACTACTTTTATCTCTTAATCTAAATTTTTACTTTTCTTTTTTAAATGAAATGTGAAATAAGCTAATTACAAATATTTTTTCAAAAATTTTATTATTGTTTAATAAGTTTTAATTAAGTTAATGATAGCTATTACTATCTTTTTGTTATTAAAATCAACTAATTGGACATTAAGGTTATAAATTTATATGAATTTCAAATCTTAGGTTATTAATTTGGAAGAATTTTAATTGTCAGGATATCAATTTGCAGAATCCAAAAGTTGAGGTATTATTTTGCATAAATTAAAAAATCAGAGCATAATTTTGCAGAAATTTAAAAGTGATAATATTATTTTGCAGACATTCAAATGCTATAGTTTTTTTTATAGAAAAATTGATACTAGGGTATTTTAGTGTTATTATCTCTTACTAAAATAAGACTTTAATAAAACGAGGAGGGCTAAAGGGAAAGGCCAATACCATCCTCAAACAAAACATTAAGCTAAATTATAGGTTTGTTGGGGTTTGTTAGTTAGAACACTAGTTGGAATATTCAAAATAGAAAAACAACCAAAAGGAAAAGAAATAGTAGCCCACATAGTGGAGTTTCGAGCTATATAATTTGTAACATCCCTCTCCATTTGGTATCATATCAAGTTGAGGGTGATGTTACATAATCAGTTTCTGGATAAATGACCTTATGTACCAATGGGAAGGATTATGTCGTTGATCATAAGGAACTTGGTACTAGTAGCATGTGGAACCACTACAAAATCGAATAAAGCGAATGAGAATAAACAAAAAAAATTACGTGTTGAACCAAAGGAGGAAGTGATCAGTTTGGTGATTTGATAGAAGAAAAAGCTTGTAGGCATGTTATTGTGAGGTATATAGCTTCAGAGGTGTTGCCTTTTAGACATATAGAGGGAAAGCAATTTAGGCATTTAATTCATGCTTTTTGATGTAGCAAAAGCGTCTGATGACAAAGATCTTTCAGAAAAATGAGGACAACCTATTATACTTTGTTGATTCGCTCACGAATACCAAGAAATAGGCTTCAAACAATTGTTAATTCTCAAATAATACCGAAAATTTGGAAAGAAAAGAGATACTCTCCCTCTCTTAATTTTATTAATCAATTCAAAACTTACAAATGTTAATAAAAGATCTTATAGCTTACATTATATAGGAAAAACTAGATAAAATACGAAACTCTATCAAAACTAATAAAATATTCGAAATTTGATAATAAAATAAAGGAAAAAATGCAAAAACAGGTAACAAAAAATGCAAATCGGTAACCTGAGCGGTAGACCAGTTCTGTTTACTGAAAATGGGCAATAGACCAATTCTGTCTACCGATTCTTCCAGAGAGTAAATCACTATTTTAGATAAAAAAAATTGATAGACTGTTGTTAGACAGTAAACTGGGGCGGTAGACCGGAAACTATCGGTGGTCTACCGGAAATTCTAACTCTTACTTATTACGATCGTAATGCTCAAAAACTCAATCTCATGATGTGCTGCATCATCTTCTCCAGGGTGGAGAAAATTCTCCCTCGAATTTCTAGCAATATCATTATCTGAAGAATGTCTATGAAATCAAATTAGATGCTTGACATTAAAAACGTTTGAGGTACGAATATGAGACAGAAGCTTCAAATGATATGCATTTGGATTTATCTTCTTAATTACTTCGAGCAGTCCGATCTTCTTTGCTGAGAGTTTATTATACTCGCTAACAGAAAAGTAATATTTAGTAAGCATAACCCACACAAAGTCACCAACCTTAAACTCGACATGTCGTCACTTCTCGTCTACATCAGCATTGTATTTTGTTATAGCTTGCACCAAATTATTATATATCTTTCAATGAGCCTCTTACAAACTTTGGACAAAGTCTTCGGCCTTTCTATAGATCTTAGTCTTGGTAGGTAATAGAATAAGATTAAGGGAACCTTATGGGACCACAAGATACTCCACCTGAAAAGGACTAAAGCCCGTGCTTCGATTTATCGTATGGATGTAAGCAAACTCGACCTGACAAAGCTTTTAACCCCAACTTTTCACATGCTCACCAACTAAACATCTCAGTATATCTCTAAGAGAAGGATTCACTACCTTTGTCTATCTGTCAGTTTGGGGATGATAAGCCGTACTAAAATTCAACTAAGTGTTCACCATCTTTCATAAACTATGCCAAAAATTACTAATAAAGCGTGTATTACAGTCAAAAACAATGGAAGTAGGCAATCCATGTAATCAATATACCTCCTGAAAATACAATTATGCTACGTTAACTGCATCTGTAGTCTTCTTATAGGGAATAAAGTGCACCATCTTCGAGAAACGATTGACTACCACATAGATAGAATCATTATCTCATTGTGTTCTTGGCAACCCCAATACAAAATCTATACTTATATTCGACTTGTGTAGGAATTAGCAATGGCATATACAATCTGGCATTAGTCTCTCCCCCCTTTAGCACTTGGCATATGCGACAATGCTCCATGAATCTCTACATCTCTTTGCATATGGTTGGCCAAAAATAATAACTCTTCACTAACTACAGAGTTTTGTCTCGTCTTACATGGTCTTCCCCATTAAGCTCTTGAATATTCTAGAGCCTCAAGTAGTAATCTGGGATACAAAGTTAATTACCTTGAAAGAATCACACAACAAATAGTTTGTTCTTTCACATGTCTTTACTGTAGTCATAATAGCAGAAAAACAAGGGGTCAATCTCAAATAAGTCACGGAATATATCAAAATCCAGCACCTCTATTTTTATGGTAGTTAATAGACTACTCCAGCAACTCTGTACATCCATAACTCGATTTGTAACTCCCGCCTTATACTTAAGAACAAAGGTAAATTGCAAATAAGCTAATCAAGATGTATGTCGAGCAAAAACCTTATCTTGGCTATGGAGATGCTTGAGAACATCATGATCAATATACATAATGAACTTTCGCTAGAGTAAATAATGCCTCCAATGCTTCACTACTTGGACTACAATGTAGAATTCTACATCATATGTACTATAGTGTGCTCTAGACCCAGATAGTTTCTCACTAAAATAAGCTACTAGTTCTATTGCTTGTCTGAAAATAGCTCCAATGCCCATCTTGGAAGCATCACAGTGTAACTCAAATGGCTGGGAAAAATTCAGCAATACTAGCAAAAGTGTAGTTGTTAGAAACTCCTTAATAAGTTTAACTGCATTCTTAGCCTCTTCAGTCCATTGAAACCTCAACCCATTCATACAATCAGTTATTGGAGCCATGATACTACTGAAATGTGGAATGAAACTCCGATAAAAAGCTTTTAATCCATGAAAACTTTGTACCTCCGTGATAGTTGTCAGTTGAGGTCACTGTCTTATTGCTTCTATCTTGGACTCATCAACTCACAGCCTATTATCAGAAAACCACATATCCCAAAGATACTACTTCAAGAGTCATGAATATCCATTTCTTTAATGCATCAAATAACTGATCTCAATGTAAGATGGTTAAAACTTCCTGAATATGCTGAAGATGTAACTCCAAATTAGCACTATAAATTAGTATATCATTGAAATAAACTACCACAAATTTACTAATGAAATGTCATAAAGCCTGGTTCATTATTCTCATAAATATACTTGGTACATTGGATAACTCAAATGACATAACTAGCCATTCATATAACTACTCTCGGGCCTTGAATGCCGTCTTCAACTCATCTCCAAGCCGTATTCGAATCTGGTAGTATCCATTCTTCAAATCTAGCTTAGTGAAAATAGTAACTTCACTAAGTTGATCAAGTAAGTCATCTAGTAGAGGAATCAGGAATCTATACCTCACAATAATCTTATTGATTGCTCGACTATCTACACACATACGCCAAGAACTATCTTTCTTAGGTGTCAACAAAATTGGTATTGCACATGGACTAAGACTCTCCCTAATGTGTTCCTTAGCTAGCAACTCCTCTACTTGTCTTCTCAACTCTTCGTGCTCACTAGGACTCATTCTGTAATGCAATCTGTTAGGTAATGCAGCATCCAGTTCCAAGTCAATCTGGTATTAGTTATCACATAGGGGTGGCAACCCATCTGGGTAGCTCGGTAGGAAGCATGCTATTGAATTCTTTAATTAATACTTTTGCCTTTTTTTGAATAGTTAACTCAATATTTGTCTCCTTTCTAAGTAATACATATACATATCCAGAATCCTCCATCTTTATTTCAAACTTAGCCAAAAGTAAGAGATTGGCATTATCCACAGCAGGTGTTGGTTTTTCATTACTCTTGTTGGATAGTAGAACAATCTTCATGCTGTTGAAGTAGAAACTATAAATGTTATTATGCCCATCATAGAGCACCTTCCTGTTATATTATCATGGTCTCCTTAGTAATAAATGTCATGCATCTATGTTCACCACATCACATTTACCTTATCATTGTAGTTTTTCCCAATGGAAAAAGGAATTACAACTCGTTGTGAAATTGTAACTGCTCATCCCTTTTTAAGCCAAACTAACTTGTTTGGCTTGCGATGTTTCTCAGCCTTCACCCTAAGTTTATGCACAGCTTCTTCAAACACAATATTCTCACAGCTACTAGTATCAATAATAAATCTACACACCTTATCCATAATGGTGCATGTTGACATATTATTATGAAACTAGTTATCTTCTAGAGCTCGTGGTATTAAACAAGAGCGCAGAAGCACAAGTAACGGCCTAGTATCACCTTTACATATTCTTCCTCTATTGTGCAATTATCAAAATTGAGCTCCTCACTAATATCCACATCATCCTCCACTTTTCCTAGTTCACTAAGTATAGTACTCTTGCCAGACTTCCTATAACCTGCTTATCTATGACCTATTTCTCCATACCTAAAGCATTTAATTCCATTAGTTATTACTCTAGTAGATTAAGTGGTATTAGGAGGATTCTTTTGATTAGAGGTGTTATTTTTGTTTGCTCTAATTTGGCTACCACTGCTATTATTACCATTGAAAGACGTGTAACCTAGCCGTCTTAAGGCTTGTTTCTCTACTTGAAGTGCTCACTGGTATGCTGCAGACATGTTGATTGGATCAAATAAATTAACCTTGTCTTGAATTTGAGGTCACAAATCTCCAATATACCTAGCAACCAACTGATCGTCCATCTCTTGAATCTCGTTATGCACTAACAATTGACAGAATTCAATTATATAATCATCTAAGGAGCGGGTTCCTTATTGTAAGTTCTGCAGCCTTTGGTATATCAACCTTGGGAAATTATAGGGTAAAAACTCACCACGCATCTTCTTCTTCATCTTGTCCTACTTCACAATCTTTAACTTCTCCAACCTGGTTCTTGTCATCTTCAATTGTTGCCTCCATGTAGCGGCTTTATCATGAAACCTTGTCGCGATCAACAAAACTTTCTTGTTCTCAAGAATTCCCTTGAACTAAAAAACTTCTTCAACGGTACATACCCAATCTATAAATTCTTCCGATTGCATATTACTATGGAATTCAGGAATCTCAGTGCGTATTCCTGTCTCCCAATATTGTCTATCATCCTCTTATGTAGGAACATGAACCCTACACTGGCATGGCGGGGCTATTTCATAGTAATCTTCATCACTGTTAGAACAATTACTTTCTAAATTGTGTTGGTTATGATTCGAGAGTCAATTTTGGAGAGCCAATAATGCAACTGCATACTCTATTAATTGGGCCGTCTGTTGCTCTAATTGCGTCGTTTGATCACGTTGATAGACTTCATCTACGGGGACCTTGTTGGCTGTGCATCTTCTTGGGGACATCTTGTTAAGAACGAATGCAGCTCTAGTACCAATTGATGTAGCAGAAGAGTCTGATGAGAAAGATCTTACCAGTAAACAGGCTTCAAACAACCGTTGATTCTTAAATAATACCGAAAATTTGGGAAGAAAAAAGATAATCTCTTTCTCAATTTTATTAATCAATTCAAAACTCAAAACTGATAATAAAAGGTCTTATGGCCTACATTATGTAGGAAAAACTAGATAAGACACAAAATCCTATCAAAAACATTAAAAATTTGGAATTCGGTAATAAAATAAGGGAAAAAAAATGCAAAAACGGATAACAAAAAAACACTAAAAACGTAAATCAGTAGCCTGAGTGGTAGACTGGTTCCGTCCACTAAAAACGGGTGGTAGACTGATTATGTCTATCGATAGAGAGTAAATTACTATTTTGGACAAAATTTCAGCAGATTGTTGTTGGGTAGTAGATTGAGGCGGTAGACTAAAAACTATGATAGTCTATCAGAAAATCTAACTCTCAATTATTACAATTGTAGCACTCGAAAAACTCAATCTTACGATGCAGTGCATCACTTTCTTACCCAACTTTGACCCCCCTATCACGCTCCACAGTTGCTAGAGATTTTTGTCAATTGAATTTGGACAAAGATATAAATGAGAAATATTCTGATGTATGAAAGGATATTATGTACTACCAGTACTTGTATTCTAAATTACTATGTTAATTGACATGTGTATCACCTCATATTGGATAGATAGTGAATGTAAGTTGCAGATAATTATTATTATTTATGTTACTTTTGCTGTGACTTTTTAGGATAGGTATTCTGGTTGAATTTGGTAGTTGAATCTTGAAATGGTACATTTTTTGAGTTTGTCCTCCACGAGATCCTCATATTTGACTTGAGAACTCAAAAAGAGGTTTCCAGAAAAATTTGGAGATTTCATTTTGCGATCCTCACATGGGCGTTTTTGTATTTGAGCTGTGTAAGAGAACGGGGGGGCCTAAGAGACTGGTTGATATCATCAGAATTGTACTTGAGCTCGCAAGAAACTATTTTTGGAGTCCATCTCGGAGGGTTCTACTTGAGGGAATCTCTTTGTTGGGTGGCTTCTATGTTGCACAAACATTCTCTTTGTCTTTTAGAGCTTTATGTCACGACCCTAGCCTTAAACTAGACAATCGTGCGGCACTTAGTACAGTCCTCGCACTAAGTTAGCCTACCAACACTCGAGAAAGGGACTTAGAGTAAACTTTTGAGACAAAGTAGTAAGGGTGAGAGAGTTTAAGTGAATGAAAGCTTTGTATTACTCTTAGAATGCTTAGAACTCTCACAAATAGGACTTGTGTACAAATGAACCCAAGGGGTCCTTTATATAGGCAAAGCCTAAACCAACCAAGGGTTAGGATCGTGCCAAATGGCATGATCTTACAAAGGGTCTAGATTATTCCCAACTAAAGTTATAATATCTACAAAGATATTTTCATAGAGAATTCTAGAACAAATATGGTATAGATCCTTTTAAGTGGTTCACCCACCATCTTAGCTCTTCCAAGTCATTCTAGGAGCTTTTAAGACCGTGTAACCCATCTAGCATAATCCAACCTTGTCTAGAACCTTCTAGGACTCAGTAGCATATACTAGAGTCTTCTAGCATGGCCTAGACCTCTCTTGAATATTCTAGAAGCGTCCACCATGTTTTAGGGTCTTCCTCCATTCTCTTGGGTGAGCAGTATATATAGAGGATCTTAGAGCCATGAGTAACAACATTTGGATTTTTGGGAGCCAAATGAGCTGGGTATAACACCCTCCCCCACTCAAGTTCATGACGTCCCCATCGCGCCATCGACTTTGGACCGCTCAATATAGTTTTTAAATTGCCACAAGGCATCTTCATACTCCCAACTAGCTTCGGCCTCAGGCAAATTCTTCTATTTCACTAAGTATTCTCGATAATTAGGAACACCACGTCTGCGGATCAAGCGATCGGCCAAGATGCACTCAACCTCTTTATCAAAAGAGGTTACCACCGCAGTAGAAGCCCTTTTGGATTCGCCTCTTGAAAGATCTCCCTCATCTCCATGGTAAGATTTTAGCATGCTAGCATGAAAATAGAGAAAATCTTTAACTTGGCAGAGAGTTGAAGCTTATAAGAGACCTTACCCACACGCTTGAGTACCGGAAATGGACCTTCATATTTATGCACCAACCTTTTATGCACCTTACTTAAGGTTTTGAATTGTTGGGGCAATAACTTGACAAAGACTAAATCCCTCTCTTGATACTCAACGTGCCTCCTCTTTTTGTCGGCCTACTTCTTCATTCTTTTAGAAGATTTGTTCAAGAAGGCTCTAGCCAAGTCTGCTTGTTCATGCCATGCCTTAGCAAACTTGAAGGCTGCAGGACTCTTCCTACCGTAACTTGTTGCTAAGGCATGTGGGGTCATAGGTTATTGACCTATGACTATCTCGAAGGGACTCTTACCCGTAGACTCGCTCCTCTGGAGGTTAAAAGAGAATTAGGCTACATCAAGTAATTTTGCCCAATCTTTTTGATTGGCACTCACAAAGTGCCTCAAGTATAGCTCCAGCAAAGCATTCACCCTTTCCGTCTGACCATCGCTTTGGGGGTGAAAGCTAGTAGAAAAGTTCAAGTCTGAACCCATCACCTTGAACAATTCTATCCAAAACCTTCCAGTGAATCGAGGATCACGATCACTTACGATGTTTGATGGGACTCCCCAAAGCTTCACGATATGCTTCATAAAGAGCCGCCGGTCTCATCGGTGGGACAATCAGGTGAAGCAGGTATAAAGGTGGCATATTTGCTGAAGCGATCAACCACCACTATAATGCTACCAAAGCCCTCTGACATAGGCATGCTAGTGATAAAATCCATGGAAACACTCTCCCACGGCCTCTCAAGAATGGGGAGAGGTTCTAACAATCCACTGGTGATTGTTGTTCTACTTTGTCTTGTTGGCACACAAGATAAGTTCATACATAGGCCTCAATATCATCCCTCAGTTGAGGCCAATAGTAGATAGATTTGATAAGAGCAAGAGTCCGTTTATGACCTGGATGACCAACCCACAAGGAATCGTGGCACTTTTTAATAAGCTCTTTTCTTAAGTTCCCCCACTTAGGCACATAGAGTCTATTGCCTTTGGCATAGAGAAGTCCATTGCTTAGCCAAAAACGTCTCGTCTTTCCTTCCGTTACTAGGGGCAGCAGGCTCTTTGTAAGGACATCGTGTTCCAATCCTTCCTTGATTTTCTCTATTAAGGTACTATCGGGCCTGCTTAAGGCAGCCAACTCCACCTTTCTGCTTAGGGCATCCGCCACCACATTGGCCTTCCCAGGCTTGTATTCAAGCTTATTTGCTAAGAAGTCTTGCCACCGTACTTGCTTGAGACTCAACTTTTTCTGAGTTTGAAAGTAGCTTGTAGCTATATTGTCAGTCATGATCGTGAAGTGAGTACCCAACAAGTAGTGTCGCCACACCCTTAGGCAATAGATGACTGCAGTCATCACTTTCTCTTGCACCGTGTAGCGCCTCTCAGTGTCATTGAGCTTACAGCTTTCATAAGCAATCAGACGCCCTTCTTGCATTAGTACTCCGCCAATAGCAAAGTCAGATGCATCCGTATGTAGCTCATATGCCTTTGAGTGATCGGGTAAGCTGAGAATAGGTTCTTCACTTACCGCCTTCTTCAAGTCTTCGAATGAAATTTGACACTCAAGTGTCCATTCCCAAGACTTATTCTTCTTGAGCAGGTTAGTAAGTGGCGCTACTCTTGCTGAGTAGGACTTGATGAACCGCCTATAATAGTTCACAAGTCCGAGGAAGGATCTTAACCTTGGCACCTTAGTAGGAGGTTCTTACTCTTGGATGGCTTGTACCTTGGCTTCATCCATCATAAGTTTTCCATCCCTTATCTTATGTCCTAGGAACATCACTTCCTCTTAGGCGAAGGAGCATTTCTCCTTCTTGATGAATAGTTGATTTTCCCTCAAGACCTCGAACACATTCCTCAAATCCTCTAGGTGTTCTTCCATGGTCTTGCTATAGATGACTATATCATCAAGATAGACTACCACGAATGATCGAGGTAGGGATAGAATAACTTATTCATGAGACTGCAAAAGGTAGCAGGTACATTGGTAAGACCAAATGGCATGACTAAGAGCTCATAAGCACTATACCTTGTCACGCACGTGGTCTTAGGCTCATCCCCCTCTGCTATACGTACTTGGTAGTACCCTGAGCGTAGATCAAGCTTTGAGAAGTATCTAACGTTCCCAAGTTGATCGACAAGCCGGTAATAAGCGGGATGGGGTACTTGTTCTTTACTGTCACCTTATTAAGAGCCCGGTAATTAATGTACATCCTTAGTGGGCCATCTTTCTTTTTCTAGAATAACACCGGGGCACAGAAGGGAGCTTTGGAGGGCCTGATGAAACCTGTATCAAGCAACTCCTTTAGTTGTTTACGGAGTTCCGCCAACTCCGGAGGGGTCATTCGATAGGGACTCATCGCAGGTGGCCTCGTGCCTAGCTCAAGCTCGATTTCATGATCCACCTCTCTCCTAGGTGGAAGTTTCTTGGGCAGAGCATCAGGCATCACATCTTGGAATTCATCCAAGACAGTTTGTACCTCCAAGGGTAGGTTACCTTGAGGTTCCAACTCTTCATCATCATGCTCTTTTAGGATGGCTAAGTAACTCTCCTCCTCCCTTCTCAAGCCCTTCTTGAATTAGAGTGTAGAGAGTACTTTATTTCCCGTTTTTGTGGACCGCTCCGTTGGTACCACACAAGCCTTTTCACCATCCATGATGCACATAGAGTTGGCAAAAGGAACAGAGAATGTCCGCACTGCATCAAGGAATTCCAAACCAAGCACTACCGCGAAATCATCCATTAGCACTACTGATAAGTTGACTTGGCTAACCCAGGCACCTAGGCTAGCCATAACATTATGAGCAACCCCATGGATGGGGCGTGCTGCTGAGTTCATGCCTTGAGAGAGCCCCCTCTATTGGACACTATCAAGCCCAACCGCCTAGCTTCCTCAACAAAGACAAAGTTGTGGGATGCATCCGTGTTAACCAAGGCTTTAGTGGCTTTGCCATTGATTGTTGCATCCAAGAAAAGTAGGCCCTTAGCTTGTGACTTAGGGGCCGACCGCAAGGCATTCAGGAGTTGCAAGGAACCAACATGTGCACCATCGTCTGCTCTATCACCTCCTTCTTGGCTTGGTTCAGAGGTAATTAAGGCATTGAGAGCTTTCTTCTTAGGACACTCACGTGCCCAATGTGGTTTATCACAAAAGAAGCACTTGACTCTTGGCTTAGAAAAGTCACAATCTTTCTTCTCTTTGCCTTTGTCTTTGTGCCTATAGGAGGAACTATCTTTGTTCCATTTTCCTCCTTTTATTTGCTCTCCCCCACTCTTTGCTCCACCACCCTTCTTGTCTTTGACCTTAGAAGGGTCCTTATTAGTAGAGTAATCAACAAGGCTCTCGGCTACCGCAATAGCTCGGCCAAGTCCTGGACGCTACGACGCTTGAGCTCTAACTTGGCCCAGTTCTGAAGACCATCCATGAACAAGAATAGGGCATCTTTATCTGAAGTGTCAGGGACTTCGAGCAAGAGTGTGGTAAACTCTTTCATATAGTTTCTAACACTACCAGATTGTTTGAGGCGGCGAAGACGGCCTCTCACCTCCTCTTCGGCATTCTCGGGGAAGAATTGCCTTTTTAGCTCTCTTTTGAAGTCATTAAAGGTGGCAATAGTGCACACCCCTCGTTGCATCTCCCCGTGTCTCCGCCTCCATCATAATATGGCGGTATCGGTTATATATAAGGCAGCATTACGAATTTTACAGGCATCGTTCGTCACACCGGCGGTATCAAAGTATTGTTCGAGTCCCCATAGGAAGTTTTCAACTTTCCTAGCATTGCGAATACCATTGACAGTCTTCGGTTTAGGTACCTCAACCTTCTTTGCCTCAATGGTTATTGTGGTGGTCACCCCCGTGGCCACCACTCGCTTGCATAAAGCAAGATCACCATCCATCTTATCTACTCTAAGTAAAACATTACTGAGTTTTCTTTGGAAGAGATCTCGTACCTTGGCAATCTCCGAATGAAGGGACTCGATCTCGCGCCTTAAGTCGGCCTCTAGCCCACCAAGCGCATCTTTGATACCGCGGATCTCCACATCCTCGGTCACTAAACCGTCGCAACGGCCATCTAGATCATCTACACGCTCGCCCAACATGCCCAAGTTGGACTTTAGTCGAGACACTCTAGCTTCCAAGCTAGTCACCACGTCCCTCGACTTACCGCAGGTAGCACCCTTCTTCCCTTCATCACGCCCTTGTTTAGAAGTACCAACTTCGACGGGATCAGGAGTTGCAACAATGATCTTCATTTAGACAATGGAACCACCAAGATATAACGAGCAACCAAAGCTCTGATACCATGCTGTTACGACCCTAGCCTTAAACTAGACAATGTGCAGCACTTAGTACAGTCCGTCGCACTAAGTCAGCCTACTAACACTCGAGAAAGGGACTTAGAGTAAGCTTTTGAGACAAAGTGGTAAGGATGAGAGAGTTTAAGTAAATGAAAGCTTTGTATTACTCTTAGAATGCTTAGAACTCTCACAAATGGGACTTGTGTACAAATGAACCCAAGGGGTCCTTTATATAGGCAAAGCCTAAACTAACCAAGGGTTAGGATCGTGCCAAATGGCATAATCTTACAAAGGGTCTAGATTATTCCCAACTAAAGTTATAATATCTACAAAGATATTTTCATAGAGAATTCTAGAACAAATATGGTCTAGATCCTTCTAAGTGGTTCACCCACCATCTTAGCTCTTCCAAGTCATTCTAGGAGCTTCTAAGACCGTCCAACCCATCTAGTACCATCCGGTTTTGTCTAGAACCTTCTAGGACTTAGTAGCACCAACTAGAGTCTTCTAGCATGGCCAAGACCTCTCTTGAACATTCTAGAAGCGTTCATCATGTTTTAGGGTCTTCCTCCATCCTCTTAGGTGAGCAGTATATATAGAGGATCTTAGAGCCATGAGTAACAATATTTGGATTTTTGGAAGCCAAATGAGCGGAGCGTAACATTTATGAGTCAATGATGTCATAGCTGTGGTGTTGTACATTTTCCTAATAGAGTACGTTACAAAATTTTATTACAACTGCCCAAAAATAACATTTCCCCTAGCTCTTCTCAACAATTTTAAGATGAGATTTACTTATGGTCTATTCATTGATGCTTTTAAGTTGGCTAGTTAGTAAGTCCTATGAAACCATTTGAAGTATTCAATGCCTTGACAAAGGCCACATGGAGTTTCGATTCTGTAATCTGTGTCTTATGTTTATGGTACTATGTTATTAGGGAATGCACTTAATTATTTTATTAGACCTTCTCAAGTATGCTTTTGATTTATAAAATCAAGTTTTATAGTTGCTGTTATGTCTATGTCATATAGCTTGTTTTGTGACTTAAAACTTTGATTAAATCTTGAGAATCGAGCATCGTATAAGTTGTTCAATCATGCATGTGAATCCTACCTTGATTAATCTTCAAGTTTATGATCATTTGCCATACAGACTTTATGGTAAAGCGCATCTTTATTCATAAATTAATGCATAATGAATCGGATTCTCCTATAATTTTTGAATATGTAGTATGAGATATTTTACAGTACAATATTCTATGAGGAGACTTGGGATATAGCTCTCTACCTTCACTGGAATGGTCGACTCTATCAATACGTAAATCGTCAATAAAGAAGTGAAAAATAAAATGTTATTTGATATTGCTGACGCCGGATAAATAATACACTATTAAATATACCGAATGTCCTCTTCATAACTTCAATTAAGCTGGAAAATCTAAAAAATAAAAGATTAACGTACCAACAACATAAGCGGCACAATATTAGTTGATTCCTCAAAACAATGAAACGTCATTGGTGACGTGGCAGGTCGACGAATTATTATCTACTTCGAGTTCCAAGCAGCGATATGGAAATGGAATGCCATTTCGTTGCATGGTAACGATATATATATATATATATATATATACTCCTTTACTCCTTTTCTTAGGAAAAAAATGGTTAACACTCATAATTTTCTTTACCTCTTGTTAAACTTCTTAACCATCTTAGAGAAAGAAAAGAACTAATAAAGAAAAGTATGTCAGACCGGTTGTAGCATGCAATATATAAGGTTACAAACGTTTATAATAAATGTTTTGATAAATAATGTTACCGAAATATTATGCTCCAACTTTGAGTAGAATTTCGGTAGCACTTCAATACAAAGGATTGTTGACCGTCGAGGGCTGTGTTCCACACAGAGTCCTTAAAACTGATTCGCTCCCTCCACCAGAATGCTTGAGGATTTGCAAGCGTCAGTCTCCCAGGATACAACGACGAAGAGCAGCAGGTGAAGCACCAACACCTCCACTCTACGAACTGGATAGCTTTGAACTCAAAATTTCTAGACACTCGAAAAACTCTAGCTAAAAAAAAAACTGAGGAACTCAAGAACACTTGAGAGAGAATGGCAAAGAGAAGAAGGCTTCTGTTTCTTTGTTTTGGTGTGTAGAATGAAGAGGGGAAGCTCACTCACCTTTTATAGTCTCCAAGGAGGGACTTGGTAGCAAAAATCAGAAATATTTTCCATTAATCTCAAAACGTTTTCCAGTCATTAAACTTTTCGTTTTCCAGATTTCTGTTACTAACGTTTCATTCATTAACCTGTGTAATAAAATCCAAAACGTTCAGTTCATTCTGGTTCATAATGGAAGAAAAAAAAATATTAGGCCACAACAAAAGGTTGGGCTTACTATGGTCCAAGTTTCGGCCCGGCATTCGTGTCCGCAGGTGCGGGCACACACGAGCCCATGCAAATTCAGGCCCAACCCCGAAGATTTGCACCCCCCTGCGCGCGCCTGAGAGAGCATCTATGGTTGTTATTCTTACCACCATCACAAAACAAGGTTCTATATAAACCACTTGCACCATGCATTTCCCACCAATGTGGGATTATAATATTTTCCTTTCATTTTCCATTTCAATGGTGCACTTTTGAGCAACAATTTCTCATTCATCCGTGCACCATTTTGAGCGTGTGAATATACGAAATCGATCTCCTCGCAGAGGAGAACAAGAATTCACTAAGATATTTCATCAACAAGATGTGGATCCCACTCAATTTTTAGCTTCAAAATGGTCCATGAAAATGGATTTTATAACAAATTTAATCTTTAAAATCCACTTGGGCTTCCAAGCCAAGCCAAGCCCAAATTGTTTCCTTAACCCATTTACCCATTTTTATCCAACAAAGTAATCTGAAGTGTATTCTATTTCTTGAATTGAAATGATACAGAACAGAGTTTATATAGCTTAAGTTTACAGAGTTTTGTTACAGCAGAATTGTATAACAGATTAACAAACTTATACCTAACTAATAGCACGTAGACTAGAGCTTAACTAACTCTTAATCTCAGTCTTAACACCTCTTTACCACTTTATTCCTCCTTGTTCTCCTTTCAAATGTGGGTAAGTAAACTTCTGATAGGCTCCCACACGCTATTTCAAATCCTGCAATTATTTAAGAAGGAACATATACAATTTTTTTTTTCAAGACACTTACCTTAGGTTCCTTCTTCATACATTAATTTATTTATATGTATTGCATATTTAAAAGTTATATTGTATCCTTCTAATTTAACTTTAACAGTTTTTTTCCCCAAAAATTACTAAAATATGATTTGCAGGTATTAGAGTGAAGGAGTGTAGACAAGAAAGAAGTCAAACATGGTTCGGGCAATGCATGGCTCGGGAGAATGCTAGTCATGGAGCATGTCATGGCTTTGTCAATCGTCATCGTGATTGCTATTTTGATCGTTGATCACACCTTTCTTTTTTTTTTTTTTTTTTGAGCATTAGAGTAAACCTAACTAAAAGCACTTACCTTTTCCTCTTCCTGTCTGTATAATTTTTTTAGTGATACGAACACACAAATGTTACATGTAATGATTTGCCATTTTTTAAAACCAATTATATATATGGTATTGTGGTCAATTTGAAAAGACACGAGGGTTAAAAAATATTTAAATCATAATGACATCATTATGTATGAGTTTTGTGTTCAAATTTTGTATCTTTACTATTATGTTTTTTTTAACTAAGTACATGCCATATTAAATAAGATATTTTATTATTGCTTCAAAAATAAGATATTCTAACGCTAATATTTTATCCTATTTCTTTTCTCACTTAATGAGGAAAAAAAAAATTAAAATGAAGATTTGTAAATTTATTTTTAGATTATTTTATTTATATATGCTGTGAATGAAAGATTGGTAATACCAGACGGCCTCTAGTGCTAGTGGTAGTGCAAGTGAACGGAAATTACAATGCTGATTGGCATTGCTGTCCCGTGTCCTTAGTACACGTGCGGCTAATGTTAAGAGAAAAGAAAAAACCGTGAGTTGGTGCGATGCATTGTGTTGGGTATTTTTCGATAATTTCCAATAATTCGCCTACTCATACATAGCTCACTTGATCCAGAAACCCTAAAGTCAAATCACGACATCATAGACATAATGAAATGTGAACGCTATCCATGTAAAAACAAGAGACATACGTAAATAAAATACTTAATTTTTTTAATCAAATTTTTTTACCAATAAATAAGTTTTGAGAATAAATTAAATTAAGGATTATCGCCAAATAAATAATAACAAATCACATATTATATATTAAAAATTTGATATAAAATTAATACTCAAACATTATTCAGTATTAACTTCCATGAGTACAACCATAAATATAGATCATAGCCTAGTGCTTATCTTCGCCATTTCCCAAGTTTCAGTTAGACTCATACTCAGACCATAGCTTTTCTCCCCCCAAGAAAAAGATGGAGCTCAAACCTGGATTATCAGCTCTGGTCACGGGCGGAGCCTCTGGGATTGGTACCAATTGGTTATGATTTTTGATAGTATATAATTGATTATGTAATATATATATAGCGGTGATTTCTTTATCTTATTTATTTTGTGCTCAATGAATTTATTGGTGGTATGGTGGTGATTGGTTTGTAGGAAAAGCTCTCTGCCTAGCTCTTGGAGCTAAAGGAATATTCGTGACTGTGGTTGATGTTTCGGAGGAAAAGGGGAAGGAAGTGGTGAATCTCATTCAGAAAGAAAATTCAAAGTTCCATCCCAAGTTGGATTTTCCATCCGCTATATTCATTCACTGCGATGTAACTGATACAAGTAAGTGAATACGAAAGAAAATTGGTATTTTGATTGTGATTTTGTTGATAATTTATGTAAAGTAATGTTCTAATTTATTTATGCTGTGCAGGGAATTTAAGTGGTGCATTTGAGAAACATGTAGAGACGTATGGTGGATTAGATATTTGTGTTAGCAGTGCTGGTATTGGTAGTTTTGTACCATTCCATAAGGATCAAACTGATGGTACTTTTACGTGGAGAAAAACTCTTAATG
Source organism: Parasponia andersonii (assembly GCA_002914805.1). Classification (NCBI taxonomy): domain Eukaryota; kingdom Viridiplantae; phylum Streptophyta; class Magnoliopsida; order Rosales; family Cannabaceae; genus Trema; species Trema andersonii. Next base: position 1,081,521 of record JXTB01000058.1, read on the forward strand.
TGAATCTTTTTGCTGTTATTCATTGCACCCATCTCGCGGTATGGTTCAATTTTCAGTTTAGTTTCATCACATACTGCCATAATGAAATTTGTTCAACTGACTTCTCTGCCAAATCTACTTTAATCCATGTTGTTATTGATGATATATTCATGTTAGTTTTAGCTTGATAGTGTTCTAAATATTTAAGGGTCAAGCAGTAAAATCAAGTGGGTCTCATACAGTTATATAGTATTGCCCTGTCGCCCGAAAAATGATTGCAGCACCAGGTGTGATATGTAGCATCTGTTGTACAAAAAAGTTTTTATTTGGTTGGTTCGGTAGAATGGGTCGTACAAAAAATTGATTAGTCCACAAAAATAGAGTTTCTGGCTGAATTTTTTTTCCCCTTTAATCATTGTTAGCTACATTTGGTGTGTTTCACTAATCATTTACGGTTCCTGAGCAGATTAAAACCATGCAAGCTGCAAAAAGACCTGGTGTGATTATCAATTTGGGTTCGTCTGCAGGTCTTTATCCAATGTACTTTGACCCGATATACTCTGGCTCTAAAGGTTTGCTGCTTATGCCACCCACAGCTTTAGACTTTTCCTCCTTAAAACTTCATTATTAGTTCATGTCTTTGTTAAGAACCAATTTTTGTTCAGTTTATAACCTTCTTAATAAATGTCCATATAAAAATATTGTGAGAGTTCATCTTTCAGGTGGTGTTGTTATGTTTACTAGATCACTCGTTCCTTTAAAACGTCAAGGCATTCGTGTCAACGTCTTGTGCCCTGAGGTAATGCTGTACTTTAAGTTGGAGTAAAGAGAAAGGAATGCTACTCAAAAAGAACTTTCCAGTCAAACAACAAACATTATTAATTTGCTACTATTTTTGGAATGCAGTTTGTTGGAACTGAGATGGGATTGAGAGTAGATCCTAAATTTATTGACCTGATGGGAGGCTTTGTGCCTATGGAAACGGTGGTGAAAGGTACGTCTTATCTAAAACTATATTTCCTGTGAAGTTCTATTTCTAGTTGTAATGTATCAAGGCATTCATTTATTTCATGTTTGTCCATAAGACATTTCTGAATTTTTACTGTTAACATCCTCACTCAATGGAAAAGCTTCAATAGCATTCTCAAATGCATACTTCTTCCCCCAATATGCTCTCTCAATATACCAGTCTGGATAATTTTAGACTCTCTATCATGAATAGCTTAAGTGGACATGATTTTACTTTTATAATTTGAATAAGTGAGTCTGACAACCTTTTAGAAATTAAATTCTCATATCCAAGCTGGTATTTTGTCATTAGGTGCTTTTGAGCTTATTAATGATGAAAGTAAGGCTGGTGCCTGCCTATGGATAACAAATCGCAGAGGCATGGAGTATTGGCCAACTCCCATGGAAAAAGCAAAATACTTAGTCCCATCTTCTACATCGGGAAAAAGAACTTCACTGAAAGCTCCTCTAAAGTTACAACTTCCTCATAGTTTTGAGAAAATGTGAGTTAAGCTATGTAAAGCATATTTTCTTGCTTCTTTTTTGGTTTAGTTTTAAGAATGTGCAGTTGAGAGTATTTGGTGATTCTATTTTTTCAGTCACATGGTTTAAAAATGTCAATTTTGAGGCATAATGAGTTTGGATTTCGAATCAGGATGGCAATTATCCATTTACACATTTGTTCATTTGACCTTTTCTTCCTTTCTTGCTTGAAATTTATTTATTTGGTCTGCATTAGTCATTACTGATGCGTATGGAAGTTAAATATTTTCCTTTATTTTAGATGGGTATCATGGCCTTTGACCCTTTGATAACTTGTAGTCCTCTTTTCATTTCACTTGAAGCTCTTAAAGTACTCCTTGGATATCAGCTAGTATTTATCTTGAAAACAAAGCTTCTCCCTTTGTACTTGCCATTGAGTTTCATTTTAGTTGGTTTATCTCCTCCTATATTCCATGAAATTCTTTGGTTAGCTTCTATCCTGTTGTATGCTGAGATCCTGCCCCATCTATAGCTGTGAACTTGTGAAAGAATAAGTGGGTTGTGGCGAAGCAAGGAGTCTAAGGGTGAGATACCACTCATCATGATACTCATGGGACATATATTGAACTTTACAAGATAGGATTTAAGTAGACATGGAGATCTGTGTAGCAGTGGCAGAGTGGATAAGTAGAGAACCTTAAAAGTTTTACTAGCTGCTTTATGATAGTTATGTTTAGGTTGCTCTCTGTAAGCTGTGATTTATGGATTTGGTCTTGCAGACGCTAGTGCTCATATGCCATTCAAATTTTACACTTCTTTTTGTTTTTTGTTTTGTTGGATACTTGTCCTCCCACTGGACCCTATAATCTTTGGGAGGCAAGAAACTCTAGCACGTTAGATCCCCATGAGGAGTTGAACCTTATACCTCATAGGAGCAAACCATAAGCCTGACCTAAACCTCATGGGTACTTTATTCATTTCTTATAGTGCAACCAGGAACAAGGTGGGCTAGGTAGTGACCATTTGGGAAGGTAGTGAGTCTAGTGACCATTTGGGCAGGAAACATCTGGTGGCTTGGGAAGTGGCTTGCCGACCTAAGGAGCACCGAGGGCTAGGTATCAGGAAAATTTCGATCAGAAACAAGCATTCTTAATAAAGTGGCTGTAGAGGTTTCCGAAAGAAACAAACTCCTTATGGCATAAAGTCATCAAAAGTAAATACGGGCTTAATTTAAACCTCTGGGATACCAATTCGGTGGATAGGACAACTCTCAAATGCCCTTGGAAAGCTATCTTTGCTTTTTATGGAGAATTCTATCTGTTAGTGAGATTTAAAGTTGGAAACATCTCTAGGATCAAGTTTTGGGAGGACAACTGAGTGGGGGATAATAATTTGGCGAAAGCTTTCCCAAGTTTGTATAGACTTTCCTCTTGTAAAGACAGAGCAGTTTCGGAGTTTGTCAAGGATTCAAATCCAAACTCAATTCACTTTACTAGCTGGAATCTTCATCTACCGAGAAGTTTTATAGACAGAGAAATCCCTCAGTTACTGGATCTTCTTACCAGGTTGGATCCAATTACAATCTGTTCAGAGACCGAGGATAGGAGGATATGGCCTAACGATTCATCAGGCTGCTACTCATGCAAATCCGCGCTCTCTTGCTTATCCAAGGAGATCAATGCTACAGACTTTATTCTGAATACTTTTTTTTGGAAAGCCCCACTAACCTCTAAAGTTAAGGTGTTTGCTTTGTTTTTATTTGCTCTGGAAAAGTTAAACACTCATGAAGTGTTACAAAAAAGACCCTACCAATCTCTATCTTTGGGTTGGTGTGTTCTTTGCAAAAAAGATAGCAAATCTCAGGATCATCTGTTTCTTCATTGTGAGTTCTCGATTACACTATGTTATTATATCTTAAGAAGAGCTTGGAAGGAGATGGGTGATTCCTAGATTTAGTCAGCATTTGTTAGAGGTTAGGCAAGGTCTTTTTGGCAATCAAAGAGGAAGACTCTCATGGAAAGTAACCGTGTTGCTGGTCTTTGAGCTACATGGCTTGAAAGGAATCATAGGATTTTCGAAGGAGTAAAGGAAGGGAAAGAGGTAGTGTGAGAAAAGGGTCAAATTCTGGGTAGCTATTTGGCTACATGGTGTAAAGGAATTCAAGAGCTATACTTTTTCTGACTTAGTGAGGGAGTGGAATCCACTACTGTAGTCTCTGTTTTTGCTTGTTTTTCAAGTGGTTTTCATATCCACTTCATTTATATTATATCTTCATTGATACAAGTTTAGTTTCTCATCAAAAATAGTAATAATAATAAACAAAAAACTTCAGATGAACTTGCTTATTGGTTGTTTACTCATACGATATTATTGAAATGCAAGTGACATATTTATTAGTTTCCCGAAGTGAGTTATGCTCATGTTCATTTTTTTTGTTCTTCAGAGTTGTTCACACCTTAACTCACAATTTTCGAAGTGCTACCCGCATCGTGCGCTTGCCATTAAAATTACCAATTGAATCACGTCATGTTCTTGTGAAAATCATTTATGCTGGTGTAAATGCTAGTGATGTAAGTTTGTGCCAACCATTACCGCTTTACATCTATTTCTGCTTCTTTACTTTTTCGGTTCTTATGGTCAGAAATTTCCTTCATGTGTATTCCTCACTACCTCCTATTTAATTTTCCTAATATTTGCTTTTAGTCTTGACTATTGGTCTTAACTTGGTTCAATGTGTATAATTAGTTGCTGCATGCAACAACACTATGAAGTAACCATAAATTTCAGAAGCTTAAGCTTGTCAAAAACAAACCTAATAATGTATATCAACGTATCATGCCAACATTTAGTACTCCCACTTGTATGTAATCGGGTCAATAGGATTCAAAAACAGGAAAAAAAATAGAGAATTTAGGCTTTGATACCATGTAAATTCCAAATTTTTATTTTATAGGAGACAAGCCTAACAATTATGTATTTCTTAATACAGCACATATTTAACACACTATGGATATTCAAGTTGGAGAATATATATGACACATAGTGGCTTTCCTGGGTTTCATGCTCATTTAGCCCCTTTTGGCCAAATTTGCAGTGTACTTGAGACTAATGTGTTCTAGTGAAAACTTTTGCAGCTTTACTTGCATAACTGGTAAGGTTAGATCTAGGATGCAGTCTATTAAGTCTATTTTTGGGTACAAGTTCTTAACAGAAATTTTGAAATCTGTATTGAATGTATAGTTATTTTTTGTAGTGCATGGTTATAACAATGTTGGTTCAGGTTTCCCAACTTCACCTTTAGTTTCTTTCTAGCTCTCTCATTTTCTCAGTCAATCAATTAAATCCCTTCTTCTTTGCTATAGTCAAAGCACCTGGAATAAAGTCTTGACAGTAGATTAGAGAATTGAGCAATCTTAGGAGTTTGTTAAAGTAGGGCCATGGTCACCATTGTTCATGGAAGAAGGGATTTTGTAAAATGAACAAAATAGGATGAACTATAACAATAAGATCTAAGAAACAAGAAAGTTGTATTAAGCACTCTGTATCTTTAGACGTGTATGCTTGAGAGGGTACATCTGTCTAACAAGGACGTATATGAGCAGGTAAATTTCAGCTCAGGGCGTTATTTTAGTGGCAACAGCAAAGATCTTGGCTCCCGTCTGCCATTTGATGCTGGTTTTGAGGTGCGTAAGAAAATGTTACTTAAGCTTCGAGCTTGATTATTCAATTTTTATTATGTTTAAAGATTATCTACAGAATTGATTGTTCTGGATATCTTGTTACTTGCAATGATTTGCGATCAACATGTCCCTTTGCTGTTTTAGGCTGTGGGCATAATTGCAGCAGTTGGAAACTCTGTCACCAACCTGGAGATCGGTACTCCAGCTGCAATCATGACTTTTGGAAGCTATGCTGAATTCGTAATGGTACACTATTGTGAAAACTTTTACTCTCAGTTAGCAGCTTTTCTCTCATTATTCTTGCACAACTATTGTTTGATTTCAGAAACCACGGTATGAGTAATTTAAATGGTATTTGTGAATGTACTTTGTTAAATTCCCCATAAATATAATCACTGAAGGTCTGTTTTTGTCTCACGAGTTAGGTGCCTGCAAAACACATCCTTCCTGTGGCAAGACCAGATCCAGAAGTTGTTGCCATGCTTACTTCAGGATTAACTGCGTCAATTGCTCTAGAAAAGGTCATTACTCATGTTTGGCATTTGGAATTACGTTTGATTTAGAGGCTTTTCTAATAGCACTTGTTGAATTTGCTTTAAAATTTCTCTTTCCTTAAGATATTTTCCCGCGGTTGAATTCTTAGGCTGGACAGATGGAATCTGGAAAAGTAGTTTTAGTTACTGCTGCTGCAGGAGGGACTGGGCAATTTGCAGTCCAGGTTTACTTTTTTTCCTTTTGTTATTACTATAATTGGTGCTAGTATTTTCTTATCTTAAGAATGTTTCAGTAAACTTTCTGCTGAGCACTCCTAGTCTTCAACCGTATCCATTTGTTAGTTTAATTAATGGTTTACTACAGAACAAATTCTGATAGGAAGTGTTTGATTTACAGCTTGCAAAATTAGCTGGAAATACAGTGGTTGCAACCTGTGGAGGTGAGCAAAAGGCAAAGCTTCTGAAAGAATTGGGGGTTGATCGTGTCATAGACTATAAATCTGAAGATATAAAAACTGTAAATCTCTTACATCCTTTTAATTATTTTAGTTGTATTTGGAGGATTAGGAAGTTGAAGGTGGAGTTAGATATGTCTTATCTTGTTTAATTTACCAATCCACTTGTCCTATTTTTTGGAATTTATGGAAAAGTGATAGTATACGCATTAATGATTTACAATACGATTGAAGAAACTATGCCGCTTGCTTTTTTTATTTTCTTATTTCTTCAGCTTAACCTTTTTGTAGAATTAAATTAATACTGATGGGTCTGCTAATGCAGCATGGACTTGCTGAATCACAGTCGTGTCTCCACAAACTCCTCAATTTTGTTTTATTTTATTTATTATTTTGTTATATTTTTTAATATTTATAAGTTTGCAGTACAACTTTATAGCAAGGACCTGGATGTTGATCGCGTGAATGAAAAACACTCCTTGTTGGAATGAGTAGATTGGGCTGTATAAGTTCAAACTCAAAGCATGTTGATGTGTACTTGTTTTATTCTATTTGCAGGTTCTGAAGAATGAGTTTCCTAAGGGTGTTGACATCATCTATGAGTCTGTAGGCGGTCAGATGTTTGATTTGTGCTTGAATTCTTTGGCGGTCTATGGGAAACTCATAGTAATTGGGATGATTTCTCAGGTTAGTTTATTCCCCATCAGTTTTATTAAACAATTGATATTTTTATAATGCTCTCTCTTTTTCCCTTGAGTTATTGCTTTGCAAATTCTTTGGTTAGTCTTTTTTATCTATTCCAATCAACTGATTCATCCGGTCTCAGTACCAAGGAGAGCATGGATGGAAGCCATCAAATTATACTGGATTGTGTGAGAAGATTTTAGCGAAAAGCCAAACCGTGGTATGTAGCCGTTATGATATTATTGGTCCGAATTCTTCTGGATGCATCAGTATCATTGCTTCTTAGATCCATCATTATCATTGCATCTTATTAGAGAGTTTTCTTGATCAAATTCAGACTATTCTATTAAATCTACTCAACGGTGGTTCCAAGTCTTAATTAAGTCCTTAAAAGACATGGCTTCTTTATTATACTGGATCTGATTTGTAGATTAGGTCCTCTGTTCTCTCTCTCTCTCTCTCTCTCTCTCTATATATATATATATATATATATATATATATATATAACAGATACACACAAGCTGGTTATGCTTTTGTTATTTATTTGTAAATGAATGTGCATTGTGAACAATTAGTTTTGCCATTCACTATGATTATGGAAAAACAGAGAAAATATGTGATTATTTGTTGGACTTGGACCTTATTTGTTTTTTCCTCTTGAATGAAACACAAAAGCCATAAAATATGGATTTTAGGTAAACCAATTCTTAAAATCCAGTCTATAAATTTTTAGGTAACCAATTCTTTAGACAAGCCGATTTTCCCCCTTTTCTGTCTTTTTTTTTTTTGTTTTTTTTTTTTTTTTTTTCAGTCTGGTTTTTTCCTGGTGCAATGTAGTTACTTGTGTTTAGTAGTAACCAATTCTTTAAACATGCCATTTATTTTCAGGCTGGTTTTTTCTTGGTGCAATATAGTTACTTGTGGCAACAACATTTGGACAAATTAGTTAATCTTTTCACTATGGGAAAGCTGAAGGTAATAGGATGTGGAGCTCACTGAACCTTCTTTACGTATTTGGAAATTTTCACCAATAGCAGCAGAATATTTCTCTAGGTTTTGTCAACGACTTCCTAGTCCTTAATTCTTCTCGTTCTTGTTCTTGTTATAGGTTGCAGTTGACCCAAAACAGTTTTTAGGACTTAACTCTGTTGCCGATGCTGTCGAGTATCTCCATTCTGGAAAAAGTGTTGGGAAGGTACATATTTCTTCTGTTTTTCTCACATTATGGCCGTTGAACTTGCCTCTACATGATTCTTCTTCCAATATTCCTCTTTACTATAACAGGTAGTCGTTTGCATCGATCCAACCGTCCACCAACAAGTAGCAAAATTATGATGAATTAGCAATGTCTAGACACGTCTCAGATTTACTTTTCGATCAAATAAAGGCGACAAGAGCAGCCACAATATATGATTTGCATTTTCTTATCCAAACTGACAAGAAAGGGTCAATCAAGAACCAATACGAAGAAAGTTTGTGACGATTTCTTGGGATGTTTCTGGTGGCAAGTTCGCTAAGTCAATTTGTAGTTGTGTTCGGCCATGACAAATGAGATTTACAAAGAGTGAAACAGTTGGGAGCTGGTTATGATTTTAATTTTTTGGACATCTTCAGGTCTGTAATATGAGTTAAATTAGAGCTTCATTAAATAAACAGGTGACATTTGCTCCCTAGTTACTCATATATACCAGAAAATAAGTCAAAATGAGTTTCGATGTAGTCAAGGATGCAAAATCTGATCGGCCTTGTAAACTTTTAAACATTTACACGTAATCGGAAATGAGTGATACTACAGAGATGATGATGTTGCAATTGTTTCAACATTTATTTCATAATATTGTTGCGACTGTTAGAGACATCATCTAAAACATCTCTTTCTGGGTGCAAATTAAGATATCTGACGTTGTACATATTTGAAAACTGGCTGTGATTCAAATGAATATGAGAATTGGAGTTAAAGAATTAGTCAATGTGGTATCTCTCTCTTTATTTTTTTGGGAGACAAGTCAAGTCCATGTGTGCCTTATGAAACAGAATCTTGTCACTTTGAGCTTAATCATAATGTAGGGAAAAAAACCCGCACCGACAAACGAAGCCCCTATAGCTCAGTGGTAGAGCGTCAGTCTTGTAAACTGAAGGTCTGTAGTTCGATCCTGCATGGGGGCAATTTTTAATTTCTTTTTCCGGGACTATTTCCTGAGAATTCGGACCAATTGCTTGCCTTTTCGGCCATAACATTGCCAAAATAAATTTCTAATGACGTAAAAATTTCAGGCAATCTCATTACTAAATTTTGAGACGTAACATTCCAAAAGACGAGGTTGCCAGGAGCAAATACAAGGGGAACAATTTAATTACTTTTACAACACAGCCTAAACAGTCGTCAATTATAATATAAAATCAGATCAATTACTCAATATGAATAGAAGATTAGTCTTAACAGCTTGTATTCTATTCTGTCTGATCAAGGACTACTTTTTGCCTGCAAATACAAATTAAATAAGACCAAAATTAAGATTATTGGAAGAAAAAACTTTCTAGTCTTTAGTGACTAGAGTATTGGGAAGTGATTTAATTGTAATAGTCCTATGTGAAATGCAAGTTCAAAAGATAGTTCGAATGTTCAGTTTATTACGAATACAAAGATGGGAATTCTTAGGTTTAGGAGGAATATACTTGCTCTGAGTCTTTTGGCGCTCCTGGTTAAGTGTGCGACATCCAAGTCTTCGTTGTTCTCTTTAGTTTTTTCTTCTCTTTTGTTCTTTTTAGACTCTTCTTCTTCATTTTCGTCTTCTGATTCATTTGCTCTAACAATATATACCTGAAAAATTCGCATAAGAAAGGAGGAAAAAGGTACAAAAGAGGGAGAAAAAAAGTACAAAAGAGTTCAAGTAAATTGTAATGCATACGACATGGCAAAGTATATGATTAAAATTCTTTCTACTCGGTAATAAAATATTGGCAATAAGAAACCAACAAATTGAAGTAAATCGTAGTTGCCTTTTTTTTTTTTTTTAATAATTAATGGAAAACATCAAACAGCTTATAAAATCAGAAAGATACACTATGGTTCACACCATTTCAGCCCAATTTATCACTGTATTCTAGCCTAGAGAGCATGTTAGTAACTACTAATATAAAAAGTGGAAGAACATAATAACATCCATTAAAAATAAAAGTTCTTTACATCCTAACAGGCTTTACGTTGCAAGTCAAACTTGTATTGTTTGACTCTAACATATCATGATTTTTCTTTTTTCCTCTCACTATATCATGGAATGACATTTTTATACATAGTATATTTTCAAGAAAGAACAGAAAAGGCACCGTATTTCGAGTGTTAAATGTAGAGAAATACCTTAAATTCTGTTGGCTTGACCAAATGGAAAACCAAAGCATCCCCATCAACTAGTTGATGATCAATGGAGAAACCCCTCCAACCTCCACTAAGCCCAGTTTTGTCAGCAAGATATTTAGTTGGGAATTCATCTCCATTTTCATCAACCAAATTAATTTTTTCATCCTCATGTGGAAGGTGACTCTTGCAGAACTGGACGGGCAGACCCTGTTGAAAAAATTGTTCAAGCAACATAACATAAGTATGTGACAAATCAACTATATCAAGTTATGAAAATAGCAAAGAAATAGAGTTTTCCAAATTCCAGTAGCAAAATCTATCGTTTCGTTTCGATCCGAAGAGAAGAACTTGCAGAAGTTGTTTTTGGTTATATGCTAGTGAATAAATGAATGGTTGAATTACCAGCCAAAAGCCTCCAGTAACATGTGACTGAAGCATTGGTTTCACAAAACTTGGGGAGTCAGATTCTAGTTCTGATTGAAGCATCTCTGCTCTATAAATGGCATATTGCCTTACTTCATCCGAAGCATAAACCCGGTTAAGCAAATCCCTTCTCTGATAACTCCTGTAATAACTGTACCAGTTACAACAAAGATAAGTTAAAATAATCATTTTGTATTTCCTCAAAATAAGGTTGTATGGTACTAAAACTGCTGAAATCAAAACACATTTATCAACCTTCTGGGCCTATCCAAAGGTTCAATTGGGACCTGCCAAGAACCAAAAATGATCAAACCAGTTGATGAAAATGCAACATATATTACGTTTCTATTTTTGCCCTTCAAAGGAAGAAATTTTACCCAAAAATTTAAAAAAATGGAGAGAGAGAGAGAGAGAGAGAGAGCCTGACCTCTTTGTAATTTGGGGGAGGTTTGTCTGCGACTCGGTTGGACCTTCTCAGTGGCACTGAAGAGGGTTCCACCGGCAGACGAGCTCTGGGCTTCCCCTGCTTTACCTATAACAACAATGGTATCCAAGCTTTATGTTATATCCACACACAAACACACACACACACACATATATATCTATATATATGTATACAAATGGAAAACGAGAGAGAAAAGGGAGTGAACCAAAACCCACTGGTGTTGACTTGGGACTGGAGGTTTTGAGGGATTGAGCAAGCTTGCTGAGGTGGAGTTCCTCCATTCTCTTTTTGTTCTCCTCCACCCTCTGTTTCCGACATTCCTCGTAAGTCAACTTTGACTCCACCATTTTCTCTCTTTCAAACTTCTACGTTAAGGTGATAACAGAGAAAGACCCCAAAAGGAGAAAAAAAAATTTTTTTGAGAAGAGAAAGTGAGGCAAATAGGTGACCGTTGCACTGCAGTGATATTAGGTGAGTTTTTAAGCGCCATAATACTAAGTTCAAAATCAAAACTTTGAATATGTACTTGTCAGTGGATTTTGTTGCCTTGTTTTTTAATTTTTAATAATAAAATGTTTTCTCCTGGAATTGCGTTAATGGAGTTATTAATAATTAATTATTACGACATGGGGATTCTTTTGTTTTTTGTTTTTAAATTTACAATGTGGGATTTTGATGTTCGTGTCTTTTTCTTTACTAACATTCTATTCTATTTCTCGAGTTTAAATTCGGGGTCCCTGGCAAAGTGGATACACAGAGTTAAGGAATAGGGGAATTCAGAAGTTGCTGCCACTTCACTGCCACGTGTCACCTCTCCAAGTTGGGCCCGCTTGCCATGAGTTTGGAACAGTTTAGTTTTCCTTCTTTTTTTTTTTTTTTTTTTCGGTTTTATCAAATATTAAAAGTTCTTTTCATTTTGAGCTTAAATAAATGGTATTAAAAGAGAACAATCTGTTTAGGAGGAGTGTATTTAGATGAAAATTATGAAATGTATTATAATTAGAACGAGATTATTTAAAGTGAAATATATTGTAATTAAAATGAGAGATATTAAAATGAATCATTTAAAAATATTGTTTAAGTTTCATTTTTATTCTAATTATTGATGTGATTGATGGACTATTTAAATAAAAAAATTGAGTTCTTGAAATAAGTACTCATTTTAAAAAAATTATTTGAATGAAAAAATTATAATTATCAAAATAAACAATCATTCTAATTAATTTTTTATTTAAATAGAATAGAATAGTTGAACTAAACTAAACTAGCTCAATATAAATGTAAATTGTTTGGAAGAGCAATTTCCTATTCCTAAGGGGGACGCCCGCCGCTGGGTAATATTAGTACTTAACACATCATTGGGTACTAATTGATTATAATTAATTGGTCCTTGCACAAGTTTACTTGACGTGTAATTAGTATAAACTTGTAGCGTTGAATACTGTATAATATCTGATAGCATTACATTATTCCTAGTTATGTACTAATGTTCCAAACAGTTACATACAACAAAATCATGACAATTTCACATAAGAAAAATCAGATAGTGGGTTCAATCGAAAGATACAAAATGGTGCTATTATTCTCCATTATATATATACACAATGAAGAGTTTAAAGAACAATTAGAATTTTCTCGCAAAAGGATGTTTGAGTTAGATGAAACTATACAATTCATATATGCCTATATACATATAGATTTGTGTTATATATATATATATATACCCTGGCCTAATACCATATGCTCTTCACTATGCATTATTGTCACATTCATGAACCTAGAACGGATTCAACACACAAAAAAGGAACCAGCAAAATGAATGTAAGGAGCACTAGCAACTTCTTAGAACATAAGCTAGACAGTTTCTACAAATGAACTCGTAGGATCAGTATAGACTACATAAATTTAGTCTTTCCTCTCTACAAGCTTCCTCTATGGAATCCGTGGGTATTAGAAGTTCATCTCACTTCAGGAGTGTGTAGTTGAGTCGTCTCTAGTGGACGAGTAGTAATAATACCACAAGATTTCTTCCCAATAGGGAATCCTGACATAGATCTGGACGAAGTCTTGAAGCTTTGCGCGAGCCTGAACCTTGACGAAGATGATGGACTAGTGGTGGAGATGTCGCTGTTGGTTTATTCTGTGAACGGAGATAAACTAGACTTGTGCCTGGTTGGAAAGATTCTAGTCAACAAGCTAGCAAATAAGGATAGGTTAAAAAGTGCCATGAAGAATATCTGGAAGATTCCCAGGAAATTTGAGATTGAAAAGATTGGCTCGAACAATGTTTTTCTATTTGAGTTCCATCATAAGGAAGATAGACAACGAGTCCTTGCCGGAGGACTCTAGTCATTTGTAAAACAACTTTATCTCTCTAGCCATCCCAATAGGTATAGGCGAGATCGCATTTATAGACTTCAACAAAGTCTCGTTTTGGATCCAAATTTGGAATGTTCCAGTCGCGTGCATGACAGAGAAATGTGCCACTTTTCTGAGTAATCTTATCGGAATTATGGAGGACACCGAAGTTATGTGCTCCCGAATGGGGATCCGAGTAAAAATTGATGTAACCACTACCTCCATGGGGGAATACATGACTTCATGACAGTAAGTTTCAAAGGAAGTCTCACTCCTCCTCTAATATGAGCACTTACTAGGCTTTTGGTACGACTGTGGAACTATAGGCCACCGCTATAAAGAATGCACAAGGAAGAAATCTAATTTAGCAGAGCCACCTGCCACCTTGCTTAGCAAAGAAAAAATATGGCCCCTGACTGAATGCTTCGGTACCCAGGACCCGATCATTAGAGGAGCAGTGGCGAGATAAACAAAGTTTCGATCAAATAATGGGTTTCTCGAAGACGAAAGGCAAATGTGGCTCTAACTCTTCTGACTCAGGCTTCGATGGTGAGTCGAGACCCCAATTTGAAGAAGTCTGAGAATGAGAACAAGAATAAGAGATATCCAACAAGGAAAAAACAGTGGCTGCTTCATTAGCTGAGAAGCACTACACCAGCAAGGAGAGAGGACCCAGACCAAGATTATTGATGTCCCTCCCAGAAATAGAGATGCTAGATCCAACAATGGTAATAGTGGACCCCATTAGAAACCCAGTCAAGATAAAAACGAGGGCACGGGCTCGTTGACGACTCAAAAAGGGCCATACCATGAACCAAATCAGATAGAATGTGCAGGGAATAGTCTACCTACTATGAACGGCTTTGGAGTGGGTAGAATTATGTCGGAACTCTAAACTGCCAATAAAAAGGGTAATACTTGTCTGAATATTAACTATGCAATTTTGAACATTATCTAGAGGTCATAGCATAGAAACCCAACAAGGCACGAATCCTATGATATCTCTAACATGATTTCCAAATGTGCAGGCACTCTTTGGGGATGGGGGAAAAATAAATTTGGAAGTCAACAAAAGGAAATCGATGCCACTCAGAGAAAAATCGCCAGACTACAATGCCTAGCCTCATCAGGAAATGTTGCTGAAGAACTCTTGACTGCTGAAAAGTGGCTTGATCAATTGTTAGATAACATAGAAATCTTTTGGAAACAGAGAACGCAAGCATCTTAGCTCAAATGGTGTGATCATAACACAAAATTATTGCACTCAAAGGCATCCCAAAGGAAGCATCGAAACAGAATCATTGGGCTGATTGACATAATGGGGTATGGAGAGACAAAGATCACAAAATGGAAAAAAGTGGTAGTTGAATATTTTCAATCCTTCTTTAGCTCTGACAGAATGCTTGAAGAGGAAATATTGCTTAGAGCTATTGAGAAGTTTGCATCTGAAGATATGAACAAAAATCTTTGCAGAGAGTTTACTAGAGAGGAAATAGAGACTACCCTAACTTAGATGCACCCAACTAAGGCTCCAAACCCTGACGGAATGCCTGCTCTTTTTTACCTAAAATATTAGAGCATTGTGGGAGAGTCCATAACAGAAGCTTGCTTACACATTCTTAATTCTAAGGGTTCTATTACAGGATGGAACAACACTCTCATCACTTTAATCCTTAAAGTAAAAGACCCTGTTAGGATAACTCAATTCAGACCAATCAGCCTTTGCAATGTCGCATACAAGATTGTCACTACAACTATAGCTAACTGGCTGAAATTGATTCTAAATTCTAACATCTCTCCAAACCAAAGTGCATTTGTCCCCAGATGCCTCAACACTGAGAATGTAGTAGTGGACTTCGAATGTATCCATGCAATCAAACGTTGGCAAAGTGACAAAAAAAAGATATTGCCCTCAAGTTAGATATGAGCAAAACTTCTGACAGGATTAAATGGCGCTTTCTCAATCAAATCAAGAGTCATATAGGTTTTGCTAACAAATGGATTGATCTTATTATGCGATGCATTTCCACCGCCTCCTTCTCCATCATTATAAATGGGGTCCCTAAAGGTAATGTAACACCTTTTGGAGACCTCCATCGAGACTGTCCTTTATCACCCTTTTTATTCCTCATGTGTGCAGAAAGCCTTTTAGTTATTATTTCTTAAGTAGAGCGTCAAGTTTTGATCTATAGACTATGCATAGCGAGAACTGCCCCGCCAATCTCACACCTATTTTTCGTAGATGACAGCCTAGTATTTTGTATATTCTTGAGTGCTTATATTTGAAAAACCTGTTCTCCACCTATGAGCAAGCTTCCGGTCAACTTATAAACTATGGCCTTCTCCTTAAGTTCAAATGTCCATGTGGAAAAGGGGAGCAAATTAAAACCATATTCAACATCGAAGAGGTAGCCTGTCATAAAAAGTATCTTAGTCTCCAGTCTATGGTCTTGAAAAAAAAAAAAAGAAAAAAAAAAGCTTTTTGGGTCCATCAGAGACAGGGTTTGGAATAAACTGCAAAGGTGGAAGCAAACATTGTTCTCCTCAGGCGGTGAGGAAATTTTGATCAAAGCAGTGGCACAATCTATCCCAATACATGCCATAAGTTGTTTTCATATACATGCCATAAGTTGTTTTCATCTACCTAGTAGTCTATGCACAAAACTCCATAGACTTTTTACAAATTTCTGGTGGGGGCTGAGCAAGGATGGGAAGAAACTCCATTGGGCTTCTTAGGATAGAATATGTCTACTTAAAAAAGCAGGAGGGCCGGGATTCAGAGACATAGCTCTCTTTAATCAAGCCATACTGACAAAATAAGGCTATCGCATCATTTAAAACTCAAGCTCCCTCCGTGCATGCTTATTAAAAACCAGGTATTTCAAGGTGGAAATTTCTTGCAAGCAAAGCTAGGCAACATACCTTCATTTATTTGACACAGTATTCTGTAGGGTAGGATCACCATTGAAAATGGCACAAGATGGCGGATAGGCAATAGCAAATAAGTAAAAATCTTCTACGATAGATGGTTGCCTAGGCCTCACTTTTTTCATCCAATGATAGCCCTATGTCTGCCTCTGGATAGTATTGTTGTTCTCCTTATTGAGAATGGAAGCAGATGGAATGAAAATCTAATTCACAATCTCTGTCATAGCTTGGACTCGGATGTCATTTGCAATATTCCGTTAGGTGAAGTCTCTGGATGAATGCCTATTGTGGCATTACGACAAATGTGGAGTCTTCTCGGTTAAAAGTTGGTATAAAATTGCCCCAAATTTAAAAGCTAGATCAACCCCCTTATCCTAAACCAACATTTCAACTTGGTGGAGATGCCTCTGGAGACTAAAGGTACCAAATAAGGTGGATATTTTCTTGTGGAAAGCCTGCTGGGACTTTATCCCCACCCGTTTCAACTTGGCAAAATGACATGTTCCCGTTAATGACTCTTGCCTGTTGTGTAACTCCAACTCCGAAACAACTTCTCATGCTCTCTTTTTCAATACCATAGCAAGAAGTTTCTGGAGTCAATCCCCCCATCTTTGAGTTGATCTCCAAACTCTTCAGCCATTTGTTCCTGGATAATATTACCTCCTTATTAATAAAGTGCAAGAACAACGCGTTGGAATGTTTTACTTGGCATGTGTGGATCCTATGGTTCTACAAGAACTTATGGGTGCATGAACAAAAAGAAGTTCTAGTGACTTGGATGAACTTTCAGGCCCAGAATAAAAACAGAGAGTTCCAATCTCATTTGACTGCGTCAAAGCCTTTTCCACCATCCACTCAAACCCACTAGCAACCTCCTTCTGACCCTTGGATTAAATTAGATGTTAATGTCGCGATTATGGAAGTATGTGCTTGTATAGAGGTCAGTGGCTTAATAAGGAATCACTTAGATGATGTTTTGATTTCGTTCTACTCAAATATTAAAACTACTTGTACAATAGAAGTTGCCGAAGCTTTCGCCCTTCACCATGGCATCTCCTGCGCTAAAGATGCTGACTTGGGTCCCGTACTGATAGAATCAAATGCTTACAATGTGGTTAACAAGATTATGACCTCTGCAGATATTGGAGTTATCATTAAAGATGTCCAAAATTTGTTAGTTTTATTCCCAGGTCATGTAATAGTGCGGCCCGGCCAAATGGTCTGTAGCCAATAATGGCACCTTTTGTGGCAAGGAGAGATACTTCATTTGCTCTTGAGCTCCACTATTTTTCCCCCTCTATCAGGATGTATATAATTGAGTGGAATAGATCTTGGAGCGACCGTTAAGATTATTCTACTATTTGGTTTAAAAGTTGAGTATGGAATAAGAATTTTATTGGAAACCAAATTCTATTAATTGATGGACTTGTGTTTCTATTATTTTTTCTAAGGAATTTCTTTTCTATTACTTAGTTAATTGTTAAATAAAACATTTTTCCCTTTTTACCCACCAAATTCATTATTTAGTTTTTACATATATTTAAGAATTTTAATAGTAAAATTTATTATTTCCTTTTTACCCACAAATACTAATACTTATTTTTTCAGAATTTCACTATGCAAGTTTATTTCTATTACCTTCTAATATCCAATTTTTTTCCTTAAATTTTTCATATTCAGTTACTTACATGCTTAAAAAAAAAAGGCCAAATTGAAAGTAAATTTTGGTATTATATTTTATATTTATAATGTAATTCTGTTAAATAAAATATTGATATGTTAATTTAAATACTATTATTTTAATATATTGAAATAATAACTTACAATTAATTAACTAACTATTCAATAGTTAAACTACATATAAGATTTAAAAATAAAAATATTATTATCAATACAACTTTTATTCCATCCCATTCTAATAGATAATTAAACATAATAATTTTTATTTTACAAATGATTTCAAGTTTCAAGCATACAATGAAATATCATTAATATTCTTATTTTAATTCCATTTTATTATAATTCTCACTAATATTCTAATTTAATCATTTTCTCTTTTACAGCAGAAGCCTTTGCCTCCAAATTAATCAACTTTTCTTTGGCATTCTCCCCTGCAAACTCTAACGATTACATATCTCTTTGATTTTGAAGCTAGATTCACTAGCTGGTAGCCGGGCACGCAAAAACCCCACGTTTATGCCCAAGTCCTCAGAGGCTTTCAGAGTCTTATCCCAAGTAGCGACTGACCTGATAACATTTTTATTTTCACCTATTTTATTCTCATTAATTTCCTCCTCGTTTATTCTAATTATGGTTACGTAAACATGCCATAAATTCAGAAGTACATACACTAAAGAGGAGGATCCACATGCTGCTCTATTTTGCTGCACGTGCCACCACTTTGGCCTTATGAGTTTGGAACAGAACCTTTTTTTCTTTTTTGTCTTTTTATCCTCTTTTTTTGAATTATTAAATAATAGGAAAATTGAAAATCTTTTCGGGCTTAAAAATTCACTAAAGGACGTCATAAATGTTACGTATCAATAGCTTCAAAATTCTGCAGAGATCTAGCTATGTTAGTGTGTTACTATGTAGTAGTGTTCCAAATAAATAATACGACAAATTTAGGACTATCACAGAAAAATCTGATGGTTGGTTCAATCGAAAGGCGAAGAAATGGTGCCACTATTCCAACATATAGTGTTAAGAGGACAATACAGTTCTATATGGAACTATGTTGAGTTGGATGGAACTCTACAAAAGGACCTATATAAGTATATAGGTACATGTATAAAATATGTAAGGAGGATTACTAGAACTCATGTAGGGGCCACTGCAATGGAGGGTTAAGGGTTAAGATTAGACAGACATCTATGTATGGGAATATATACCCCCTAATACAAAATGCTTCTTCGCCTTGTATTGACATATTCAGGACCTAGAACAGAACATGAAGTACCCACAGAGGAACCAGAAAAATGAAACTTCCTCATCACCAAGAAGCGCTAGCAACTTCTTGGAACATAAGCTGGAGTTCCTGAGAATTAGTTCCAAGGGCCTCAAGCTCAGTGCTAAGCCTAATCATTTTCTCTTTTACTACTGAAATCTTTGCCTCCAAATCACGCAACTCCTCCCTGTCAACTCTAACGTTTTCATATCTCTTTGATTTTGAAGCTAGACTCGCTAGCTGGTCAAGCCGGGCACGCAAAAATCCCACATTCATGCCTAACCCCTCAAAGGCTTTCAGAGTCTTATCCCAAGTGGCGAAATCATCGACTGAGCTGGTAAGCTTGCTGGCTCTGATGCCATCAGCTATGTTGATTGTCTCCGAGATGACTCCAACAACCAGTTTACAGTTAAGGCCCTCGAGAAAATGCTCATGAAGATATGTTTTCTGACTGCAACAAAGCTCATAGTACTTGGCCAGAAAGCATTTGGGAAGCTCAGAGTTTATGATCAGACCATTGATGAGAATGTTGAAGTCCCCAATGTTTCTCACTTCTTCAAAGCTAATAACCGACTCTGAAAGTCTGAGTCCATCCAAAACTTCAGGTCTGATATCATCACTGTCTTTATCAGATTGATCTGATGCTGAAGAGATAGTCATTTGGATGTTGTTAACAGGGTTGTCCAAGAGAAGAGGCTCCAAACTCTTAGTTTCCTTTTTACAAGCGATGATGTCCCGTGCAAGATTCATAAGACAGGATATTATAAGGATACAAGATAAGTGAAGACGGTGAAGTTTTGCTCTTGGAAACCATTTTTAAGCTCAATTTTGAAATAAGTTTACCAGTATTATTCACTTGCTTCATGTTAGCTTCTAATTTGAGAAGGCCAAGAGCACAATCTACTTCATCTGAACAGTTCGATCTAACGATATAGACCTAAAACATTTTTGCAAATAAAGCAAGTTGGATCACAATCATATGCCCTCAGAATTCTGGCTTCGAGCAGTAAATTTCTTCAGCAATCGATATGTCAAGGGGGCCCATAAAATAAGACCTTTGAATGAAACTCATAATAGGGGGAAAGAAATCCATAGAAGAAATATAACGAGAAGGCTTAACACAACACTTACCTTAAATTTTAAAGGAGAGACTAAATGAAAGACGACAACATCTCCCTCAACTAACTTGTGAGCAAGGGAAAATGCTCTCCATCCACCACTCAGTCCCACCTTCTCTGCAAGATACTTTGCTTCACATACTTCCCCACTTTCATCCTCCAAAACCATCATACTATCCTGCTTTGGCAAATATGAGTCGCAGAATTTTTTAGGAAGACCCTGCCAACCAAAATGATTCAGCGTCGAAATCCATCTACTAATCCATGACTTCAAAAACGTTTCAGAAAAAAAAAAATAAAAAAAAAAACGAAGAAAGAATGATGGAAAGTGAAGTTTTACCAGCCAAAATCCAACACAAACATGTGAATGGAGCATAGTTTTAACCAAGCTAGGCAACTCAGGATCTAGATTTGCTTGAACCTCATATGCTCGTTCCATAATAGAAGACCGGGCTTTGGGATCATCATATAAGCTTTCTACCATGGCTCTCTTTCGTTCATTACTATAGGTAAAAGATTAAAGCAGCGTTACAAGACCATCAATCTCCATAAGTTCAGAACGGATTAATTAAATGGGAAAGTTTTACTGACCTTTCAGACTTCATTGGCTTAGAGCAGACTTGCTGTTTAAGAATTTGCAAAACATTTTAATCAGTTCAGTTCAACGAATAAAAATTCAGAATTAAGTGATTTTGAAAAAGTTTATATTGGGTGTGACAAACCCATCTACACAATCAATGTTAAAATGCTCCAGGCCTTGCTCGCTATTAGTTTTTTTTTTTTTTTCCCAAATATTTTTACATATGAAATGAATGGTGAAGATCTTCTCAAGATGTTGTTTTGGGAAAATCTCACCAAGCAAAATGATTCTTTTTTGTTTTGAAGCCATGCAAAGTGATTACAACAATGTATTATGGATGTTCATTTACAGGAACAGGGCCTTTCTTATTACTCTTCACTAAATACCAATTCGAAAATAGCAAGAAAGAACTGTTTTTAAATCTGCATTTTTAAAACTGTGTATCCGTTCTCTCTCTCTCTCTCTCTGAAAAAAAAAAAGGAGAAAGAAACAGCATTTTTAAAGCAGATTTTGCAAAAGTCCAGAAAAAAACAAAAAGAAAACAAGTGCCATTTTCTATACAGCAAAATGGGTATTCTGCGAGAAAAAAAAAAAGCCAGAAATCATTTTGAGGTGAAACTTTTGGGTACAGAACACAGTGGGTCTTACTTGCTTTCCTTGTTTCTTTGGTGGCCTGCCTCGCTTGACCTGAAATGAGTAGCAAACATCCCCACTCAGGGTGACAAGCACAAAACAAAAACCAGAGAGAGAGAGAGTACCTTTTGAGGAGAAGAGTGAGATGGAGCTTGTATCTGTTGAGCAACAGCCATGGCTTCCG
This sequence comes from Parasponia andersonii, assembly GCA_002914805.1. Taxonomy (NCBI): domain Eukaryota; kingdom Viridiplantae; phylum Streptophyta; class Magnoliopsida; order Rosales; family Cannabaceae; genus Trema; species Trema andersonii. The sequence continues at coordinate 1,103,278 of JXTB01000058.1, forward strand.
TTCTGCCTTCTCTTCCCGGCAAACGGTATAAAAAGCTCAAACGTCAGAACTTTCAAACATTTGAAAAAAGAGGAGTTGACAAGACAAGACAGCAAAAAAAACAAAAAATAATAAAAATGAACGTTCATATTTTTCAAGAAGGAAGGAAATTTTGTTTATCGGCATGTCGTACTCACGTTCCCACTCTCTCTAATTTTTTATTCTCTTCGTGTCTGTCACTCACTCACTCACACACGATCTTAGGGGCCCCTAAAACTGAGACTTAAAATTTCAAATTATATTGGTACTCATGCCTTTGGCTTTTGGATTTCACACTCATGCTGTGTCTTCAGATTTTCTTTCTAATTATGAACTATACGTACAAAAAAAAAAAACAAGAATGCAAGTCAAAATGCGAGACTGAAAATTCTAGAAAAAGAGAATTAGATATCATTGGTTCGCAAAATTTAAAAGAAAAAATGAATAAATAAAATGTCTAAGATATAGATAGAAATATTGTTAATTTATTAGACTGTATTCTGGCTATTTCGGGTTTTTTGTTTCTCAGCTTTTTTTTTTTCCTGGTGGAGCCTAGAACGAATATATATATATATATATATATATATATATGGGCACCAATTCAGTAGGTAATTTTTTTTTTACCTATACATAGGTATTAATTTAGCCAATGAAAATTTAACATACATATATTTTTATTGCAAAAAATAAGAGAGAGAAAAAATATTAATGATGCACGTCTTTTCATGCACTTCATTATAGACATTGGATCACCATTAGATGGTAATCCAATGGCTAAAAAAAAATACATACCCATAGGTAAAGAAAAAAAATACCTATTAGATTGGCAACCTATATATATATATATATATATAAGAATTTGGTATAATAAAGGAAAAAAATAAAGTATCAATTAGAATTAGTTCAGTTTGTTTAACATTTTAAGGAAGTGTGTATAAATTTAGAAGGTTATTGGTTCAAACTTTAATAGTATATGTGTGATATTTTTGCTTAAATTTGTAATAAATAGTGATAATTGATTAAATCATATTTTAAAAAAAAAAACAGAAGTAAAGCAATTTAAATGATAAATGACAAATTATTAAGTGGTTCAGTCTCATTCAGCAATTTGAACAAAAAATCTATTAAGTGGTTCAGCCTTTCAAACAAAAAGCACGCATTATATAGTTTCTGATCATGTAGAATTAGGATTCTTTTTCTATACATAAGTCTATTTTCAAGTTTAGAGTTTTCCTTTACATATAAGATAAGGTAACAAATTATACGAATTTAATTCGTATTTATCTAATAAAATAATTTAAATAATAATAATAATATCCTAGATTTTGGGTTGATTTGAATAAGAGAATCTTGCAAATAAAATTTGCTCACTTTAAATTATGCTCGATCTCTTTGATCTCGACTAGCTCCGAATGAGCTGGCATTCTCACAAACAGCTCGAACACCTCGATCTAAATGAGTTTTAAACAGGCTTGCTATTATTTGAGCAAATGTAAATCTTATACTTAATATATATATATATATATATATATATATGAGCCATAATTTAGTAGATATTTTCCGTTTTTACCTATTTATAAGTAGTTTGTTTTTAGCCACTGAATCGTTGGCTCATAATTTAGTAGATATTTTCCGTTTTTACCTATTTATAAGTAGTTTGTTTTTAGCCACTGAATCATTATTCAACGATTACTATTGAGTTGTTAGAAAAAATAATAATAACAATAAATACATATTATTTAATATTTTTTTCTCTCAATTTATTATCATGAACTTTTATCATAAAATGTGCGTACTTGATGAATTTTTATTGAATAAAATAATACATATAGATAAGTTAAAAAGATAACTACTGCATTAGTGCCTTAATAAAAATATATATATAGTTCCAATTCAATAGATATATTTTTTTACTTATCCATAAGTATTTTTTTTAATCATTGGACCAATTATTTAACTGCTATTATAATTTGAGTTGTTAAAAATAAAATTAATAAAATTAGATATTCATTATTTAATACTTTTCTTTCTATACTTTTTACAATGAAAAGATGTTTAATTAGACAAAATAATAGTTATAGATAGGTAAAAAAAATACTACTGAACTGGTGCATTATATATATATATATATATGTATTTAATAGAAATATTAGTAGTATAAACGTAGAAAAATACCAGTGGATAAATCGAAAATATCATGAATATTAATACAAATTGCTGCCTTTTTTAAGGTATATGTTTTTGTTTACGGGTACTTCCTAACCTCAAAGTTATTGGTACGATAGTAGAGCCATTACCCTCAAAAGATAGCATACCGATAGCCTTTTTTGTTTTGGTTTTGATCAAAGAGATTTACTTGTAATGAAAAAATTATTAAAAAAAAATTCAGAAAATTCTTTCAATATATTCAAGAGGATTACTAGCAGTAGACTTGAATATATTCTTTCACAGATACTGTCTATTAATTTTCACACTGGTCGAATTCAATCTAGTAATTAGGCTTTTTTTGCCTTATTTACCAATTTTACCATTAAATTAGACAAGTGTCATAATTAGAAGATAGTGTCTTGTCAAAAAGTCTATTCAAGAGTCTGTTACTAGTAATCCTCTTGAATATATCGAGAGAATTTTTTTGATGATTAATTAATTTTTTTCAGTGGAAGATAGAGTGATACTATTGTTAGAAAAACGGCGTAAGATACTATTTTTTGTTCTGGTTTTGAATATATATCGATCAAAATTTTTGATGACTAGTTGTCCTTGTGTAGACAAAGTGATAAGGAAGCCGAAATGATACTATTGTTAGAAAATTGTTTTGGTTTTGAATGTTCTTGTATATAGACGGAGTGAATTTTTTTAAAAAATATTTTTTTAGGGGAGGTTGGAGTGTTGCTATTGTTAGAAAAATGGCATTAGGTAGCAAAATATTATGTTTTTTGTTTAGATTTAATTTATTAATTGTCCTTATATATAGACAAAGTGAATTTTTTTTTTTTTTAAAAGGAAAAGATGGAGTGATACTATCATTAGAAAAATGGCATAAGATACCATTTTGACGCTTAAAAGTCTGAGTAGTACTCATTCTATATTGTTGACGGGTTAAGAAGGAATTGTTTTCTTGGACATTGATGATATACTTATATGCTTCAAATAATGTTTCGGTAAATGAGAAAATTGAGGCTCAAAGTGCACTCAGTGAATTAAAGAAAAATAAAGAATTTTACCATATCACTTGCCCCACGTTGGAAAGATATAAAAAATAACTGTGTTTATATATGCTTACAAAAACAAAAAAATGTAAGTTTCAATAACAGGCTCTCTCACGTGGAGGAGAAGGGTGCAAATCATGGGAGTGTGGGCTTGGGCCTGTGTGCGAGCGGATGTCATGCAGATTTATACCAAAAAAACATTCTGGGCCTACACCTGTTTTATTTATTATTCACTCAAAACGACCATTTTTTTTTGGGGGAGTTACAGAAGTAATACTGTAATCTTGATTAATTCTGTTCGTTTTCCTTTCCAATTTCATTTATGGTGTTGATCATTTAATTTTGTTCATTGTTTGAATGAGTTTATGTTCAATTTATTATTATATATAGTTTTATATATCTTGGTCTAATAACTTAAAACAAAGTTTTGTGTTTGAAGATTGAATAAATTACTGAAAGGATGTACATATTCTTTTTTGAATAAATTTAATTTATAGTGTTATTATATTTTTGTTACATTTTGATATATCTGTAACATATATAAATATATTTTGTTGCACCCGTCCCTAGAAAAAAAACCCTAGTCTCTTTTTCTTTCTCTCTCAAAAAACTCTTGTTGGATGCTTTCACAAGAAACCGAAGAGGAAGTGCTTTGATCTCTTCTTCAGCTTCTCCTCCTCATCTCTTCTCCTCTTTGGTCTCTTCCTCCTCATCTCTTCTCCTCTTTGGTCTCTCGCGGAGATGAGCGATTTTTTCGTTTTTTATTTCTTTACTTTTATAATAAGTCTAGATTTAGATCTGGTTATAGTACCACTAGATTTTTTGTCTGTGTGGATTTTTAATTCTATTTACTTGATCTTAAATCTGAGAAATTTTTCTTTAGATTTAGATATGTAATGCGGAAAATTTATTTTTATTTTTTAGCTGACGTAGATCTCATTTGATATTGGAATCACGGTACTCTACCCACCAAGAACGTACTTTAGTAGCAAGTGAAGACAATTATTACTGGTGGTCATTGTTATCTTTTTCTCTTGAAGAATTGTAGTAGCCCACATTATTTTTATTGTTGTGTTCGTGATCTATTTTTCGTCTCTCTTTTTATGAATTCGAATTATAATCTTCTGTTTTTGTATTATAATTGAAACTTTCTAATTTTTATTAATATTATTCTCTTGAGTAACCCGTTTTATATCAAATATATATATATATATATTTAGTTTTGCTTTTTTTTTTTTTGATAATCGAGATGGAATAATTTCCATGTTCTACTTTGGATAGCTATAATTTAGAAACGTTTTGTCTAAGAAGAATGGGATTTAAGTAGGATTGTTTGTGACCTCTCTAGCTTTTCTCGGAAATTATCTATTTATTAGAAAGCATATTTTTTAGCTCTGGAATTCCTTTTGAAATGGGTCATAGAATTTAATAGTGGCTTTGATATATATATATATATATATATATAGAGGTTGTCAATTCAATTGGTATTTTTTTTAACTTATGGGTAGGTATTTTTTCTTTAGCCATTAGATCACCATCTAATGGTGATCCAATGACTATAATAAAGTGGATGAAAAGACGTGCATCATTAATGATCTTTCTCTCTCTTATTTTTTACAATAAAAAATGTGCATACTAAATTTTCATTGGCCAAATTGATACCTATGCATAGATAAAAAAAAAATACCTACTGAACTGGTGCCCATATATATATATATATATTTATATTTATACAAAATCTATGATTTTAAAGCTTGGTTTGACTTTTTAACGGATGGGAACTAAAACAAATAATGATGTCTTGACAATTATAACTTGCTTATGAATCATATGCCTACTCCAACGGTACTCGTTATGGTTCCTATGTACTATAAAGAAAATCAAAAAAAAAATTTAATAGGTTGAATTTCAAGAAGTGTAGCAAAAGATATTTTTTTATCTTTTATTTTTATCTAACTACTTTAAATCTTGCTATTTTCTTGATTAAGGATTATTCACTCAACAAGGACGAGCAAGATATCCAAATTATCAATCCATTTTATGCTCAGAAGTATTTGACTTCTTATGCTAGAATTATGTCATGAAAGAAGTGATTGATTTGATGTGGAGTGTGTACAATTCTAAGAAAACTACATTGGAATTACGAGAGTCCATAGACAGAAAATTTAAAACTGAGATTGCCAATTTCAAGTTTGTTGTGGGACGCTCTCTTAATTATAAAATGGTGGACTCTAAATTTGTTGAGAGCAAAATATCCAAGTGATATTATTTAAGATTTATATCGGGAGCATAGTCTTGAGTCAAAACTTTCTAAGTAACTATTATTATTTAGAAGTTACTTCCCATAAGGAAGGATTTTAAGAATTATCTCAAGAATTAACGAAAGGAAATGAACATCGAAAAGTTGATTGTTATACTAAGCATTGAAGAAGACAACAAATGTTCCAAAAAGAGAAGGTTCAGTTCATCATCCATGGCTAAGGCAAACATTATAGGGCATAATCAAAGTTCCAAGAAGACCAAGTCTGGTAAAGAGACTAAGCTAGAACTGAAAGATTAAATTTCTAAGAAGTCAAAGTCTAGAGCAAGTGTTTCAATTGTGACAAAGTGAGTCACAAGTCATCAGATGTAGGTTTCTAAAGACATCTTAATTTAATTAATAGTGGTCTTTGTGATTTCAAACTCGTATAAATTAGAAATTTATTTTATGATTTGTACTATTTCGTATAAATTACATTATCAAGTTCTTTAAAATTTTATACACACTCGCTAAATTAAAATCCTAGATTGTTATTGATTATCACCTTCTTATCTACTCTTTTTATACCCTCTTTAGTAATAATTTTTTATTTACCGTAAAAGCCCCAAATAAAATTACATTTTAAGTACTTATTAATTTAAAATATATCTTTGTTTATACACAGTAACACACCTCATTGTAAAAACCACTCCACTTAACACTAGTTATTATAATAAGCAATTGATCATTGCTAAGGTTAAATACGAGTAAACAATTTATCAAGAAGAACAAAGGAATAAATAAGACAAGGATTACGGAATAAGGAGTTTGAATGTTTCAGAAGTACATCTTGTGGAAGAAGGTAAATAGAGGAAAAGACAATTTAGGAATACCCAACCAAAAAAAAAATATAATTGAAACCTTTTAATATACATTGCATCGTAAAATTCTACGGTTTTTCACCCGTTCAAATCTATAGATACAAAGATTCATTATTCATAGAACTACAAGTTCTCATATTCTTTGGTTTAAACTAACTATTCAAAAACATATTTGGCAAGTCTTAGACCGCAGAAGGAATAAAGAAAATGAAGATGATTTTGGGTTGTGAATTTTGTTATCCTCTCTTTTTAGTCTTAATTAAAAAAGAATTCTATCTATGTCTTTTTCATAAAAGAATTCGTTTTCTTCTTAATTTGTTTTCAAACTATGGGTTTGCTTTATCATAGTCAGTTAATGGGGCTATACAAAATTAAGATGAAGAAATAAAGGAAGAGAGAAACGAGTTATTTTGGAATAATTAGGCAGTATAATAAGCGTTTACTATATCTAAAATATTAAATAAGGGATAGTTTTATTAAAGGCTTGAAGTAGAGTGTTCAAAATAATTACCGAACTATGGAAATCACCTAACTAAGTTCAAACTACATGGTTCTTCGGTGCATGGTTCTTCGCACCGAATTATGCGGTTTCTCCTCTTAAGTAGTCGGTTATGAATTAGAAAATATGAAAATCAATTTGGCCTGTTTAGTTCTCGATTTTGGATAAATTCAATTAGTTTAAAACCGAACTGACAAGTAAGCTTGCACATGTATTTTTTTAAAATATATATATTAATATTTATAAATTTAAGCTCATTTATTCTAATTCAGTAATGAATACTCTTAACCCATTTAAGACTATGTTATTTAAGACTCTAATGATATTTTAGACTTTAAGCTTTATTGTTGTAATATGTTTAAGATTAAAGACTTTAAGTTTACTCTTTATTTTTGATTAGGTTGTAAGTTGAAATTAAAGTTTAAGTTTATTAGGACTTTCAATTTGGTTATAACTTTTAAATGTGTTATGGTTAGTTTTATGTTTGGACTTTATATTTTAGATAGAGTATGATTATGATATGAACCTAGTTGATATTGTATTGATTCAAATTTTATAAGTTTTCAAACTACGGAAACCAATCAAACTGACTACAAAAATATAGATACAGTTTGGCCGGTTTGAATCGACCAATTTAATTTGTACAGATTGATAAATTGGTCAAATCACACATTCAGATTGATTTCTGAATTGACAATTTAGACTGTTCAGACTGGCCATAAACATTCTAGTATTACTAGGATTAAATCAGTAGATTGAGGGGTTGCGATAGAGCTAATTTTTTATTTGTTTATTTGTTTTCACGGAATTTTTAGAGTATAATATTATTGTGGGAGAGCTATGGTAGAACCTTTTTTTTTTAACTATCTTTTATTCTAAATCGTTACATCATCAACGGCTCATATGCTTTATGTAGTAAAATATTATCATATATTTGTCAACACACTATAAAGTTTCATAAATACATGGTATTGTCTTTGACGAAGACTGAGAATCAAAACCAAAATAGGTTCTTAAATTGATCATTTCCATATTCTTATGTTTCCATTTTCTTATCGTTTATGGGTTGATCTTTACCATGTGCTATAAAAAAGATGTTTTAAGGATTCTTATTTATTTATTTATTTATTTTGCAAAATGTAGGAGTCTGAAAATAATCCAACGATGTTTGGTATCCACACCATCCTTTATTATTGTTTACATTTAAGAGCTAAGCCCCATTATTTACAAATTCTCATAAATGCAGTCCTGCATATAAATGCTATTTTGATTTATTTGTTTTACTTACTGATTGTGACGTTCAGTTTTTCTCAACAAAAATTTCTTTGTTTTAGAGAAATTTTCTCTGAAACTGAACGTATGATTACTAATATTTGTTAGGTCTTTCAGCTGTAGTTGGAAATAATTTCGATTGGTTCTAGAAGTTGATTATGTTTCGATTTCTGTGTAATCTACCATCTTTGGCATTTAGTCTTTTAAGATTTTTTCTTTCAAGCAAAGAGAAGAATTTGTAATTAGTGGACCAAAATGCTTGTAAACCTTCGCCAAATGGAATAGGTCAATGGCTCATTCGTTCACAAATTTTACGGTCTCCGAATCCAGATTTTCTCCGATCTTTTTTAGTCTCTCTAGTTATTTTTATTTTTTTTCATTTGGGGATTAAGGTAAGGCTAGTTGAGAGAGAAACTCAGAGGTAGAAATGGAAAGGAGTCGTAATTCAGGAAAATGATTGTGTGTTGACAAATAAATAATAATTGTTTATTACATAAAGCATAAGGGGTGTCGGATTAAATCCATTGGTTTAGAGTAAAAGTTTCACATAAAGTAAAAAGAGAGAGTTCTACCGTAGCCTCTCCTTATTATTGTTGGCCCCACCTCTTAACAACTAAAACTTCTAGGATGATTGGTAATCTAACATGGAACAAAGTAAAAGCTCTTGTGTTTAAATCTTCACATTTGCAAGTTGATAGAGGTAGATGATAGGTTCGGAAAGATCTTCTTCAGGGCCAAATATATAATCGCTTCAGAGTCAAAATGAAGGCTAACTTCATTCTCTTTGATGGTTTTATCGTGGATAACTCAACAAGTAGGAGAGCTAAGAAATTCTGGGTCCAAATGAAGTATAAGAGTTTGTCGGACTTTTGTTACAAATGTGGGTTATTGGGTCATGAATATCAAGGATGTCCAGTGTCCTTAGCAGTGACGGTCACGGGCCAAAGAGGAAGAACGTTAGCTCTAGATAGAGACTCGATGACAACTGAAAGCTCTACAGCAAGCAGCTGCTTCAACTTACCAGACTCTTATCAGTATGATTTTGTGTGTATTAACGGAAAGTGCACGGATCGGGTTGTGTATAAGTAATAAAGTAATAAATATATAGTTATTGATCTTACGAGGATAGTTGTTTATTTTATTGATAAGTATCACGATTATCATAACTTAATTTTATCAAGACAATAAAACTATTTGAATGTAAAATTAAATAAATAAAATGATAAATATAAATACATAATAAATATGAAAACTTCTATAGATAAATTTACTAGTCATTTAATTTGACCTTATTATTCATAGGATTTTATATTAAGTAATTGCTAGTTGGATTCACATTACTCATTAATCAAGAAAATTGGCTTAAAGGGTCAAATGAGAATATATGCATTAATATCCAAGTTAATATTTGATTTAACTCGTTTATTCACACATTCATTAAGTTTAACCATTATTTAGTAATTAAGATGTCTATCTCCTCTCGGTCTTATCATAATCTAAATCCTAAGATGATTATCTAGGAATCAATTTCTTTCCAATCTCTCACGATAACTTAGACTGTTTCTCAATTCTAGACTACAAAATTGATCTCTCTTGAATATCAATACCACAATCTAAGATCAACTAATATATTGGCCACATATATTAGAAGTATTAAAACTAATAATCAACAAAATACTCAAATCATAGTACAAAAAAATCTTATCATAGTACAAAAAAATCTATGTTAATTTATAGCATATGAACATATGAAATATAGCTTAACATAGGTGAATCCATTATTAATCTTAACAAAAAATCAATAAATAAAAACATCGAATTCTCAATACAAATTTATATCAAGATTAGAAGAGAGTGAAAGAAAGAGAAAACTCTTCGTAGAGATGAACTTCAAACCTTTAGTTCTTCAAGAATCTCTTCCAAGCACCTTCTCCAAATTTCAGTTCTAAAGCTCTATTCTCTCTAGTTTTCTCCTCTAGCATCCTCCCATCTTACCTCCTTTATATCTATGATTTTTAACCCTCAAATATCATGTCCAACTAGTGATCATTTGATCAAAGGCTCAAAATAGTGCACAAAAGGACTGGTGGTCAAATTTACGACTGATGGAGGCGCGGCTGCACATGTAAGGGGTGGTGCAGTCATGCCACACCCTTGTGCGACCACGTAGCCATCTAAAATAAAGTGTCGCTGATACACATCAGCCTGTCTTTTGGCTGAGGCTTGGCTTCAAACTTTGATGTGTGACCACACAACCTTATCTAATTTTGAGATTGTACTTGACTTTATAATTCTCCATTTTGGTGACATATTGCATTTAGTCTTATTTTCCTATTTTTCTACAACAAAATACAAAAACACAAATAAATTAATAATAACACCTGAGAACTCACAATTATTTGAGCTAGAAGACACTTAATGTCACGACCGAAAATCTAAAGCTATGATTTTTAGTAATGTTACGTGAAAGTAGTGATAAATAGTAGTTTCTAAAATTTCAGAAAAAATTAAGTATTTGAAATTTAGGTTTAGTCCTCTAAAATAAATAAATTACGAGATTAGACAAATAAAAAAATTGATATTATTTACCAGTTTTAAATTTCCAAGTAAATTTTTCATTTTAAGATGAGAGAAAGTCCTAATTAACTAGTTTAAAAAAAAATTTATTAATTCATGAAGTTTAGTAAAACAGTTCAAATTAAAACCCTAAGCCCAAAGTTCAAATAATTTTCATAAAATCATTTTATTTTCTAAGTACTTGATTTAAGAACAAAAATCATTCTCATACATCTACTCAGTAACTATATTACTATTGGCTAAATAAACTTAATTTAGAAAAAAGAAATTGATACCGAGTATAAACCAACCAATGAAGAGGATTAGAACTACAAGCATATGCCAAACATGCTTAGCAAGCTACCAGAATAATTACTACAAAATAGGTCAACACCTGAAATGGGAGGAAGTAAGGAGGGCGAGCATGAGAATGCTCAGTAGAAACTCAATTATCTTTTTGAGTGAATACAATTTTATCAAATCTGCATGGTTAATGTCTTTTCTAAAATTCATTTATAAACCAAATTTATAAAACAAGTGGTATCCAGAATAATCATATATTTAAAACCAAAGTCAAAATCGCAAGATTGTACATATCATAAATCAACTCATCCTATGAGCTCACACCCTCACATCACGAACTAGAGTGACTCATACTATGTGTATTAAGTACTCTCTGTCTGATATCTATCCCAGAAAATCGGACGGACACCCATGTGTCTAAGCCTACCGAACCGGAGGGGCAACTGAATGCATACACCTACCGAATGGGGATAATCAGAAAAATAAGCCCCACGTGAGTTCACGAGCTCTCACCAAAGATGGGTGTACTGGTCTGCCTACTACAACAATGCGATACCTAAGATATATCTCATGTGTGATCCTATAGTATGTACAATATGTAATAAAATATGCATAATAACTATGCAATACATAATCAAACAATGCTTTAAAATTCAACTTGGCATTATTTTGGGATTTACTATTCATGGACAACACACCGCTGTTTTACCCCATAATCATAATATAAGAATATGTATAAAATTCATACAGTCCAATCCCAGCATAATCCAATAATTTTCAGCAATTTATCATAATATCATTTATTCACGATTTTTCACAAAAATAATTATAATGATAATTTTCAAATTAAAACATGTATAAAATCTGGTAATTGAATTCCTACCTCGAGATTATAGTTATGCTGGGCTAACGATGCTAAAAATATCCTCAATTGATCAGCAGATTTTTCAAACAGTTGTTTTCGAATCTCGTCATGTTCACTTGAAAAGTTGATTTTTTAAATAGAGTCTCGGATTGAGAAACAGAGATCACCACTAAATTCAGAACACCCAAAAACATTGGCTTGAATAAAACATGTATAAAATCTGGTAATTGAATTCTTACCTCGAGATTATAGTTATGCTGGGCTAACGATGCTAGAAATATCCTCAATTGATCAACAGGTTGTTCGGACAGTTGTTTTCGAATCTCGTCATGTTCACTTGAAAAGTTGACTTTTCAAATGGAGTCTCGGATTGAGAAACAGAGATCACCACTAAATTCAGAACACCCAAAAACGTTAGCTTGAATAAAAAGTTCATCGAAATCGGGTCTCGGTACAGAACTGGCCGGTGGCACGCAAAACGGTACAATTCACGAGCTTTTTTCTCGATTTTCGTGTCACTTCAGAAAATAGTGGTATTTTATATCAAACTTTATATCCCGACCTCACTGAATCTAAATTCGAAGTCAGAACTCAGTTTCAAGATCCCGAATACTAAATGGGCTCAAAAATCCAAAAATTATAAAAATACCACATTCTGAAAATAATTAGAAAAATACTACATTTTCATCCCAATAATTAATGATCTTCCGATTATCGTTTTAACACTTAAAAATCATGAGATTTCATATTTCAAACTCTTCTTTCACATGGTAAATTTTTCTTAAGAAAAATAACTCAATTCCGAAATAATTATGAAAATACCACAAAAATTAAATATTATAAAAATATTACTGTAGTAGTCATCTTCTCACCAGAGCCGAGCTGGAGGCCGAGAGTGGTCGAAAATGAAAGATGGAGTCGAGACGAATCCAACGGTGGAGGTGGTGCGGTGATCGGATGTCGGACGGCGGAACGATGGGCGAAAAACTGTCACGGTGTCGCTCACTTCGAGCGGCCTTTTCTCCGGCGAGAGGTGGCGATTCACAGCGGCAGTATCTGACGCTAGTTTACCGGCGTCTTCTGGTCACAGCGGGTGGGCGCATCTGGCAAGACGACGGCTGGTGGCTCGGCGAATGAACAGTAACCTAGATGTGGTTTCTGGGAACTTTCGTGGAGAAGAAAGAAGAAATATGAGGTTTTTATGAAATTTTCGAAAACTATAGCAGTTGGACACGTGACGCATTCTGATTTGACCAAAAAAATTTTTCTAAAATTCTACTTTGGCCACAATTTTAAAAAGATTCTTTCACTTTAGTCCCTCTTTAATTACACTTTTATTGCCGATTTAAAATTTTTGTTTCACTTTTGCCCCAAATACACCTAGACTTTATCTTGTCTAGATTCAACACCAAATTTCCCTTGATTCTAAAATTAATTAATTACCCTTACAAAAATTTAGGATTTTACGCTTAATTTATGAGTGAAATATTCACTCATCAACTCTACGATCCCAAGGAACTAACACCTGTCCGCAGCATGAACAAGTCTCTTCTACACCAAGTGAAGGGGAGCATACGAAATGGAGAGACATGATAGTCCACCCAAATACGTTAAGATGGTCCGGAGAGATCGTTAAGGCATCCAAATTGAAGCGTAAAGAGGTTAGAGGCACTTCAAGTGGAATCCAAAGGAATAATATGAGCACTATAGATACTCTAGAATCAAAGGAAGATGTAGAAGTCCAAGGGAAGCCAATTCGTTGCACTAATGTTAACGATAGTGATGGACTAAGAGCCCTAGCTTTCAAGAATAGAGTTCATCTTCGAAGGTTCGCAGGTATTAATCTTGATATTCATAAGGAATGTCGGGCTGACCCAAATGAGTACGAGAATTCTTTATCTTTCACACCCCAATCTTCAGTAATACTAGCTTAGCAACCCCAAGTCGTCATATTATCTCTTATTACCACCATGGACGATATCATGACTAGCCCCAGCAAGAACCGAAAAGCCCAGTACTTCACTTTTTCGTACATTGATGCCTATAAGCTGATAGTACAAGAAATTGATTGGAATGGTCCTGAAATGTACAAGTACTTTGGCAGACCTCAAGAAGCTGTTAACCAGAACCCTGTGGAACAAGAATCGATTCTGGCCCTAGTTACTAGAAGTAGTTCTAGCCTAAGCGAGCTGGGTGGGAACTCAAGCTCGGCTACAAGATATTCTTCAAATGGAAGCACTGTTAGATAGAGGAGCTAGGCCAAAAAAAAAAGGACTAACACTCAGCTTGCTGAAGAATCACCAATAAAAGAGAACTATCACAATGAGCAGGATTTTTGGCTAAGGGCCATGGAGGCTTGCCCAAAAAAGCCTTCATAGTCATTATGATCATCTCTGCTTGGAATTGTCGAGGGTTGGCCCGCGCTTTGGCAATTCATTACTTAAGGGCTATGGCAACGGCTACCAATCCAGACATGCTGATTCATTCAGAGACTAAAATTTAAGATGTTATATTGAGAAAAAAGCTCAAAGTTGTGGGCTTCATCAACTTTCTTTTATGTCCCCCCCTAATCTGGCTAGCCGAATGGCTTTGTTGTTGCTTGGAAAACATCGAATTGATGTGAAACCGATTTCGTTGAATATGAATATAATCAACTGCCCCATATTTTCTAACCTCTTAACTCTCTTTGGCTATTGTCTGTTGTGTATGGCCCACATGTTAGCACAGACCATAATATTTTTTGTAACGACTTTGCTACTGTCTAAAACAGGTTATCTAGACCTTGACTAGTGATGGGTGACTTGAATGGAACCTTAGTTAATAATGAATCTTCTTTAGTCACCTAATCATTGAGATCCTCTACTTGCTTCGAGAGAATAGTGATGGATACTGAATTGATTGATTGGGATGCTTGATGTAACAATTTTACCTAGTCAAATAGAGGCCACGAGTGTGTCAATAACAAGGCCAGGCTTTGGCAAATCCCGAGTGGAAAGAATTGTCCAGCAAGGCTACTATGCAGTTTCTATATTGCCTATTGATAAGTGCTGATTGGAGCTATATTTTGATCGCTTTCTCCACTTATATTTGTTAGTTTTCTTGTTTATTTTACTCGTCTCTTCTTATTTTTGTGTTTAGTAGATATTTTGAATGGTTGGAATGAATCAAAGCTGAAATGGGATAAAACGAACAAAACGGCAAAAACTTGAATCAGTACTCGAGATCAATAAAAAAACGTCACATGCCAATATTATATTGGACAAATGAAAGTTTTAACATTCCAAACTAAATGTTAATTTTTAATTAGAAGATTGTCGAGTTCCATATTAAACACCATATCAACATTAATACCAATTGTCAAACAAAGAATTATTAAAATTTTCCTACAATAAGAAATTACCAAGTGTTCAAAGGAGACTAGAAAATAAGGTGACACCTCCTTTTTCACATTGTTTTTTTTTTGGATAAGAGGCACCTCTTTAGACATGTCAAACCTGGAAAGAGCAGCTTTTCCACGTTACACCTAGATTTCAAGGTGCCAAACAATCAGATCTTTGGTTCATGTAGGTGGCGGCTGATCATCATCCGTATGTGCCTGTAAATAAGGCCAAGTAATTCTGTAACACACACTAATTTTTTTTTGCTTAAATTCTCTAACACACGCTAAAGTAACAACACTAATCCTTTCTCTCATACCAGTGTTTCTTTTTTTGTCTTATACGTTGGCTCTCTGTTCAAAGCGTTCACGTGACTTGTTTTATTTAAAGTCAACCTCACCAGTTCCTAAATTAATACATATATACCTTACCAGCCAACTCTCTGGATTCCCACCTCTGTAATAATTACTTCAACTTCTCCCTTTTTCTATTTTGATTACTTCTCAAAATCTATATACATACGTGATGGAGCGGATTCTCACCGGCCATCCACGTATCTCTAAACTACTGATGTTATACTTTCTAACTATCCATATGTCCTCACTATCCCAAAAGTGTTCTGAACTTCAGGATGGATCGGAGAGGCGGGGGTGGCCATCTGCAAAAATTCTCCGATACTTAAGTCAATGGTCTATATTTGATTCAGGATAGCAAGGAATGAATTCTATATGAGTATATGTTTATTTCTTGCTTATAAGCTTTTATATATACTTCCTTCTTTGTAAGCGTACATGCCCCTCTCGGGAACGCATGGCTCATATATATGTAGTCCTGAGATTGTGAACCACTCGGGTCTCAATCTCAGGACTAAGTACCTTTTTCTCCAGAATGTTTCTCAGAGATCACGAGCCGAGATTACCGTGATCACCTCTGTATCACTGTAACCTGGTTTCTGCCGCCTCCTATGGCTTGAATCTGTCAGGGGTGAGATTTGGTCAAATCGCCGTCTTGTCAGGACGGCTTGCCCCCCTCCCCTGCACACACCTACCCAGGACCGCATTAAATGCTCTGTCTGGATCTGGAGTTGTGAGTTGCTTTCCATCGTATTTTGGCGGAAGACCCTTGGGACTTCCAACCCCCCACCTGTCGAGGTATGGGTCGGACTGGGCCGAGCTTGCTCAGGGACAGCGATGGGCCCAGCCCTAATCTCGGACGGCCCAACGGCCGATTGTGATATCACGTGTGACCCGCGTGACCTTTAACTAATCATTCTTGACACCTGTCGGACGGTGAGCCCCGTTGGTGACCTGTTCTGCCACTTAATCATCCACGTGGTGCATGATTTGGGAACGGGTCCCACAACTGCCCATATTTCCCTACTTGACGGATTTGTGCCCGTCAAGTGGAGAAATCGTTTATGTGATGCCCAAGATTCTCACATACATAATAAGCCAATAATAAATATATTCATATTGCATAATAGACATATCAAGTAACTAGTATCACTTTCATGGTAAATTACTTATTCTGATTGTTAAATGATCTGTATTATTGTACTAATATTTGTGGAAGGGCTCTCATGCAGTGTAAAGGCTCAGTACCCTCAGAGAGAGAGAGCTTGGTGTGTGAAAGGGGCAAAGAATACATTTATGAATAGTAATACTATAGAACATGCATTAAAATCATATCTGTTGATAACTTGGTCAAATAGTAGTTTTTCGGTAAAATACATTTTTCATGCTTTTCGAAGCCAAATTGACTGTGCACTCTAATAATTAGGCATTGATACTTTGTTTGCATTAT
>JXTB01000058.1:1127537-1180686 GCA_002914805.1 Parasponia andersonii
GTGGTTCGATGAGCCCATACGACGGCCGGCAGCTCTTCTAACCACTTGCCTTTAGCCTCCTGCAGGTTCTTTTTGATGTTACTGAATATGGCTTTATTCATTGCCTCTGCATGAATGTTCCCCTGAGGGTAGTTCACGGACAAGAAACTGAGCCTTATATCAAACAGCTCGCACAACTCCTTGACCTTAGCATTTTGGAACTGTGTGCCATGATCGGCGTGTATCTCTTTCGGGATCCCGAACCGACAGATTATGTTCTTCCAGATGAAGTTAATTGTATCAGTCTTGCTAACAGTCACGTAGACTTCAGCTTCCACCCATTTGGTGAAGTAATCCGTGGCCAACAGGATATACCTCCTTCCCCCTGGACTTCTGGGGAGCTCTCCGACGATGTCTAGACCCTATTTGGCAAACGGCCAGGGAGTTATGTTCGAATAAAGTACCTCCGCGGGCTGGTGTTTCATTGGGGCGAACCTCTGGCACTTATCGCATTTCTTGATGAATCGGGCCGCCTCTGTCATCATGTACGGCAAGAAGTATCCAGCCGTTAGAGCCTTGTGAGCGAGGCTGCGTCTGCTAAAGTGATTGCCGCATACTCCCTCGTGGATTTCCTCCATTAGCTTTTGCGCTTCGACGGGACCTATGTACCGCAGTATTGTCCCATTGTCGATCTCCTGTATAACTGTTTACCCACCATCGAGTTCTTGGCAGCTTTCAATCTGACTGACCTTGCTTCCCGAGGGTCTACGAGTAGGTTCCCCAATGTCAAATACTGTATGATGGGTTTCATCCACCCTTCGTCAGCAGCTCCGGTTGCGAATACATGGTGCGCAGGGGTCTGCGGGGGGTCCTCCATGCTCCCGCCTTCTAAGAGAACTTCTATGCTTCCAGCCGTACCCCTGGTTGACGCACTCTTAGCTAGCTCGTCGGCCATCTGGTTCATCTCCCTCGGGATTGGTTTGATATTAAAATTGCCAAAGCGAGCTTTTGCCCCCATTACCTTGGAGAAGTACCTGTGCAACCTCAGTTCCTTTACTTCGAAGTCTCCCCTGACCTGACCCGCGATCAACTACGAGTCAGTCTTTACTGCGATGTCCTCTACTCCGAAGTGCAGTGCCAGCTCAAGGCCTTGCAGTAGTGCCTCGTACTCTGCCTCATTATTAGTTGCCTGGAAACCGAGCCTCAACGCCTTCTCAATTCTGAGACCCGTTGGGGTCTGCAAGACTATCCTGATACTTAACCCTGAGGCATTCGTGGATCCGTCGGTGTGGAGTGTCCAGGCTGAAGGGGGCGAAGTTGAGACATCTGATGCGGGTCATGCTGCTCGCTGAAGGATTCGATTTCCACCAGAAAATCCGCCATAACCTATCCTTTCTTCGCCGCTCGAGGCCGATACTCGATATCGTATATTCCTAGCTAGATGGCCCATTTGGTTAGTTGTCCCAACAAGTCTGGCTTCGCCAAAATTTGACGGATAGGAAATCCGTATACACGGTGACCGAGTGTGCCTCAAAGTACTGCCAGAGTTTCTTTTTAACATTGACCAGATCAAGGACCAGCTTTTTTGCCATACTATATCGCGTCTTGGCATCCAGGAGCATGCGACTTATATAAAACACCAGTTTCTATTTGCTGTCTTCCTCGATAAACAGTACGGCGCTGATCGCTACCTCAGACACTGCTAAATAGGCGTACAGGCACTCCCCCTCTGCCGGGGAAGCCAGGATAGGTGGGTGACTCAGATACAGCTTGAGATCTGTCAGTGCCCTGTCCTGTTCCTCCCCCCAGATGATAGTAGAGCTTTTCTTCAAGCATTGGAAGAAAGGCTTGCATCGGTCGAACATCTTAGAGACGAATCGGCTGAGAGTGGCTATCTTCCCGGCCAGGCGTTAGACCTCCCGAATGGTCGAGAGTCTCTGCACATTCGCGATCGAGGTCAGCTGGATCGGGTTTGCCTCAATACCCGTCCTGCTCACGATATGCCCTAGGAATTGCCTAGAGGATACCCCAGATGCATATTTCTTGGGATTTAGACGCATCTGATGTTGCCTCAGAATCTGAAAACATTCATCTAGGTACCTTAGATGGTCTAAATCTTCCCTGCTCTTCACGACCATATCGTCAATGTAGACCTCCATTGTCTTCCCTAGAAGCCTAGCGAATATTTTATTCATGAACCTTTGGTAGGTTGCCCCCGCGTTCTTCAGGCCAAATGGCATATGCCTGTAACAGTACAGACCACGCTCCGTGATAAAAGCTGTGTGGTCTGGTCTTCCATATACAGGGAGATCTGGTTGTACCCGGAATAGGCATCCAGAAAGCTCATTCTATTGAATTCCACCGTCGCATCTACCATTTGGTCGATTCTTGGTAGGGGGAAACTATCCTTCGGACAGGCCTTGTTCAGGTTGGTGAAGTCTATTCAAATATAATCGTCGTCGTTTTTCTTTTTCACCACTACCGGGTTGGAGACCCAACGCGAGTATACGCATTCCCTGATCAGACTGCTCTCCAGCAGCTTCTCTACCTCTCTGTTGATCGCCCTGTTTTTCTCTGGCCCGAATCTTCGGGGTTTCTGCCTGACTAAAGGAAAATTGATATCTATATTCAACTGGTGGCAGGAGTGTGCGGGGTCTATCCCGGGCATGTCGTCGTGGGACCACACGAAGACGTCCTCGTTCCGCTTCAGGAATCCCAACATCTCGCTCTTTTGCTCCTTGGGTAATAAGGCCCCGATTAGAATCATCTTCGCTGGTTCTGCCTCTTTAAAAGGGACCGTTACCAGCTCCTCGATCGTGGATTCCAGACCGTCAGATTCCTCTTCGATTCACTTCAAGTACGCTGGCAGGCGGTCCTTTGATTGCTATTCGTCCCTGGTTGCGGTGCTTGCACCTGCGTCGGCTCCCCTCAGGGTGGCTGAAAAGCATTTCTTTGCGGAGGCCTGGTCTCCCCTGATGTCTATCGTGTAGGTACCGTCCTTTGATAGACATCTTAAGACCTGGTGGAGGGTGGAAGCGACCCCATGCATGGCGTAGATCCATCCCCTTCCCATGATGACGTTGAAGGAGGACTGGCAGTCAATGACGATGAAATCCATGTCCAAACATCTCTCAGTAGTGCAGACATTCAGGGTCACAATGCCCAAAGGGCAAACCCTCGTGCTGTCGAAAGCGAACAGCGGCTGACAGGTCGGCCTGAGTGTACTTCGATCCAAACCCATATTCTCGAATGTGCTGAGGAACAGGATATCGACACTTTTTCCACCATCGACCAGGACCCTTCCGACTAATATGGAGCCGATCTGCAACTTAATTACCAAGGGGTCGTCGTGAGGCTGGCGCACTAAAGTTAAATCTTGCTGGGTGAAAACGATGGGGGCGGCAGAGGTGCGACTTTCCCCCGACATCAAATGGTTGACGGAATGGCCCATCTCCCTCAGGTGCTTCACTTTTCCTTCTCCTCTTGATCTTGGGTTGGCTCTGGCCTGCCCATGATGGTCGACATTATCCTTAGGGTCTGCTCTCCTGACCCGGAGGCTTGGGTCTGCTTCCCTTTCTCAGGCCTGGTGACGTCTTCCAGCGGCTGGGTTCCGCCAGTTTTCACGTACTGTTTTAACCTAGTGGCGTGGATCGCCATCATGACCTGTGCGTATATGTTGTGGCAGTGGACAGTGTCATGCCCGAAGTCTTTGTGGAACTGGCAATACCTGTTCATATTTTTCATATGCTCAGGGACGCCAGATTTGGGCAGATCTTTGAAAATGCCCTTATCCTTGTTTTGAAGGTAGATCACGTCGATCGGCATGTTGAGCTCATACTTCGGCAGAGGGTCACGGGACGTCTTCCTCCTCTTGCCACCTTCCTGACTGTCTCGGATGGGGGCTTCCTGCTTCGGAGCCGGCGCTTGGCCCGGTGAGGGCCTTTTCACCTCCTGCGGGGCCGGGGTATGCACCGACATCGTTGTTATCGTAGCGGAGGACTTGGGTGCCTTCTGGTGGCTTTCCAGCACTCTGAATACCCCTTCTGACTTCGCTTGGACGTCCGCCATATCGTACGGAAGATTCAAAAGGAGGTGGTCTGATAACATTGATCCTGGCTGCAGGCCTCTGACGAATGAGCCTGCGGCTTGGACCGAGTTGGCGTTATGGACCAATGACATTACCTCGAGGAAACGCGAGAGGTACTCCCGCGGGGACTCATCTGTGGCCTGCTCTAACCAGTCTAGATCTCGCATGGTTTTTTGATGTCTCTGGACACCTGTGTACTGCTTTAGAAAAAGTTTGCAGAAGTCTTCGAACTCGTTTATGGACTTTTCCGGGAGCTGTCTAAACCATAGCAGGGCTGGTCCTGCTAAGGTCGTAGAGAAGACCTTACAGATCACAGTCTAATCCCTAGTTTCCACGGCCATCTTCTGTTGAAAGTGGTATATGTGATCGAGGAGGTCAGTTTTCTCCTCGAACGGCCTGAAGGTCAGTGTCTTGAAATCCCTCGGTCTGGGCTCCATCTTGATCCAATTGGCAAGGCCGTCCGGTTGATCCCTCGGACAGTTTGCTCTGCGAAATTGTTGGGGGTTTGGCTGTGATGGGCCCCGAATCTCTTACCTAACTCCGCCATCATCTCTTGCTTCCAGTCGGGAGGTGTACCTCCTGGGCTTCCATGGCGTCTTCCGCCCATTGTACCCCTAGTTTAGAGGGGTCTCGACTGGCTTTGACGTGCCCCCTGCATCCACGATCCGGAGGGTGTGGGAGCTTCTCCTCGCGGTTGACTTCTGAATTCTTGCTGGACCTCTTCGTCAAATTCTTCTCTCCGCTGGGTCCTGTCTTCGCTCGCCAGCAACCTCTCGAGGTGAGTGTTATCTCTGCATACCTCTGCGACTTCGTCTCTTAAACCCAGGACGGCTTCATTGGCCATGTTTGCCTTCCGGTTTGCTTCTGCAAGGGCAGCAAGCATCTGATTCAGCTTTTGCTCTAGATCTGGTCGTGCTTCTCGGGAGCTCCCTTCGGCGTCAGGACGTATGCTCCTGGTTGTTATCCTTGAGGGTACCATCAGACGTTATATGGCTTTTTGTTCGAGGAAAGCGCGATCGTGAGTCTCCTACTCTTTTTCTCACACTCAATCTCTTCCCACAGACGGTGCCAAACTGTTGGAGCGGTTTCTCACCAGCTGTCCACGTGTCTCTGAACCGCTAATGCTGTACTCTCCAACTGTCCACGTGTCCTCACTATCCCAAAAGTGCCTTGAACTCCAGGATGGGTCAGAGAGGCGGGGGTAACCACCTGCAAAGACTCTCCGATGCTTAAGTCAGTGGTCTATATTTGATTCAGGATAGCAAGGAATGAGTTCTATATGAGTATATGTTTGTTTCTTTCTCATAAGCTTTTATATATACTTCCTTTTTTGTAAGCGCACATGCCCCTCTCGGGAACGCATGGCTCATATATATATAGTCCTAAGATTGTGAACCACTCGGGTCTCAATCTCATGACTGAGTACCTTTTTCCCCAGAATGTTTCTCAGAGATCACGGGCCGAGATTACCGTGATCACCTCTGTATCACTGTAGCCTAGTTTTCGTCGCCTCCTATGGCTTGAATCTGTCAGGGGTGAGATTTGGTCAAATCGCCATTTTGTCAGGACGGCTTGCCCCCCTCCCCTGCACACACCTACCCAGGACCGCATTAAATGCCCTATCTGGGTCTGGAGTTGTGAGTTTCTTTCCATCGTATTTTGGCGGAAGATCCTTGGGATTTCCGACCCCCCAGCTGTCAAGGTAAGGGGTCGAACTGGGCCGAGCTTGCTCGGGGTCAGCGATGGGCCCGACCCTAATCTCAAACGGCCCAACGGCCGATTGTGATATCACGTGTGACCCGCGTGGCCTTAGCTAATCATTCTTGACACCTGTCGGACGATGGGCCCCATTGGTGACATGTTCTGCCACTTAATCGTCTACGTGGTGCATGATTTGGGAACAGGTCTCACACATACCTCTCGATATATCCTCGACCATCTCTTCATAAATCCATCCATACAACCACCGTATACTTATTTATATATATATATAGTTCGCCAATCCAATACATATATTTTTTTTTTTACCTATGGGTAAGTATTTTTTTTTAACTGTTAGATCACCATCTAATAGTGATCCAATGACTATAATAAAGTGCATGAAAAGACATGCATTATTAGTGCTCTTTCTCTCTCTTACTCTTTATAATAAAAAAATGTACATGTTAAATTTTCATTGGTCAAATTGATACCTATGCATAAGTAAAAAAAAAAAAAAAAATACCTACGGGATTAGTGCCTATATATATATATATATATATATATATATATATATATATATATATACACACACACACTAATCCTGTAGATAATTTTTTTTATTTACATACGAGTATCATTTTGGCAAATGAAATTTTACCTCGTATATTTTTTTATAATAATAAATAAATAATAATAATATTAATAACACACATTTTTTTATCCATTTCATTATTATTAAAAAAATATATATTGAATTGACAATATATATATATAGGTTTACGAGCCAATGGATATTTTGTTTTTACCTGTCCACATGTATTTATATTTAGTCATTACTTTATTGATCTAATGGTTACTATAATTTAAATAATAAAATAAATATTCAATATTTAATGTTTCTCTCTTTATCTTTTGTCATAAAAATACGTATATAATAAATTTTAATTAGATAAAATAATACCTATGAATAAATATAAAAAAAATAATTAATGAATTGGTATATATATATATATATATATATATATATAATACTAATAACACGTGCCCAAGGCACATACCCGTGAATTAACTTTTATTCTTACTTTAACACAACATTTTGGTAATTAAGAGCAGAGAAATGTAAAAAATTTAGAGTTAAAAAAAATATAATGGTATTACATGCATTACTAATCTACATTTGCTAGAAAAGAAAAGACAAAATTTATAAAATATTTTTGATGTGACCTAAGGTGATAAAATTTGGGTCTGGCCAATAAGGTAGAAAAAAGCCTGGGATTAGAATAAAAAAAGGAAAAATGACTTTTTAAAAATAATGACAAAAATACAATCTAGTCTATATAAATTTTTTTTTCATACCGCCTATGAAAAATTATTTTCATTTTATACTGTCCAATACGACAAAAGCTTTATTAATTATAAAGTCATATAAATAAATTAAAACCAAAAGCTGGTCTAGTGTTTAGCCAAGAATAGGCCCACAATTTGAACTTGAGTTCAAATCTCAATATCCTCATTTTATAATTTTATGTTATTTTTTTTTATTGATTCCTTTTGTTCACTTTTTCTTTTTTAAAAACTTTTTTGGTTGTATCTTATTACTCCTTTTCTTTTTTAATATTTGTCATTTTTAAAGTTTTTTTAACTCTCAATATCCTCATTTTTTAATTTTATGTTTTTTTTTATTGATTCCTTTTGTTCACTTTTTCTTTTTTAAAAACTTTTTTTGTTGTGCCTTATTACTCCTTTTTTTTAATATTTGTCATTTTTAAAGTTTTTTTTTAACTTTCAAATTTCAATCCACCACTGAATTTCCATGAGCTTCACTTTAACTTTTTCTTGTTCATTGCTTTATTTATTTTTATTTTGTATTTTTTTGAAATTCATCTTGTTTTTTTTCTGTTTATTTTTCTTTTTTCATATTCTCGCTTTAAATACTTTTTTCACATTAAACCTTACTACTATTTTCCTTTTAGCATTTGTTTTCTTTTTTTTTTTTCTCTGTTTTCAATCTACTATTTAAGTTTTTCCAGTTACCATTGCAGTTGTCGAAAACCATTTACCAATTAATATTAGAAATTAGAAATTACTTTTCTTAATTATTCCCAATCATTTGATGTAATTTTCAGAATCCAATAGTTAATTAAGAAGTAGAAACTAGAAACTAAATTAGTTTCTAACAAATTTTGCTAAGATGGTTACTGATAGAAACTAAGGGAGGAAAAGGGAAAAGAAAAGTAATGTTTTATCTATCTTGAAAAAAAAAAAGGTAAAAAGCAAATTTAGAAGAAAAAAAGAAAGAAAAAAAAATATTTACTTTTAAAAAAATGTAAAAGAAATTATGTTAGAATAATAAAGAAATAGAAAAATCAAATTTATTTGCAAGTGAAAACCAAATTATTTTACTTACATCCATGGCATTATGCTAAAAGGAAACCAAATTGGTTTCCATGAAACCTTTGTAATTTCCTCTGATTTACTTACATATAAGGTATTTCACTAAACGGACTCCAAACTGGTTTCTAAGAAACATTTATGATTTCTTATAATTTCCTCATGTGTATGGCATTTTTCTAAAAAGAAATTAAACTGGTTTATAGAAAATATTTGTGGTTTATTGTGATTTACTTCCATATAATATCACTAAAAAGTAACCAAACTAGTTTCCTGGAAACTTTTGTGGTTTCCTATGATTTAATACATGGTATTTTGCTAAAAGAAAACCAAACTAATTTCTTAGAAACCTTTATGGATTCTTATAATTTACTTACATATAGGACATTCTGCTACACATAAACTAAAACTAGTTTCTTTGAAACTTTTTTGGTTTCTTATGATTTATTTACATACAAAGCATTCTTTTAAAAAAAAAACTAAATAATTTGTTGTGATTTACTTATGTACGCTAAAAAGAAACTAAATTAGTTTCCAAGAATAATTTAGTTATGTACAAGATATTCTGTTAAACATTTATGGTTTTCTGTAATTTGCTTATGTATAGAGCATTCTATTAAAAAAAAAAACAAATTAGTTTTTAGGAAATCTTTATCGTTTCTTGTGATTTATTTACATATAAGACATTCTACTAAAATAAAACCAAACCGATTTCTTGAAAGCCTACGTGGTTTCCTCGAAACCTTTGTAGTATCTTATGCTTTACGTACATATAGAAAATTTTTTGTTACTTTGATTACTAAAAACTAGAAACTTAATCATCTAGTTATCGAGAAATCAGATTATTAAGTTTTTTTTATTGAGGAAATAGTTATTAGCTTTTCTAAAACTAAAAAGCAAACTAAATTGGTTTTTACGAGTAACCAGAAACCACTCTAATAGTTGGTTACTAATTTAGTTAGTAACGAGAAACTAATCTAGTTATTGAGAAACCAAATTAATTTTTTTTATAAATGGAATAGTTACGGACTACTAATGAGATCTAAAATCAATTTAGCTTCTAAGGTTGATTTTAATGTTAATTTGAAGCCAATTTAAAAGTAATATTATTTTTCGAAACGAGGAACTAATTTTAGAAATTATTTTATGAGAAACTTAGTTAGTTACTACTAATAACAATATACAAAGAAACTATTAATCATTAACAATAAGCTAATTGCTATTAGTAATATAACAATTTCTTTAAACAAATCCAACAAAAAGAAAGAAAAATAATATAACATTTGTTAGAGATTACATGGAAAAGAAATAGTGTCTCGTGTCTCTAAGTGGGAAAAAAGGGAGTGGTTTTTTTATTTATTTATAAGAGGAAAAAGAACAAGGAAAAAATAATTTAAATAATAAATAAAAAAATTAGGAAAGAAACAAGAAAATGAAGAAATAACCCCCCAAAAAAAAAGAAAAGCTAAAGGAAAATAAAAGAATTAAATGAAATAAAAGTAGAGCAAATAAAAAAGGATAAATAATTAAAATAGTTTAAGAAAAAAGTTAATAAAGAAAGAATAAAAGAAAAAAGGAAAAACATAAAGGAAATAAAAGACCCAAAAATTAAGATGTGAAACTACAATGATTTCAAGGCTTGACTCGATAACAAGGGCCTTATATAGCATAAGGAAGTCACTAAACCAATGACCATTTCAGTCAAATTTAGCAAAACGCTTTTTATAAAACGGTATTTTATAAAGATTGACTTATTTACACAAAATGCCACGGCATCTTTCCGGACTTAATATTTAGTAAAATGATATTTAGGTCATACAAAATAATTCTTTTTAAGAGTTCGTATTTTTGGTATTCTTTTTTAAAAAAAAAAAAATAGGTAAAAGTGTCCGAAACGCAATAAAAATAGAAGCAGATTCACACAACAAACAGAATACAAAAACCATAAAAAATATTAAAAAATTACTAAGTAGCTGAAATAAAGCATAAAAATCAAGGGCTATTACCCTTTCTATATATTACTATAGATACAGAAGTTACCTAAAATAATTTTGACTATTAGATTTCAATCTAATGGTTATAATTAATTATATTGGATTAGATTTTAATGTAAATTAAATGATACTATCTATATTTATAAGTGTTAGATTAAAATATACTATTATTATTATTAGTAATATAGGTTTTGGAATGTTGAACTATTTACCTTATTATTTTCTCATAATTGCTAAATTTAAATTCTGCACTTTAAATACCCACATACCGATGAGCAAAAATTGTAATATATATGACTGCTCTATTTGTAACTGTCTACGTTATTTTCAATATTTTAAATTTCAAAAGATCAATGGGGAAAAGTTGTTGGTGAAATAAATTTACAACATGCAACTATAAAGTTGTTTTATGCAAACAATTCGGCCAACTAACCATGTTAAATTTGGTACTTTATATCTATCATTTAAATTCCAATATACTAATCTAACATAATGAATGATTGGTACTATTGCCTAGTCAAAATTCTAGAATGTGGTGCTAGATTACTGCCCACAAATTCATTTATCTATAACCAATCATTATAAGGGGAGTTCTAGTACAGGAGGGCTAAATCTCTCTTTTATATAGGAGTATTTTTTAA
Organism: Parasponia andersonii; assembly: GCA_002914805.1. Lineage (NCBI taxonomy): Eukaryota > Viridiplantae > Streptophyta > Magnoliopsida > Rosales > Cannabaceae > Trema > Trema andersonii. The sequence goes on from JXTB01000058.1 coordinate 1,138,331, forward strand.
ATCAAAAGGATAATCTAATAGAAGCATAGGTGTACCGTAACACATAGAATTATTTTATACTATCTTCAACAACTTATTGCATTTAAATAGGGGGGAAAAACTGCAAAATCTTAGACAAAAAAAGAATTGGGGGAATCAAAGTTACCAGAAGAATTTACTCGAAAGTAAAAAAAAACAGCAGAAGAAGTAGAAATAAAAAAAAAAAAATCATTCAAAACAACAATCGTGTTTACCCAAATAAATCTTACACATTGCTAAACTAAAATATCTTTCCATATGGAATTACTCTGTAATGATCCATACTGCCAATTCTACTTTCATCTATAATGAACCTTGCAAAATCAACCTAGCTAGAGTATATATATATATATATATATATAGTTGTCAATCCAATAGTTTTTTTTTTTTAATCTATAGATATGTATTTTTTTTTTTAGCTATTGGATCACCATTAATCACCATCTAATGGTGATCTAATAGCTATTATGAAGTGTATAAAAAAACATGCATTATTAATATTCTCTCTCTCTTACTTTTTATAATAAAAAAATATGCATGCTAAATTGATACATATGCATAGGTTAAAAAAAAAATATCTACCGAATTGATGCCCTATATATATATATATATATATATATATATATATATATATATGGTTGCCAATCCAATAGGTATTTTTTTTCTTTACCTATGGATAGGTATTTTTTTTTTAACCGTTGGATCACCATCTAATAACGATCCAATGACTATAATGAACTGCATGAAAAGACGTGCGTCATTAATGTTCTTTCTCTCTCTTACTTTTTACAATAAAAAAATATGCATGCTAAATTTTCATTGGCCAAATTGATACCTATGTATAGGTAAAAAAAAAAAAATACTTACCAGATTAGTGCCCTATATGTGTGTATATATATATATATATATATATATGTTAATTTCCTCTTAGTCCTATTTCCTCTTAGTCCTAACTCTAATTAACTTTCCTTCAATCATTTCTGGTTGGTTTTAAAACTATCTTTTAAAAAAAAAATGATTTTGTCTTCCTTTCATTTTCTTTATTTAGTTAATTTTCCATATTTCATCCACTCATTACACGTATAGGATGATTGGTTGTGTGTGTGTGTGTTTTTTTTTAAAGTAAATTCTTCTTTGATCATATCGAACCCACAATTCTTCTTTATCTAGATTATGCAGTTTTTTTTTTTCCCTGTTTAAATGGAAAAAGTTATTAAAGATGAGTATAGAGTAATCCTATGTGCTATGGTTCACCGAGACTACTATCATCTTGCCCTTTTGATTTAATCTGAATCCCTTTGATTTCAGCTGAGGGTTTAAAAAATACTCTTACATGTAAGGAGAATTTTACCCCTCCTACACTAGAACCGCCCTTGCCATTCTCTTTAATTAATCTTTGGAAGGAAAAACACCCGAACATGCTCTATTACGTTGAAGCAAACATAAATCTCCGTCTTCTTCACCTCTCGAAACAGTCGTTAAAAAAATAAAAAAAAAGAGTTTTTGTGCTACCCACTTTTGAAATCATTTTAACAAAAGAAGCTGCTTTCCAGGCAGTTTAGCTGAAATGATTTCATAATCCGAAGCACTAGTAGCATATTCCAAAGTAGCTCCAACACTCTTGACATCTAAATAAACAAACTTACTTACAGATTTGATAACTTGTTTAACATACAGCATAAAGAGAAAAAAGGGAAAAAGAGGTAAAAATTCTCCTTATTTACAAGGTAAACTCTCTAGCCTCATCAACCAACAGTTAATAGCTCTAATCTATAGCTGAGAATAGAACGCCAAGATCTCATAATAAGGATCCTCTTCCAAAACACTATTTACAATCTCATGCAACCGTCTTCTTAACCCAACTGCAAGATGCCAGATTAGGGGATAAAAATCCCAACTTCCCAGGATGCTTCTCATCTTCCTCATCAACCAGACACCTTTTAAAGTTCATTAGTAATCAGAGAGTTAAGATCTTGTCAAAAATATAAACCTTTCTATACGTACACTATCAGTGATCCTTTCATTCTGTTTGTACACTTCATGCAGGAGGGTTTACCAGCTAGCATGAGCAACTTGCACTCGAAATGGGAACATAATGACCCATGGAGTGTCTTATAGGCAGGACTTACCTTCAATACCTTGCAATGTCAACAAATTTTGTACGCCATCTTAAAGGCATTGTCGTTACTAGTCTCATCAGAAGTTGATCGATCAAGCAATCTTGTGCGACACTTTCCACCTCTATACAAAGAGTTCCCCAGAAGTCTTAGCTCACAGAGACTATAATCTGGAGCGACGAATGCTTTTATTCCCATTGAAAGGTGAATGTTTACGAGCAGAGGCAAATGGCTGTCCATTCAAAGAGCCACAAAATTTAATATCCCAACCCTCAACATTCTTAGGAACACATGCATCAAACAATAGCCGACCCAGAACGCTATGCGCATTGATGCATGGAGGGCTAGGCAGATTAATTGGTTTTTCTTTCCGTTCATCCTGTAAAGGCTCAGATTCTTTAGCATTTTGATATTCTGCTGAACTTGGCAAGTAGAAATGGTCACCAGGCCCAACTGCAACTCTTCTAAGACTCTGATTTGAGTTGACCGCTGCCTTCTGGAGATCACAGATTAAGTCAGATATCTCATCATCTGCACCTTCCATGCAAATTCTTTCATCTTCCAGTTGTCGCATTTTTTGCGAAAAAACTGTAGTTGCCTTCTCAAGCAAATCAGTCACAGCAGCCCTGTACTGGATTGGATAATGCTTAAAATGACCTGAATGGCCAAGAAAATTATTTACTTCAGTTCTAATCTGGCACTGATAGAACACAGAAAAGTAAAAGTTCGTGGTAATTTTTGACCACCCTCGATTTTTAATGATTGCTTGTATATTACTCAACAGATTAAGACATCATAATCAAGCATAAAAAGTTAGGTAGATAAGATGTGGATATACTATATAGGTAGTTAAGTTATATATATATATATATATATATATATATATATGGGCACCAATCCAGTAGGTATTTTTTTTTTTACCTATGCATAGGTATCAATTTGGCCAATGAAAATTTAGCATATATATTTTTTTATTGTAAAAAGTAAGAGAGAGAAAGAGCATTAATGATGCACGTCTTTTTATGCACTTCATTATAGCCATTGGATCACCATTAGATGGTGATCCAACGGCTAACAAAAAAATACCTATCCATAGGTAAAGAAAAAAAATACCTATTGGATTGACAACCTATATATATATATATATATATATATATATATATATAAGCTGGTAATTAAATAAACTGAAAATAGAAAGTACCAGCTAGCTGGAATCAAGGTTGCTGAAATTAAATAACTGGAATATAAATTACTGAAAATAACAGTACTCAATTATAAATGGGACCAGATTAATGGAATGCTGAAAACAAAGTGCTCGAAAATAAGGCACAAGAATATAGGAAATCAAATTTGTATTATTATTATGCTGCCTTTTGGTACAAAAATTACAAAGAACATGAGGGTTGGGGTAATAACCCTTCTTTTAAGATAAAAATACTAGCTTGAGATGCATGTGTAAGTGTATGAATGTGTGAATTTGATGGTAATTTAGCTAAGAAAATGAGAAAATGTAGCTATCTGCGTGAAGATCATGATCTGACCATGCATGAAAGGTTTAGACTTGTACAAAGCCTTATAAAATGTAGCATAAAGTCTGGGTAGTTTATCCAAAATAATGCATGGATGATTGAGATGATTTCTAGGCTATAAAATGTGGTGAAACATAGACAACCAGCTACTGTTTAAGTAGAAACAATGGGATGATCATGCATGTAAAGACGGAAAAAGGGAGTTTCTGATGTGCAAATGCCACTAGAATAGTGATTCTAGGCTACAAACATGGTCCAAAGTGATATTTGGAAGTGGGGGGTGATTTGAGCTTATCAGGTGAGGGAAGCTGTGAGTTCCAGGCACTATACGAGAATGGCAGAGAGAGAGTCGATGGAGGTGAGGATTGTTGTTTCCGTGTTGTGTAGGACTTACCTTCTATGTATAAGCATGCAAGACTTGGTGACCAAGCTTGTAGTGCGGAACAAAAGAGATTCTTGAAGAAGGGATGAGAGAACTTTTCTACCACTTGGCAGAAAAGTGATTTGTTGTGTTTCTATAGTAGTTTTGCACCTAGTTTAGGCCAATCCCAGCTGCTCTAATGCCATGGAATTGCCATTTGATCTCTACGATTTCACAAACTGATTTAAGGAATGCCAAAGCTGCTGCCACCTCAGCGGTTTCATCGAAAAACCATGTGCTAAAGTGGCAAAACAACCTGGTTTTTGGGCTTTTGCTTCTGCGTGTAAACAGGAACCTTTTCCTTTTTTATGCATTAAGTCCCTCTTCTAGAAACTCCTAAAAAGGTGTAGGGCTCAAGTTAAAGACCCTACCCATTGTTGGACAATATCCCCTAAATTCCCCTGTTTTCTTCTCTGTTTTTCCTATGTTATCATAGTTTAATCATTCTATAATCATATTTTAGGAACTTACCCCAATACAGTGTATGCTAATTCAACAAGAAAAGGTGAACATAATTATTTCATTTTCATAATCTAGATAGATAATACATGCTTATGTTATAAGCGGAGAAAAGGATACCCCTTTGTCTCATCAATGAAGCCTAGATTTAACATTTTATTGGGGTGGGACTGCAAACCAGCCAGACCAGTGCCAATATAATGGAGCTAATATAGAAAAAATGAATGAGACAAATCATTGAGAATTCACAGTAACACATATGCAAGTTGTACTAATATTAAGAGATGACTAAAACCAGTGACAGGCCAAGCTTGAATTGATGTCTAATGGTTTCCTGAAAAGTCAAAACACTCACCAGACATGCAAGGCAATTTTGGAGATATTTAACCCAACCGTGAATCCAAAAGTAAATGAACAATACAAAGGTGGAAAATAATTTTAAAATAATAATAATAGTAATAATAATAACAATTAGATTTTTGACAAACCTAGGTGAGGGGAGCCTTTCAATTTCAGGAACTTGACATCTCCCCCAAGTTCTTGTAAACGCCAAGTGAAATTGCAGATAACATGACAGGGAGCAAGATCATCCTTCTCAGAGCCTAAAATGAGAAATGGTGCACCCAAATTCTACCGCAAAAGAATAAAAGTAAAAGTCAATAAACTTAATGAGTAACCAATTATCCTAGGTGGGCAATGCAAAATAAAAACTTACAACAGCGGAGTATAGAGTCTGCCAATACTCAGTACGTTGGGATTCAAATCTAGTTAGATACAAAGCATCTAGCCCAGAAGCGATGCCTTTAGCCACCCAAGAAGCAAGTTTCGAAGACCCAGGCATTTTCTTGATGGTGGGATGTAGCGCATACCGAGTGCCCAAATCACTCGTAAAATCAACCGGACTAGAATCAAAGATATTTCCAGAAATACAGTTTCTGACCAATCGATATTCACCCTTCACAAAGTAAAAAAAAATTATCAACAAAACATTTGTAGCAAAATAGTGGAGTTAAAAAGGCACCATCCCCACTAAACCAAATATTAGCCAGTACGTTTTCCGACTCAGAACATTACCGGATAGAGCTGGCCTTCACTTACTCCCTCAATAACCTGCATTCACAAGTATTTTAATCATCACCATTGCCACAGTTGAAAGAGAAGCAACGAACATATCCAATTAAGATTCTAGACAATCCTGATTTTCACTAGTCTATACAATAGTCGTGATTTCACAATTATATACCTGAAAAACCTTGTACATGCTAGCTTTCGTGCCACCAGAAAAAGCCGCAAATACTATAGGACATGGCCGAATCCTTAGCTCCTGCAGACCCAAAAAAAGAAAAAGGGACATAAGTTGCAGACAACTTAAGCTAAATCAAAAAGAACCACGCAATCATTGCGTCAGCGCCTAACGAATTTACTACAGCGTCGTAAAAATCAATCTTATCCTAAGACACACTTAAATGTATTGTTCTGAATCTGACCTCAACAAGCTCATTGAGAACAACAAACGCTGATGACAAGGCCCGTTCCGGATAAAATCTGCACATGTTTTCATCGTCAGCTAAAACAATCTCATTCACAGTGGAGCAAGGACAGGCTCAAGTTTAATTGTTTAAACTTCGGTTCATTGCTCATACTTTATATAGCATCTAAAATTCAGCAACTAATTACATTCTAAACATGCTTACAATCAATTACAAAGACCCATTTTCAAACCCACTACAATAAACCCACCAAAAAAAAAAAAAATCAAAACCAAAACCAAATCCAGAAGCTCAACATACGCGGAAAAAATAAAATAAAATAAAATCATCTTTGCAACTCCAATCAGAGGAAAATTAGGAAATAGTCACAGACCCAACAAAGCAAACTCAGTCCCCTATACTTTAAACCCACGAAAATGTTAACCACTACGCATGAAATTGATACAGATGAAAAAATATATATATATATATATATTTTTTTTAAAAAAAAAAAGGAAAAAAAATCTTACGCATCGAGAAAATGGGCATGGCAAACAAGAGAATTCCAACCAAGAGAGGCATACAAATCGACGAAACTCTTCAATTGGTTCTCGTGAATCGAAACCCAAGCGAACAAAACCACAATTCCTTTGAAGTCGGAGACCTCTTTTCGTCCCCAATAGATACCACCACCACCACCCCACATAGCTCCCTTAAGCTTCTGCGAACAATAATTTCGAAAAGAGAAATATGGATTTTTCTTTTTGTGNGGTTGATAAATCTAGGGCTGTGGAAAGTTTGAGCTGGAAAATGATGGATGAGAGAGAGAGAGTGGGTGTATTAATCTGAGAACCACTCGGGCGTGTGTGTAAATGGTGGATTCTCGTAGCCCGTGTCTCCGCATGGGCCCTCACCAACTCTTCTCATCAACCTCTCCACGTGTCTTCTAACCAATGCGACATCGTTTTATAGTTGGAGTTTTCACTACAATGCTTTGTTGGACCTGTACGATGTTTCTGATACGAGACTTGTTTATTTTTTCGGCGACATATTGACTTTGATGACATGGTTTGATCATAAATAAGCGAAGAGATAACGTGCAGACGATCATTTTTTTTAATTTATTTTAGATTTATATCTTATGGCTAAATATTTATTTCATTTAAAATTATTTTTTGATTTCTTTTTTTTTGCCTTTTTTAATTGTTTTTTTTCTTTTGTCTTTTTTTAATTATTTTCTCTCGTTCTCTCTCTTAGTCTCACTCTTATTTTAGACGAAATTTTTCTTGTTCTCTCTCTTAGTCTCACTCTTATTTTAGACGAAATTTTTCCTGTTTTTCGGTGTTTTGAGATTCTTATCATACAAATTTTTTCAAACTAGTTTACATTTTGAGGTTATTTTTTGGCGGTGTTTTTGGCAAATTCATTCTTCATCTTTGGAGGTATGTACTATTATTGATATGAGTTTTGATTTTAATTTTGACTTTGTTTTATTATATTGTGTCTTATTTTAGGACTTTTGACTTTTATTGTAAATTTGTTTTGCAAGTACTACTAATTTCTTGCATAATCTTATTTTTTGTTATTAATTAACGTTTATCTGTATTATTCTATGTGTTTCTGAATTATTTTTCGTAATTAGTACTAGTTCATGAATTTTTTTTATCGATATACATACTTTTTTTGTAGTAGTATATGGTATTATTGTTCATTGCTTTTTGTTATCGAAGATGTTCACTATTTTAGTTTGCTTCATGGATTTTTTATCGTGATTTATGTAATTTTTGTGTTGGTATATAGTGTTTCTTTTATTTAGTTTTTATTTGTGAACATGTTAAATATTTTTTTGTTTAGTTCATATATTTTTGATTATGGTATATTTGATTTTTAAGGTTATATATGGTATTTTTGGTCGTGGTATATTATTTTTAAATTATTTTTCGTAATTAATAATAGTTCATGAATTTTTTTACAGTGGTATACATGTTTTGCAGTAGTCTATAGTATTACAGTTTATTAGTTTTTGTTGCTGAATATACTCACTATTTTAGTTCGGTTCATGAATTTTTGTTGCGATAAATGTGTATTTTGTGCTGATATATAACAATTCTGTTCTCTAGTTTTTGTTTACGAACGTGTTAAATATTTTATTTTTTAGTTCATAAATTTTTAGATATGTTATATAGGATTTTTGAGGTAGGTATAAATATTAATGTCTTGTAAATCTTGTATTTCTGTTATTTGTTATTTGGTTCATATATTTGTGGTTGTGGTATATATATATATATATGTGTAATTTTTGTGGTAGTATATTTCGGATCATGGTATAGCATTATTGAACATATTTAGTGCTTTGTATTTGGTTTCATACTTTTTATTGTGACTCATATACTTATAAACCTTGTATGTATAATGGTATACATATTTTATTTTTTAAGAATAATGTATGGATGACTACTTTTTATTGTGGTTCATATACTTATATACCTTGTTTTTAGATTCATGTACCTGATTCATTTTTTTATAATATGATTTATTATCTAATTGGAAGTTAATCTGATTGGAGTTGTTCATTGAGAGCAAGTTATTTTCCTACGTATTATTGAAAAAGCTAATGTTGGCATGCCGAAAAAGAAGCGAATCCTCTTTGCTAATGAGTTCTAGAAGAAATACGTGTAGTGTGATTAATGCAAATATTACAACCACAATCCAAAAACTTACAAAAATTCAATCCATGTAGAATCACAAAAGTGTTTCACAGAAGATAAACTCATGACCGATCATTAGGCTCTTGTTGTTAGAGTTGTAATGATTTTTTTGTTAAATAGTATTTTATATCAATTTGTTATCGTTATACTTTCTGATTTATTCTCAATTATTCATTATTTTTTAAAGGTTTATTTGTTTTGATAAGTAGTATATCAAAATATATGTGTATCATCTAATATGTATTAAGAAGTATATAATCAAGAATTGTTTAAACAAAATAATTCATACGTTTATGTACCTTATTTACAGATTTACGTACCTAGTTTATTTTTTTATGTACACATAATATGTGAATACATATGTAAGTTTATAAACTACTCAAATTATTTTATAAACCTAATACATGCATAAGTTTGTGAATATATAAATTGAACACAAAATCAATGAACCTCATACTTAAGTTTATGAACCGTTATTCTTGCTCATTAATTGATATATTATTCTATCAGTATAGCAAGAAAAAGAAAAAGAAGAAAATATTTTTAGGCACAATAATATTTCAAAAGTATACTCAAAATATAATGAATTCAATGATATTTTCATAAAGACGTAATATTTCAATATATATTCATGAACTAATGATAAAATATTTATCATCTTCACAATTAAAAATATTAAAAATAATCATCATTGTCAAAGGAACAAACTTCATTCAATTTTAAATTTCTCTCAATCTAATTACACCAAAAAGACTGTATCTTCATCATCAATTTCACTTTTCTATTTCCTTATCGCTTTCATAGTCATTTCTCATCTTGTCTTCAGTTTAGTGATGAAGTTCTATAATTATCTTTTGTCTCTAAAATGCCATTTTGTCTTGCATTACATCTTCTAAGCTCGCATCTATCTTCAATACCTCTATCCTTTAGATGATGAATATTCCATAATCAACATTAATTTTATGAAAGAAACTAGTAAATTTTATAAGTCATGTACTAGGTATAAAACTACATACATCATATCATGTTTAACTTAGTATAAAAAATATATATTATAAGTGTTGATTAGTTCCCATAGCACAATTTATGAAAGTACATGAAAATATTAACTTAAATTTTTCGATAAAAAAATTAACTTAAATTTGTCGTTAAAAAAGTATACACTCATATATGCAGTTTAAAAACAAAAAGTATGAACTATAAAGGAAAAAGTATAAACCAACAAGTAAAAAAAATATGAATCAATTAAACTCATATACTAAAAAGTAAAAATTTTTGAACTTATTGACTACACATATAAAATTATGAACCACGTATATAAACTTATGATCTATAATTGTAAACTTATGAATAATACAAATAAACTTATGAACCACAAAGTTATAGGAGAACCAACAGAATTTAGTTATAAACCATGAGAGTTTAACTATAAACTAACAAAATTTAACTATGTACCAGTACATTTACTATGAATAAAAAGATTAATAGTATCTCTTAATATTTATATAGTTATAAATTCATGAATCACACATATAAATTTATGAACCAACAGAGTTTATCTATGAATGCACTAGTATAATTTAGCTATGAACCAATAGAACTTAATATTGAACTAACATAATTTAACTAATAAACCTAAATTGAAAACTGATTTAGTTAACATATGAACCAATAACTAAATACTTAACATGTTCATTAAGATTAACCAGTGAAAAAAAAAACATATACCACAACACAAATCTTATATAACGAGAAATACATGAATCAAACACAAAATGCTAACCATATACTTAACAATACTAAACTAGAGAAAAAAAAATATATATTACATACTATCACATATATCACAATCAAAATATTGAACATACAATAACTACAAAATATGAATACAATACACCACTATAGAAATTATATATACCACAACCACAAATATATAAACCAAACAAGAAAATACTAAACATTTTTGTCAATAATATCCAGAGAACATGCAAATTATGTACCAATATAAAAATTCTATGTACCATGGCTAAAAATACATGAACCAAACAGAAAATAGTTTCCAATTACAAAAAATAATTCAGAAAAATATAAAAATATACAAATAACCACTAAACTGTAACAAAAATAAGATTATAAAAAACAAATTATTATAATAGTAACACAAGCAATAAAAATCAAAATCTCCAATTCAATCAAGAAACTAACCCAGAAAAATGGAAAAAAAAAAATCGTACCTCAATCAATATATTTCACAATGTCGGATAATAAGCCAACGTCGAAGAAGAAGAACTAGATCCAGAAATAAGGTTTTGGAACTAGAATAAAAAAAGAATGCAAAATATAATATATATATATATATATATATATATATATATGTATGTATGTATGTATAGGGGGAGAAAGAGGATAAGAGATAACTTATAGAGAGGGAAAGAGCGAGAGAGAAAGAGAAAGAGTGAGGAGTAGAGAGAAGAAGAGAGAGAGAGAAAGAGAGAGTGAGGAGTAGAGAGAAGAAGAGAGAGCTTAGAGAGAGAGAAAGTGTAAGAGAGAAAGAAAGAGAGTGAGGAGTAGAGAGAAGAAGGGAGAGCTTAGAGAGAGAGAAAGCGCAAGAGAGAGAGAGAGAGTGAGGAGTAGAGAGAAGAAGAGAGAGCTTAGAGAGAGAGAAAACACAAAAGAGAGAGAGAGAGAGAGGGAGAAAGTGAGGAGTAGAGAGAAAAAGAGAGAGCTTAGAGAGAGAAAGAGAGGAGAAGAAAGAACATACATAGAGAGAGAGAGAGACACACAGACATAGGAGAATACCAAAGAAATAGAAATAAAAATTTAAATGGAATGGATATTTATCTATAACTATTAAAATATAAACATATACTAAGTTTTAGGGTTAAAAATGTCCATATACTAACACAGCCCATAAGTAAAAATATAGAAAGCTATTTTTTTCTCATACTTAAAACAGAAAGATAATTTTGTTAAATTAAAATAAAAATAACAATTTCATTCAACCAAATAAGAATTACAATAACGAATCCAATATAGATATTTAACTTTACATGTTAAATATAAGAATAATAAACAAGTGTGTAGTTATCAAAAAAAAATAAAACAAGTGTGTATAAACCATTTGAACCCGAGTGAAGAATGAGAAAAAAATGCAATTTTATAGGGGACACAATTAGAGTACCATAAGAGGTCATCTTTATTTTTTCTACCTTTGCAGCCTGAGTTGACTATTTTTACTGATATAGCAATGAATTTATTTTTAAAAAAAATCAATTTTTGACTAGATAAATATTAGAGTTTATCCCCTAAAAGTATATATATTTTGGATATTTTTTGAATTAATAAAATGATATTTTTTATTTGAATTTATGCATAATTTGTATGTCTTTAAATATCAAAAAATCCTTAGTTTAATTATATGACCACAGATTTAGTATATAAGTATTATATACATGAGGATTAAATTTATGGAAAATAAACTAAACGTAGTCCGTAATAATTAATTAAAGTATGAGATTTTTAATTAAATATTATTACTATGGTCCATTTACATTGAGAATATAATAGTCTTACCCAGACTATTGATGTGTTGATATCACAATGAAAGTACTTTATATAATTCGATTATATAGGTTTAGACCAGACACGATTTGAATCTTACATAAATTCTGTTAACTGTTGAGAGTTCAAATAATATCATTAGATGATCATATATAAATCAACCTTAATCCTAAATAGTTATAGACTTATATTTATAATATTATGTTCTTTAACATACTTATTAAATGTTTGTTTCCTAAACAGATCGAAATACTTATATCTTGAGAGTATGATGAGATGAATAGCTGGTAATATAGCTTACAGATATAGAATTCATTTATTTCATTAGGAAGCTAGAAAAATAATTCCTTTGTGTATTGATTTAGAACTTGAACAGTTTGAGTACTCAATTTATAATAGATTTATAAATTAATTGTTCATTGGAGAATCAATGGTACACAAGGATAAAGATGTAATTGGAGAGGTAAACGGAATATGACCAAGCTCTAATTATAAATTGTCTATGGTAGATTGAACTATATGTAATGATTGAATCAATGGACTATTTGTTGTTTTCTGAGTAAATTAATTCTATAACTTCAAGAGTGCAATTCTAGATTTTTAGTGGAATAATACTGAAATTAATAAATTATACAAATTAATTAAAGAGTTTAATTAATTGTCATAATTTATTAGAGCATGAATTACAGGTACATAGGTTCCCAATTCCACCTCTTACAAATATTATACTGGATATTATATTATTTATGTTATTACACGCCTTGTACTAGATATTACATTATTTCTGTTACTACATATTTTGTCTAGATAAATTGTTTGTCTACAATAATTAATAATTGTTATTTATTAATTAATTTAAATTTATGGTTTTCTAATTTGTTTAAATTATGAATTTAAAAATATCTAGTTATCAGATACTTAGATAAATAAAAATTAGAAAACTGATTGAAGTGACACTCTTCCTTAAAGAAGTTATATGCTAGTTTATATATATATATACATATATATATTAATTAGATTAATTAGTTATAAATATATATATATAGGTTACCAATCCAATAGTTTTTTTTTTTTACCTATGTGTATGTATTTTTTTTCTAGCTATTAGATCATCATCTAATAATGATCTAACAGCTATAATGATACGCATGAAAAGATGTGCATTATTAATACTATATTTCTCTCTTATTTTTTAATCTAAAAAAATGTGCACGATAAATTTTTATTGGCCAAATTGATACCTATGCATAGGTAAAAAAAATACATACTAGACTGGTGCTCATATATATATATATATATTATGTTTTCTTTCAAAAAGAAAAGGTCACGACTTATATATATATTATATTAATTTGATTAATATTTATTTATTAAATAGTTTAATAAATATACATATATATAAAGAAAACTCTAGCAGAAATTATATACACTACGTATTATTTTCTACAGAGTCTCCATAACTTAAAGAGAAAAAGAGAAGAATCTTCATATTCTCTGTAGAACAAACTCTTGCAATCTCATATGTTAAGAATATTACAAGTACTTAAAGTGTGAGTTTTAAAAAATTGTATGCAATGTCCACACGTTTATCCAATTGTGTTTTAGGCTTAGATTAGAATATTGTGGTTTAGAAGACAGAAAAAACTAAAATTTACTGATAGGCTACAAGAGGTATTAGATATATTCTCTTTGTAAGTTTTTATTTGCTATAAATTTATATTATGCACTCATATAATCAATTCTTTTGAGAAATTTTTGAATATTTCTGAGCCAATTTTCTACTATAAAAATCATTTTAAAACTAATAATAAAATCTTCCAGATTGAATCGTATATCCTTCAATTGTAAAAAAAATTATACTGTAGATAAAAAAAGAAAATGGCAACTAAGAAAAACAAATGAATCAAATTCCACTCAAATCTAAATTTATATGACTGAAAATCTTAATAGATCTAAATACATGGAAAATATACTTTACACATAGAAAATTTATTGAAAAGGAAAAGTAAAAATGAAGAAAACTAAAATCCTACCACATAAGGAGATTAAGATATCCTTTGGTAGGGTAGAATTTGATAGGTAAGAACTTGAATTATAAAGAAGAAGAATAAATCTCTGGATAAAGAGAGCGGCTATGGCAGGTTGATTGGCTTTGTAGCGCAAAATGAGGTTAACAAATTGGCTTGACATGTTCTTGAAATTGTTCTGGTATACTCCCTTCCAAAAAGAAAAAAATAATTGTATACCACTGCACTTTTTTCCCAGGGTTATTTTTTTCAAAAATAAACTCTTCTCTCCTTTAAACAAAAAAATAGATCCCTTATTTTTTTTTATTGAATACTAAATCCCAGTAATTCATTAAAGAACGAAATTCCGTAGTGTCATATAATACATGACAATTTGATCATGTAATAGATAAGAATAATTATGCCATGCAATATCTGACAAAACCATCTTATAACTTCTCATGTGTTTAAACTTCAAATTCTCATGTACTATGTGGTCGTAGGATAATTTTGTCATTCTAAAATATCTGGGGGTTAATTTTTTCAATGAAAGAATAATGGTCTAATTTTCATTTCGCAAAGGACAAAAGGGCTATTTAACTACAAAGATAAACTTACATATTAATCATAAAAGTAAATTAGCCGTCAAATTGTTGTACCATACTGATAAAGAGACTGAAAAAGAAATTGTGCACAGGATACATAAGGCATGCACAAAACTCCTACGATAAAGCTCTATCAAAGATATCTCTTCAGTGATGCTTCAAATCATCATATCCACCAACGGAGTTGCTTTTTTTTTTTTTTCCATATTTGGATCTTAGGAACTTCATTACATCTTTAAAAAAAATTAAAATTGAAAACATATAAGACCACACAAACCATTAGAATGAGCAAAACCCAAGTAAATCTAGATTCATGTAAAAGAAAACATTATAAATTTGAACTACTGAAATTATACCCTTACACATGTAGAATTAATGATGATTACAATAGAAAAAGAAAATAAAACGTCCTTTTAATTTAAAACTAAAAACAATTTTAAAACTTTAAGGACCAAAGCAAAAATTTCAAGTTTAAAGAGCGTTTGATTGGGAAAAAAATGAAAAGAAAAAAAAAAACAAATGAGACTTTTTTTTTAAAATTTAAGGACTAACAAAATAAGTAATCCTAATATATATGGGTAATGGTAGAAATTCTAATTTTTATTTTTATTTTACAATAGAACAAGAGAATTGTCAATTTATTTAGTATTCAAAAGCCTTAATCCCACGTACACTTATCGAAAAAAACGAAAACAAAAACAAAATCGTACGGAAAAGTTCATAAATATTTATTTTTTAAATCATATTTTCATAAATATTTGTTTTTTATTTTTATTTCATAAATACCCATTTTTATATATTTTTCCAGAAAAATGTAGACCACCACTGTTTTACACATGAAATATATACCACGGTTTATATTTCATGCATTAAATGTATGCCGTGGTCTACATTTTATGAATAAAAATTATACTAGAAATTAGCACACATTTTAAGATGTGTACCATTTGTATTTTGTACATGAAAGGTGTACCTCATGGATAAATTTTACATTATAAATATGGACCACTCATATTTTGCATATGAAATGTGGACCATAAAAACAGGTATTTTTGAAAGAAAAATTAAAAATGAATATTTTTGAAATAAGTAATAAAAAATGAGTATTAGACATAATTTTCACAAAACGTACCAAGCATTAACTCACTTTCCGATCTATAAAAAGGCTTGTACTAAGAATTTGGATCCCTATTATTTTATAGAGGAAATTTTATTTTTATGATAATTTTTCAAATAAAAAATGAAAAATCTAATAATTTGAAATTGTTTTTAGAAAAATCTCGGATTTAATTATAAAAATACAAAATTTTAAAATATTTAAAAAATACATCACTTTTATTAATTAATGAGATATTTAAGGTAGTTAGTCGAGTTATGTGAGATAGCTTGATCAATTATTTCAAGTTACCCTAAGTAATCTAACTAGTTATCTCAAATTCTATTGAAAATTACCAAATTGGAAAAAAATGGTATTTTTCTAAATATTTTTTAAAAGTGATACCTTTTTAGTAAAATTTTTAAACTGATATTTTCTAAATCAATTCGAGATTTTTCAAAAAAAAAAAATCAATTTATCTAGGATTTTTTAATTTTTGATACTTTGGGTATGAAATTTTGTAAGAAGCCCAATTTTATATGTGTTAATCCAAATTGACTACCAAGAAAAGGTGAATTGGGTTTTAAAACTTTTTTGGAGGAGTGGGTTTTAAAACTTTTTTGGAGGAGTGCATAAAACCATAGAACAAAATTTTAAATTTAATTAAAGAAAGTAAATAAAATAATAAGTATACTGAGCACACAATATATCAAATATTCAATGAAATAGTTAGTAATAAAATAAAGAGTGTAAGGATAAAAAAAATACAAATTCGGATTTTACGAAGTTCTACAAATACGACGATTTTACCTATATACTTGACTCTAGGCGACTTTCTTTAAGTATCCAATATTAGATCAATATTGTGGGCTTGAAGAAACTCTTTTACAAATAGAGAAAATTCTTTTTAGAGGTCATTCAAATCTTTAACTTTAGATTCTTCAGACTCTGATGATATTCTCACTTACACGAGTTGCTTAAACTCCAATGCTAACCTCACCTATACAGGTTATTTAGATTCCAGTACGAATTTCACTTACTTACATAATTGCTTAGACTTCAATGGCAAACCTTATCTAAACAACTTGTTTAGACTCCAATACTAACATCATTTAAACCAAGTTGTTTTAATACCAGTGCCAACTTCACTTCAATTTAAATAGTTTTTTAGTGAAGGAGTGAACACTAACAACTTCTCCTTTCAAATGAGTGAATATAATTTTGGCTTAGGAAATTTAAGAATATTGCACAAAAGGTGATATAAGATTGGTTCAATGTGATTTGAAAGTACAATTAATATAAAAATAGGGTAAAATACTTTGAAAGCAATTGGATATCAATTTAAGTTCATGTCATAGATGTCCTAGTATAAAATACCATCAAATAAGGCTTCATATATAGATATCCTTAAAAACTAATCGTTTTCAACTGTTATATGCGATCTACAAGCCAAAATAGCCGACCATCCCTTGTAAGTAGTCGAGTATTATTCCTAATAGTTGGAGTCTGACAAGAATTATAACTTCAACAGCGATATGGCCAGATCCAGTGTGGTCAATTTTGTGGAGATCAAAAATCGTATTTTGCTTCCTTGGTTCATTTTGGTCAATTTTAAGTCTTTCCTTTTCTAATAATTTTTATCATTAATAACGGAGTTTTTAAAGTCATTTTGGCTATATAATGTGACATCCCCCAATCCCACACACGTACGTAAGGATATTTATATAAATATTTAGTGAGATTGGGAAACGCTACTCAACTTAGAACTGATAAAATAAGGGAAAATTAAAACTTTTGACTTTCTAGAGAGAGAAAGAAAAACTCCACTCATTTTTACATATAGTATAATTTACATAATGTACATACACTCAAAACAGATACAAAATTCTCAGTCAGGAAACCACAGTGTCAAAATTCTCATATATACAAGCCGCGGTCGGAAAGTCGATACTCCTCTTCTTAACTCACATATGAGCAGTATCATCTGCAATATAAGAATATTTGTGAGTATAAAACTCAGTAAGTAACAAGTGCAAATGCAACGTGCATATTCTAGAAAATAGATAATGGTATGATTGAGATCCCTATGTATTTTGTATTGCCTGACAAGACCGTGAATCACATACTGAGCCACTCAGATAACTAATAACTAATCATAAGCCGTCGTATGGAGGTTTCGAGTCTCAAATACGTTTCAAACCCCTATGTGTACTACAGAGGTCCTCTCTATACCGCTATCAAAGTATTCCCAAAAGAACTAAATATTGTCATCGAAGGAACCAGATAATTGGGCATTGGCCCGCCGCACCCTATTCACTAATACTCGTCAGGCAATATAAATACACCACATGTTCATGCCTCATGTATATCGGAATAACAGATTTAGATATTTATGCTTTAGGCATAACAGAATAACAAATCTAACTTTTCATATAATTCAAGGATTCCATAAGTTCACAGAACAAATAATTTCTTACATTGTAGATATAACGTTACTTACCTTGTGTTCGGTAGAAAAGATAGTGAAAAAGGTCAGTATCCTCTATGGTAAGGTGTGTGGAAGACCTGATATCAATTCCATTACTAGAATGATTACTATAATATAAAATGCTTAAAGAAAGCAACCACAAGCATAAATCACAACTTTCACAAAATTAGGAAATCTAATCACAAAATGAACTAAAATGGCATATACTTTCATAAAAACTAGTCTATTTTCTTCTAAATAGTACCATTTGATTTTAAAAATATTTGGACAGCACCTCCCCTATTTTTAAGACATTACCACATGATTAAAATCATGGTTTAACATATGCAATAACAATCCACAAGCCAATTCTCACATATACACCTCAAAGAGGATCATTTAGAACAACCTAGGTATACTTGAATTCCTTTCGGTTTAAACAAAGTTTAAAACCAATTTTACAATTGTATATCATCATAACCAGCCAGTAAATAAGTGTAATCTACATAAAAGGATCAATGTCTTACACATTCCAAGTAATGAAATCAAATTACAAGTGTAGACAACTTATTCCAATAATGAAAACGCTTAAATCCATAAATAGTAAATTTTGGGGATTTAAATCTAACTTTAATCCTCCACTTAAATTCTATGTTTCCAACCATATATAAGGTTTTCTAGGACCTTTATTCATCAAATAAAAGATTTGATTTAAGA
Source organism: Parasponia andersonii (assembly GCA_002914805.1). NCBI lineage: Eukaryota > Viridiplantae > Streptophyta > Magnoliopsida > Rosales > Cannabaceae > Trema > Trema andersonii. The sequence goes on from JXTB01000058.1 coordinate 1,157,504, forward strand.
GCTAATGCAATAAGAAATAAATTACCAATTCCAAATTCCATAAAAACCTCACATTGACTAGTTTGAACCTTTGTTGAAGCTATTGCCTTCTTCTTCCACAAAACTGATTTCTATGGCTTAGAAATTGATCTTAGGACTCAAGAGGACCTAGAGGAATTATTATTTAAGTGGTATCAAGTGGATAATTGAAATAATAAAACAAAACCTAGGAAGGAGAATTAGTAGAATTACCTTGACTAGTTTGGACATATCTTGTTTTTTTGAGCTCCAAATTGAGTTCTACCACTTGGAAACTCTTGGAAATGGTTAATAGAAACTGAGAGAAGTCTAAAAATGAGTGGAAGAGTTTTAGGTCGTGGCTGGAGAGAAAGGAGGAGAAAATGACCAGATTTTGTCCAAAAGTAGTACTTAATAACTAAGAAATGGCATAACTTAAGTTCTAAGGGGTATTTTGGGAATTTTGCATCTTACTTTCCATGTGTCCAGCTCTAAAACATCCTTAGCATACTCACCACGTTGCTGGTCCATCCTATACACCCAAGTATAGACCAAAATGGTGAAACCTAGCTTAAGAGGTGAAAACTAGTCATACTTTGACCTATAATCTCATATGGTCAATCTTATTGTAATCTAGTGAAACCTAGCCCCATAACCAATCATTAAACATAAAAATAAGTCAATTAGACTCCAATTTATAATGAAAACAAAGTATCAATGCCTAATTATTAGAGTGCACAAAGATGACATTACACGATTAAGCTTAATCTAAGCTAGCTTAGTGTAATTAAACACAGTTCAGTACTGTAACTGCCACCTCATGCTTACCTGAAGCCAACATTTTAGAAAATGCTAGAAATGGATGCTACACATTAAATAAAAGCTATCTGACGTGTTAAACGCAAGTGAATTTGGCTCCGAAAAGCGTGAAACATGCATTTTACCGAAAAACTACTATTTGACTAAGTTATCAACAGACATGATTTTAATGCATGTTCGTATAGTATTACTATTCATAAATATATTCTTTGTTCCTTTCACACACCAAGCTCTCTCTCTCTGAGGGTACTGAGCCTTTACACTGCATTGGAGTACTTCCACAAATATTAGTACAATAATACAGATCATTTGACAATCAGAATAAGTAATTTATCATAAAATTGATACTAGTTGTTTGATATGTTTATTATGCAATACGAATATATTTATTATTAGCTTATTATGTATGTGAGAATCTTGGACATCACATATAAAGCATTATATTAATTTTCAAATAATTAAGTAAAATATTCATTTTAAGCTTAGACTTGTTTGAAAATTTCTCTCAAAACATATGAGTCAGTTCAAAGAGAATCTAAACAATAAATCAAACACAAGAGTAAGGCTAAGGATATACCCACTAATCTAGACATAGTTTGATGTCTTGTTTCTCCTTTTTCAAGCTTAATTCTGATAGATCTATATGTATCCATTTTCAAACTTGATTCTTTAATTAATTTGAGTTAGAACTTTAAAACCATTTAACTATATAATCAAGTTAAATCATTAGTAGTGAATTATCTTCACGATAAGAGTAAGAATGAAACTCTTATTGCTCAACAATATGAACATGGCTAAGTTAGAAATGATCACTACAAGGAATAAGAATTTCTTTGACACTTCAAGTATTTAAAATGCATGGGCAAAAATCTAAGTTAGGAATAATATGATCCTAGGAATGAGCATATTAATCACTTAATTCCATAAATTGTCTAAACTAAAACAATGTGTGCAATGTAATATGGTAATTTAACTTCGTGGCTTGATTTTGGGTACAATTTTCTATGCTATGATTGTGATGTAGAATGCGACTTGTGATTTCTCTTTTCATAATTAACCAAAGCTTATTATATATATATATATATATATATATATATATATATTAATAAGAAAAATATTTTTCAATATAAATTACGCTTAGTAAATTTTAATAGCTTAGTTTAGCATTATACCATACATTTTTACCTTATAGGATTTTCACCAATTAAATTTGAAATATGGTATTTCAGGCTACTTACACTTTAATTTTCAACTACTTTGTTCAATGCTTTATGGATATGGATGTTTAGACATTTGAAGTTAAACATATTTAAGTTTCAAATTTCAATTGGGTTGTGTCTTATAAATATGTAGCTTAAATAAGTATGCTCATCCTAAATACTTTAAATTTTGTCGTTCTATATATATATATATATATATATATATGTTCTTTATATATATATATATCCTGTAGATATTTTTTAAATCTATTTATAAGTATTTTTTTTAATCGTTAAATCATTATCTTATGGTTATTATGATTTGAATAATTAAAAATAATAAATACATATTATTTAATAATTTTTTTTTATTTCTTTACTATGAAAAAACGTACGTGATGAATTTTAATTAGGTAAATTAATACTTATAAATCGGTAAAAAAAATACCTATTGAATTGATGCCCATATAATCTAGTTGTGTTTTAGCAAGGATGTCGACTTGATTTTCTCCCTAAAAAAAAGTTGTCGATGTTAGGCAGCGAATCTCTACTTAAGAAAAAAAGAAGATAGTGCAGTATTGTGATCACAACCTTTCCCTGGGACCCACCTTGTTTATATACCACACACATATTTTACATGTTTATATATAATTGTATATAAAATAACATATTTTAAAAACTATAATTACAAAAATATATGTAAAACATTTTAAGATTTAGGATTAGAGTTTTCTTTTTTTTTTTTTTTTGAAAAGTTGAGCATTGTAATAGACTATTACTCGAACTAACAAAATTCTTAATCACTTAAGTTTTTCATTTTAAATATATATGGTAATGATGCCTATGGGAACCTGCTAGCTTGGGGATTCTCCTAAACGAGCCCATTATTAACATATAAAGCACGTTCGGCAGATTGGACAAAGGGGAGGGGATTGGAGTCTTTTGTCAAGACTCATGTTTGGGTCTTTTGGTAGACTGGACAAAAGAGTTCAGCCTCCAAAGATAGTGCCCCTGGTGCAAGACTATATAGTCCACGTGGGTTTATTTAGTCCCAGTTAACCGGTGATCATTTATTTTTTTTTTTTCGCAGAACTTTTTTTTGATAAAATATTATTTATCTTTTGTCTTTTCTTAAGAAAAACACATCTTATTTTTTAAAATTTGTGTATAATTATTAAAAATAACTTTAAATGTATAATAATTATAAAAAATGAAATAAAATTTTTTATTTTGTTATTATTTAATTTTTTTCTTCCTAATTTATGAAATATTTATCTTCTTATTTCATAAAAGAAAATATTAATAAAAGTATATTAATAAAATTTTTATTAATATGTTTATGCTCTAATATTATGTCACACCAAATATAATATAATACTATAATTCAATTTAATCTAATCCAATCTCAATTACTAGTTTAGTCCAATTCAATCCAATCCTGTATACCAAACGAGCTTATAATTATTATTTATTAGAATGGAGTTAGATTGAAAAAAGATGCCGAGATATAGGATAATAATTAAAAAACTAGTCATGTCTCACCTCTTATACATCCCTATGGTTTAGTACTAATGACTTTCGAAATTTTTTTTTCAACTTCATCTAAATCGCACTGCACCAAACTACGTAATAAATTGTATAAATTGTGCTTTAATTTGATTAATATATTACTTTTAATCGTTATAGTTAAAGATTTCCTTCTACACACCTTATAATTTGGTTAAAAATTTTCTCTAAATACCTCAGCGCGCTCACCCCTCTCCAACGTGATAGTATTAGAAGTTAGGCAACAATAGGAGGAGTTGGTCTTGGGCCCCTTCTTTTTCTCTCTTTAAAACCTAACTCGTAGCTATAAATGGGCTTTAGTTACCAGCGTCACATTTTTTAGATTGGTTAAATTTTGAAAACACATGTTCTATGCCTTTTCCTAGCTGGGAGGAACAGGTTCTTCAATAGAGTGGTATTTTAGCTACTTAACTACCAATATTTGTAGCTTAAAAGGGGCAGTTGAAAACTTAAGAAAATTATCAGAATTCAGAGAGCAGCATCTTCTATAAATTAGACATGGCCTAACAGGCTAGCACTCGTAAAATTCTAAACAACCCATCAAGTAATAGATGAAAATAAACATATTAATACCTAGCGACCAGGTCTTCCACCACTGTCAAACTATTTAATTTCATTTTTTCATCAACTACTATGGTACATGTTATAATTTCGAAATAAGATAGACTTTAATGGAATGTTATGGATAACAATAATAGTAATGAAAAAGGAGCTTTAAAGAATTCAGCTGTTATTTTTAGCTTCTTACTGGCATTTATGAGAGCAAAAACAAACCTGTAAGTAAGAACATCAGTAGCGCTTTTCACCTTCCACCCTGTTTAAGGATTATACTAAAGTGGATCAATCTTTTTTTTTTTTTGAAAGAAGATCAATCTATTTAATACTAAAACTAAAAAAGATTTTACTATTGTTATTTTTTTAAAAGGTTCAACCTTCTTTTAAGTTGAAAATAAGGAGAGGATTTCGAATTTGGCACCTTAACACGGGAAGGGTTAATAATACTATTAGGATTAATTAATATATGATCCATTATATGATGTGTGTATACTTGTTAATCCACATTACTTTTTCTGTTTTTATTTTTTTTAATTTTTTAAATCAAACAAGGTTATTTTATTAATCATAGGAGAAAAGAAGCCCTTCAACATCACTCGAAATGCATTTTGGGATTACATCAAACCATAATTAATTGTCAGGGTAAAAACTATAAGCAAATGAAACAAGATATTATGAGCTGCAACTCTATTCTAATAAAGAAAGAAATTGAGCCTAACAATACCAAAAGAAGAGTGGTTTAAGAAAATACTAATTGATCAACCTGATAACATGGCCACGGGGGGATGCCTATATTTTACCAAAAGAACTTGGCATAGAATTCAGCTAAGTCCTTGAACAACAATAAATAGAGTAAAACTTTAAAGTAGTTCCCTTGTAAGCACCATAATCAGTTTCGTAACCAGAGAAGAAAAAAAACGGTAATAGCGCTAAAATCGAAACCAAAACGCTCCTTCTCCTTAATTAATAATTGCAACATTCTTTCGACTTTTCTTTCTCTCTCTCTCTCTCTCTCTTCTTCCTGTTCCTGAAATTAGTCTGACGACGTCTCTGCCAAAATAAAATAAAGTAATAGTACAATGCGGCATCAGATCCAAAGCACACACACCGAGCCAGGAGAGATCCCACTGCTACTACTCCCCCGATCGCACGTGCAACCCTCCTCGTTCTATTAATTTCTTCTTTTTTTTTTGTTTTCGTTTTTTTTATTAATTTAGAAAAGATTATACATGAACACTGTTTCTCTTCTTCTTCCTTCTTTTTATTTATTTATTTTTATATTTTTAACTTTTATTTATGCTTGAAAAAGTGAAACCTGGAAGGCTGGAAACCTCACATGGAATGAGACAGGATTGATTACTTTTCGACACGTGTTACAATCATGACAGTGTGCATGTACCTGCTGGCTGCTTTTGTTTCCGACAACGTCCTGAACTCCAACCCTTATAGGTAGCCTTTCCCAATTCCACTCCCCTTCTGTTGTCGCTGCCTCACACCAGTCACCACCACCACCGATAATTAATCTTGCACTTTAATTTTGTAATTAATCTTAAAATTAATTAGCTATTTTTTTCTTTAGAAAAAAAAAAGAAAGAGGGAAATGCTTAAACATTTCTACACAACCCAAATTACCGTAGTATTGTTTTGACTTGAATGTGATCCATAACATATTTGTCAACATGGTTCTTTTGAGTTGTTGATACTCAGTAAGAGTTATTTGGATATATATATATTTTTTTTTTGGAGATAAATTAGAGTTATATGGATTTTATAAATTTAGAGTGGAAATATTACGGTAACACGGTAAATAACGAGACGTGAGGCTTAATTAACTTAGAGAATTTTATCCGTAAAAGTATTCAATTATACATATGCCGGCCTTGGAATAGAGCTCTCGTTTCACAGGTTTTTTTTTTTTTTTTTTAATCTCTTAGCCAATTTATGCCTTCTATGGTCCCAAGTAGTAGTGGTACTCCCCACACTATTGTTATTATTGTCCTATCCATACAAGAAGAAGGGAATCGTTTCTAGGAAGGTACTTCAACGCATATCTCGGAAGGGGATCAAGGAATCTCAAAGATGCAAAATCATATAGTAAAAACAAACAACAAGAGAAAGAGGGTATAAAGTAAATCAACAAACGCTGTAATATTATATAGCAAAAACGTACAAAAAAGCAAAATGGCTAGAGCAAGCTGAAAAAAGTATTCAAATCAAATCAAATTTTAATGTGTAACAAACAGCCGAAACAGACCCAAACAAAGACCACTTTTCAGTTTATATAATACAATATAGGTACATAGGTTCCAAAGAAAAACAAATTAATATTTTACTCAAATATTGAAAAGTTAAATCATGGTTCAAGAATTATAAGGACTACGTATATGGTTATTACAAATTTGCAGGCCCAACAAGAAGAAGCTTCTTCCTCTTCTTCATTCATTCTTACATGGATATAGACAAAAGAAAAACTGTACAAACGACAAAGTTTTAACATAGCTCAGTTCTCCAAAAAGAGTAAAGTCGTATGCTCCTCTCCGTCCTACCCTATGTCACTTTAGCACATTTTCTTTTTTTTTTTTTGTCTTTTTAAAAAAAAAAAAATTAATTTGAAGGCTTCAAACAAACCCACTGGTACCGACCCTCCAAAGGCGTATCGTTCACAATATCAAAGTTGTACCTGCACCGGAAAATGGGTAAGTTGTTAGTTAGTTAGACTAGCTAGTAGCTAATAGCCTCTACCGACAGTGCTAAAATGCGCCAGTGGTGTGTAGGATACTACGATACGCGCATCTGCTTATCCTATGCCTATGAAAAATCAATAGTAGTACTGAAAAACTATACTCACTTTTCTGTGAATCGCTTTTGCTCCGACTTCTCGGCCATGGCGAAGAACTCCTCGATCTCGTCTCTCGGAGGGGCTTTCCCCGCCGGAGACCTTCGCTGGTTACTCGCCGCCGGCGACCCATTTTCCTCCGAATCTCCGCACAGCTCGCTCGACGGCGTCGTTTCACTGCTGCACGAGCAAAAGGGTTCATATATGGAACAATATATATTACGTACAGGATGAAATGTTTGGGTTTTTGGATGAAAAAGTTCGAAGAGAGAGGATACTAATGAGGACCTGAAATAGTTCTTGGTGTTGTTGATGGAGGTTGAGTCTACGGTTTCGGAACTCTTGGCCACCTGCAAATATATAGAGTATATATATATATATATATAATTATATTCTCGCATGTAGACATAGTAAATGAAATTTAAAATTTGAATTTGAATTTAGATTGGATTATTTTCCGNGCTATATATAGTTTTTTAATTTTAATTTTTTTAAAAAAAAAGGAAGAAGGAGAAGAAGAAAAATTCAAACGTTGATTTTCTCCTCATTTTTCTTTCTTTCGAGCCAAACAGGAGAGTACAAAACACAGTACAAATTAAGCGAAAGAAAACTGAGCAAAGCCAATTCGAAACTCAGAAATTGAAAATCGACCTCCAGATCTACAATTGGCAAGCTGACGTCGAGGTGGCTCGATTCATTGCTTGAACAGCAAGAAGCCGGCGCCGGCGATTTCGGGTCCGAGCAAAAGCTCGGGGAGCCTGCATCAGCGGCGGCGGGGGTCATCGTTGCTGCCGCCTCATTGTCCAACTTGGTGGTCGACGGAGAACTCACAGGCAAAGGAGGGTCATGATGATGATCAATGGTGGTGGAAGAAGACTCTCGTCGTAGCTGTTTGCTGGAGTCATCGACAATTTTCCTTCTCTTGGCCATGCCAGCGGCGGAGTTTGAAGCCTCCATCACTGCAACTCCTGCATTGCGTTTATAGTAGTCACCCATTTCTCTCTCTAAAACTCTCTCTCTCTCGTGGAATTTCTAGAGAGAGAAAGTGAGAAAGTTGGAGATCCGAGAGGTATGTTGCGGAAGTAAGGAAAGGAAAGGAAGGCGAGCAGGTAATTTAATAGACGGCTAAGATTTCTTTTTCTTTTTTTTTTTTAAAAAAAAAAATGCTAAATGCGTTGGCTGGCTGGCTGTTACTGTTAGAAAGTGTGGGGCTAAAGGGCGACAAGGAACGGGAACGGTGCCGTTACGAAGATCTGGGCCGTTGAGAGATCCCAGGTACTACAGGAACGAACATACCCCTCAATCCCTCTCATCTCTCTCCCATCATACTTTTTCTTTTTTTTTTCTTTTTTTTTTTTTAAAAAAAATGAATAAATAATAATTACGACGCGGTAAACGGTCTACCAAAACGCAAACTCTCACGCCGTTTTATTGTAAAGTAGAAGAAAGCAAGAGCATGGCCGTTACTATTAACCTTTATTTAGTTTTTAATAATTTACAAGTGGGGTTGGAACGTACCCTTTTTGAATTAACGTAGTTGATAATTAGTAATTAATTAAGACCAGCTAGCCATGCAGCTGCACGTATTCAGACCAATTATTAGAACTTAATTTAGTTTAATTAAAATAAGAAAGAATAATAGAAAAACTCAAGCTAGTTAATTAATTAAGAAGCTTGTAGACAATTTTGGATAAGATTCTTTTTCTCTCTCTTTTTCTTTAATTGATAGTTGAGACAACTGCATTGCTACAAAATAACAAGTTTGATTTGACCAAAGACAAAGGCTTATAATACGATTATCTTTCTTTGGTTTTTACTTGTAACTTTCTTTCTTTTTTTTTTCCCCCATTTCTTTTTATGAAATTAATATACTAACTTTTACTATAGCATATAATTTGCACGTACGACTGTTATATATCCAAATAACCATTTCATTTGGTTATTATTTCTAGTTGTATGTAAGATTTTGTGTTTACAAATTTATTTTGGTTTGGATATTTTTAAGTTTATATATTCTATATATCTCAACTTAGCTAATTAATGTGAAAATTTTGCATTACTTAATTAACTTATAATTCGTGGTTACATACTTTAACTAACATCAATTCAAGATTTATGACACCAGAGGGTACCTTTATACCTTTTTAAGTTTCTAGTTGATCAAATGTCCAATTACACTATAAGTTACGATCATAGAGAAACAAATGCGTGGTTAGTCAATTAATTAATTATACAATTGAGAAAATTACGGATACTTACTTGGTTCATGGGAAACTTCTTGCTTGCTAACATATATCTGCTTTAATAAGGGAAAAAAAAAAACATAATAAGAAAAGCAAATTTAATTAAGAAAAGCAATACTAGCCAGCTAGTATAAAATCTTTGGTCTGTCAAAATAATGTTTAATAGCCAACTAATTTAACTGCCGGCCTGTAAATAAAATGAACCCCTAACTAAGCAGTAAATATATATATATATATATATATATATATTTATATATGAAGACTTAGAAACTACTGCATATTTACTTATATTTCTGCTGCAAAAGAAAAGAAATTAAAATGACAGTGGAAGAAATATTATTGTCTTTAGAATTACACCACATGGATAATATTATCTACCCATGTTACATATGTTTTGAGTAGATTATATATATATATGCAAGGAGGGAGCCAGCTTGGGCTCAGTGGGGGCATATGTTCCACTGATTTTTGATAATTTGGAATTTTACTTCTAGGTTTTTTAAAGTTTCAAATATGTCATTCATTTGCACCCTCTGAATTTTATGATTTTAAGTTTCACCTACATACTCTTTAGATAGTTCAATTATACTCCTCATTTGCCCCCACTTAATTTTATGATTTTTTAAACTCACTTTAAAAACTCTTTAAAACCTATATATTTTGGTCTACGTTGACTGCATGCGTTTTAAAATTATCATTTTTAGATTTTTTTTTATGAATTATATTATTTAATTTCAAGTCCATCTAAGAAAGTGCAAGAAAAAAAAAAAAGCAAAAAGAACCTAATTTATCGCAAAGAATTTATTAGTTCATGCATCCACTGGAAACCTTTGTTGGCTCTATCGCGGAATGTATGGATTTTGCAAGCACAAACTTGTACTACACATGGCATTAGTTTTATGATATTTTTTTTTTTTTTGAGTTGGAGAGGGAATATTCGAACTTTGGGCTACGAGTCTACAGATATTGTTGGCAATGCACTAGTACTTAATTAAGCCAAAAAAAAAAATGGTAAAGCATAAATTAGAAGCAAAAAAATTGAAGAAGAAGAAATAAAACTGAAGGAGACTTTTCAATCCAAAAAAAAAAAGAGAGAGAGAAAAAGATGTGTGATGGACTGGGAAAGAAAGGTGTAGAAATAACAGTACTCATGCATGGTTGGTTGTATCGGGTAATGGAGTTGGGTGAATAAGTACCATGTACATGAAAACACAATAAAAATAACTAACGTTACACATTATGATCACCAGTCACACCAGGTAAAGCACTCAAGTTGTACTTATCAATAAGCTTAATTATACCCAGTCAGTGGAGCTTTTATAATTTGGAACAAATTAATATTTCTAAAATTAATACATAAATTCCCCAAAAAAAAAGAAAACAAAAAAAGGAGGAAATAAAATGTTGTTCGTGGCATGTATTACATGATGGATACATATATACTGATAAATAGAAAATTGCACCGATTGTATAATAGTCATTAAACTCATATTTATAACCTGACACTAGGGCAGGGCAGCAGAAACTTACTTAAGTGGAGCATAAATGAAAACTAAATTTTAACTAGTCTAAATAATAATTTAACAAGGTTTTTTTCGTTTATGTTTTTTTGAGTTTGATCTTTTTTTAAAAGGGAACAAATTTGATCTAATATTTAGATTATAAGATAAAGTTGACAATCTTATCCTCCTATTTGTAACAAGAATTGGAAAGTTGATTTTTACATTATTTGATGTTGCACTATTATTATTTTTTCCATTACAAAATTGTGAGTCTAAATTTTATGTAAAATATCTTTTAAATTGGATTTTATAGACCAATTATTATATAAAATAAATGAGAAAAAAATGTAAGATTTAAAAACATGTTATTAGCCATATATATTTATATGTAATGAAAACATCATAACAAAATAAAAATTTACAAAATCTAAAAACCACAAAGGTAAATAATTGTGCAAATCTGCTGGCATATAAAAAAGCACATACAAGTTGACGTATATTAAACACAAAATTTTCAAATATTCTCGTCCATTAGAGTTCAAATATCTCTTATTCAAATTATAATTATAACGTATTCCATTATATCCATTTGAATTAGCAAATTAAACAGCTCATAGTATTCCAAATTGTGTACATTAACCTCCTAATATGTCATTTGAATCATCTCTTCTAATTGCACGAACAACATTTTTAGAGAGTTACTCTCAACGAATGCTACCTTCAAACCACTATCACGGGCAAACAATAGGCCATGTTTGATTGCAAGGCACTTAGCTACATGAGGATCGAAGATATCTCCAACAATTTGGCAATGGCACATATTATTAGAGTCAAAATTCTGGATTGATGACGAATGTAAGTGGTTATAGACCCTTTAGAAATCAATTGCAAATTTTAGCATTTACACCCATGACAAAGCCATATGCATCTCTGATATCCACACCAACACCAGTAGCCTCAGTAGTAGGACAAAGGGCTGCACTGACGTTATGTAAAATCTCGTTTTTATCAAGGATAAAAGGGTTTTTTGACCAAAAATTAAAACAAAGATAGATATTTTTTTCCTCTCTTTTTCCCCTCCGATCTCACTGTCTCTCTCGCCCTCTCTGATTCTCTCTCTCTCTCCCGCTCGTACTCTCTTTTCATTGTCGTGCCCTGCCATCGAGCCCAGATGACACGCGCCGCCCAGCCGAGCTGACTGCTGAAGCTCTGAGGCTGCCAGACCGTCGTTTTGCCGAGGCGGAGCGAAGATCTGACGCGGTTTCCATCGCTTGCCAGCAAGGATTCCAGCTATGAAAATTCGTGAAACAGGTGGCATTTGAATCCTCTCATCGTGGGCTTTCTTTAGGTATATATTACACAATCCTATTTTGTCCAGATTAAAAGTTGCCATTTTTGTGTATTTTTGAGCTCGGGTTCGACTTTCGATTCGACCGTTAGATTTTGTTTTTGTTGTCATTTTTGGAATGAACTCGTAAAATGGTGAAGTTTGATATACATATATATATTGACTATATTTGGTGATCGGCACGAAAAACCATATCTAACGGCTTAGATTTTGTCTCATTTTGCATGACACCGGTTCGGTATCGGCGCAGACCCGAATTGATCGAATCATATGTCTAATCTAGCTATTTTAGGTGCTAGGAGTTCGGTAAAGAGGTTTGTTTGTCGATTTGAAGCTCTGTTGAGGAGTTTATTTTTCACAAGTGAGCGATCGAAGGCCTAGAATTGGTTCTCGACCCTCCTATTGATCATTCAACGACACCTTGAGGACCCATTAGTGTGATATCACTATTCTAGTGAGGTAAGGGTTCAATTATCAAGTTTTATGCCTATTTTGATTTAAAATGTACATTATGACATATTTCTTGAAAATTTCGATTTTTATGGAATTCAATGGTTTGATTGGATATTTGATAAATTTGTGAACTGTTGAGATATATTGGATTGTTTTGAGATTGCTTGTTATGATTTTTATGCAGGTTTAAAAATTTTGGTTTTGGAAAAATACAGCCATTATGCTGCCCGATTTTCTGTAAATCCCAGAATAATACCAAATGAGTATTAAAGTATAATTTCTTAAAATACTTGATGCATAGTTATTACATACTCTATGACATGTTGTACCTACCATAGGATCACGTACTTGAGTTCCATTTTAGTATTATGGTATTTAGATCGTTGGCGAGTTGCTGCAGCTCTAGGTGAGAGACCTAGGCTCCTGTGCAGGATTTGCTGACACACCTCTGGGTAATGTCAGGATGTTAGGTACCTCTGTTACAGAAGTATTACATGACCGTGATGGGAGGATGAGAGCTCATGTATATACTTGTACTTAGTTGATTTGTGATATGTACAATAATGAACATGATTACTTATGATTTTGATTACTTTGCAAACTTATTTTATAAATGGATTTTGGAAAGGTGCTAATCATATAGGTTTGAAAAGTTACATTCATACTATAAAGGGTAATTGAAATTTCTACTGAGTATGTGAATACTCACTCCCTTTCTTTCCCTTCTCAGGTGATTTATAGTGTCACTTGGGCAACTCTGGGGCGAAGTAATCTAAGAAGAAGTTTATCCTAAATTTGTGGTTAGTAATTACTTAGATACTCACCTTAAATTTGTAATAATATTTAAGGCTCATACTTTAGATTTAGCATGTATTATCTATGATGCCCACTAATGATGACGATGTGATGCATATTTATGTTTTATTACTACTATTAACAGTTTATATATAGTGATGATCATAAATTGTGGGAATTTATAATTTGAACTATTTTTGTAAACTAGTTGTCGTCTTTTTTTTTTGAAGAATTGCAGTCTCATTTATTTTCTAAAATAAATTATGAATTTCCACTTGTGAAATTCTTTTTCTGCCACTGGCATGGAGTTTGGGTCGTGACAGAAAGATTTTGGTATTAGAGCAGAGATTTAATTACCTCGGAAGTGACACCATTAGACTAGATTGTGACTTCTTTTTCAAAAGTAATTGTATCTCTATCTCACTAACACTTTGGCATATGAATATAGAACTATAATGCCTCCAAGGAGAAGAATACCGAGGTAAGAGCCTAGGGCTGAAACACCTCTACCACAACAGTAAGCCCCTGACACTCTAGCCGACTTATATAATTCTTTACGAGCATTATCGGGTTTGCAGACAGAATGAAACCCTGAGGCCCGTCAGGCTAGTTTCTTCAAGGACTTCATGAAGCTCAATCCACTATCATTCGATGGGAGTCCTGATCCCATCTCAACTGAGAGATGGCCTAGAGATGTCAAAAGGACCTTCACAACTATTGGGACACCAGCAGAGTTTCAAGTAATATTTGCCACTTATAAGCTGACTGATGGAGCTATTAATTGGTGAGAGACAGTTAAGTTGACCTAGGACATGACTGACATGACTTGGGAAGCCTTGAAGAGATTATTCAGGAGTTATTATGCTAATGCTAGTCATAGAGCTGCTATGATTAGAGAGTATGAACGGCTCAAGCAGGGTGACATGTAACACCCTCTAGCTTAACCATATTATCATATACAGTCAAATTATGAAGTATTATTCTTTCTTAAACATTATCTTTTATTTTGATAAAAAGGTGGAGAAATTTTGAACTTTCTAAAACCTTTAAACAAAAGCAATTACATGGCATTTCTTGTTAAAAGTGTCTTTACAAAATGTACAATCAAAAGAGGTTTTTACAAGTCTATTTTGCCATCAATAGTAGTATTTACATTATAACAAAATATCTCAAAACAAAAATATCGCCCATAGGTCAAGCTTGTCTACATCTGTATGATCATGGCGACAAAAGGCAAACCAGGCAACCAGCTAGTCAATACCAAAATGTGCATCCTCATCTGCATCACAAGACTAAAATGAGCTAAATCTCAATAAGTAAAAACTATGCATGCTTATGAATGCTTTAAAATCTTATAAAGTTCCCATTGTACCCTTTTCTTTCTTAAACATGTGAGTCTATGTATTTTCTTTAAAAATTATTCTTAGTTGGGCTCCTTAGCACATTGCTTGTCCCGTAAGTCGATAGGCCGTGATAACATTAGGCAGAACTCTGGCTAAGAGTAAAAATATGATGCGACCGTCGTGTGAGGTTTTTGAAAACCCCTTCCCTCATCAAAGGGGCATCCCACACCGTGTTAATCTTGTTCCGCTTCAACGAGACACATCATAAGATCCGCAAATCTTGCTTCAACGGGAGAGTCTGCATCAACAGACTTACCTATCCAACTTTGATAGACTAACAATTACCATTAAAACTTATCTTATAAAATTGATACAATGGTACTCACTTTCAAATACTCTTATAATAAAAGTCTCCATTTGCATGAAAAACATGCCATACACATGTCATTTTATAACTTTCAAGAATAAGTAAGTTTCACATAAATACGTCTTCCATATAGTTCTTGTGATGCAGTTGTAAGTCTTTACTTACCTCGTATCTTGAATAGGAATCGATAGTGAAAAGAGTCAATATCCACTAGAGATTAGTGTGCTAATCACCTGTCATAAATTACTATTATTCAAGATGTACATTTTACAAAAAAAAAGAATGTATTAAGATACTTGAACAAGATTGAAATAACAACTTTCACCAAATTAGGAAACTTGATCTTAAAATGACTCGGAAGTATATAAATCACTTAAGGTACTTGGTAGTCAATAACTAGCATTGAAAAATTGTTCAAAAGTATTTAAAATATGAATACTAGTTCATTAGCACAAAATGATCCAAAATGGCACATAATTTTGTAAAAACAAGTCCATTTGCTCCTAAATGGTACCATTTCATTTTAAAAATATTTGAACAACACCTTAGGGACATTTCCACATGATTAAAATCATGGTTTTAAACCTACCATAACAATTAACAATCCAATTCACACATATACACATCAAAGAGGATCATTTGGAACAACCTAAGTGCATTTGAATTCCTTTCTATCTTTTACAAAGTTTAAACGACTTTTACACTTGTGTGCCATCATAATCAGCTATCAAATAAGTGTAATAACTAATAGAATCAATAAAATATATACTATAAGTTTAAGAAATCAGATTACAAATATGGAAAACTTAATCTACCACACATGAAAACACTTAAATCCATAAATAGCAATCTTTGGGGCCTTAGGTTTAACTTTAATCCTCTACCTAAATTTTATGTTTCCAATGATATATAAGGATCCTAGGATCATTATTTACTAAATAATTGCTTTGGTTTAAGGGCTAACACAAAAGAAATTAACTATAAGTTCAAAATCATACATAATGCTCACTTTGACTAGTTTGAGCTTTTGTTGGATTTCTTCTCTTCTATCTCCACCAAACTGATTCTCTAAGCTTAAAATTAGATTTTTGGACTTAAGAAAACCTGAAAAAACCATTATTTGAGAGGGAACAAGCAGAGAATTGAAATTAGAAGACAAGACTTAAAAAGAAGAACTTAATAGAATTACCTTGACTAGTTTTGGTGTATCTTGATTTCTAGGGCTCTAATTTTGAGTTTTACCAATTAGAAACTCTTGGAAATGTTTGAGAGAAGTCAAAAAAAGTATTGGAGAGTTTTAGGTCGTGGCTGGAGAGAAAAGGAAAGCAAATGACCAGATTTGACCCAAAATCAATACTTAATGGCTAAGAAAAGGTATAACTTAAATTCTAAGGGGTATTTTGGGTATTTTACACACTACTTTCCATGTGTTCAGCTCTAAAACATCCTTACCATAATCACCACGTTACTGATCACCCCTATACACTCAATTGTAGCCAAAGTTGGTGAATCCTACCTTAGAAAGTGAAAAGTAGTCATACTTTGACTTATGATCCTATATGGCCAATCTTATTGTAATTTGGTGGAACCTAGCCCCTTAACCAATCATTAAACATAAAAAGAAAGTCAATCAGACTCCAATTAACAATGCAAATATAGTATTAGCACTCAATTATAAGAATGCACAAAAACGACATTACGCGATTAAGCCTAATATAAGCTAGCTTAGTGTAACTAAATACGAATTAATATGCTGAATGCCTGGAGCCAATAAATAAAATGCTACAAATGAGTCCTAGACATTGAATCAAGCCTATTTGATATGTTAAACACACCATGAATTCGTCTCCGAAATGCGTGAAAACTACATTTTACCGAAAAACCTCTATTTGACCAAGTTATCAACTAGTATTGCTTTCATAATTATATTCTTTGTTCTTTTAGCACACCGAGCTCTCTCTCTGAGGATATTGAATCTTTACACTGCATTGGGACATTTCGATAATCATTAGTGTAATAAAATGTATGTAAATGCACATAACATAATGAATGAGTATCTTACTACAAAACTAGTATTAACGACTTCTAGATGCCTAATATGCAATTAGAACATATTTATTATTGGCTTAATATGCATGTGAGAATCTTGGGCACCATAATTCTCCCCTCCTTATAAAATTTCGTCCTCGAAATTTGCTTACCCAAATAGGTGTGGATACTTAATTTTCATCTCTTTCTCTCTTTCCCATTTGGCCTCTTCCACTTCATGGTTCTTCCATAATACTTTGACCAAAGGGATTTTCTTGTTTCTAAGTTCTTTTTTTTGGTATCCAAAATCTTCACTGGATGTTTCTCATAGCTCACATCTTGATTTAGCTCTAATTGCTTAAAATTCAGAACATGTGAAGAATTTGAAATGTACCTTCTTAACATAGAGACATGAAATACATTGTGTATATTCGACAATGATGACGACAAAGCAAGTCTATAGGCAAAATCTCCAACTTTGTCGAGTATCTTAAAAGGACCTACATATCTAGGACTTAGCTTTTCTTTATTCCCAAACCTCATGATTCTTTTCATAGGAGCAATCTTCAGAAATACTTTATCTCCAATGTCAAATTCTAGTTTTCTTCTTTGAGGATCTGAATAATGTTTCTGTCCACTTTGAGCAGCTAGTATCCTTTTTCGAATCTTTTCTGTTGCCTCATTTGTGTCTCTTATCAGTTCTGGATCAAGAAATTTTCTCTCTCCCATCTCATCCCATTGAATAGGAGATCTGTACTTTCTTCCATATAATGCTTTATATGGGGGCATTTCAATGGAAGCTTGGTAACTGTTATTGTAAGCAAATTCTATAAGTGGTAAGTATTTGCTCCAAGATCCATGGAAATCCAACACACAAGCTCTAAGCATGTCTTCAAGGGTCTGTATAGTTCTCTCTGATTGCCCATTGCCTCTTGGACACTCCTCCAAAATTTTGAAGTAAATCTAGAATCTCGATCCGAAATGATAACTTTTGGAACACCACATGGTCTCACAATCTCTTGAACATATAACCGAGCAAACTGGTCCAAGTTATAGATTATTCTAACTGGAAGAAAATGAGCTGATTTGGTATATCTATCCACAATCACCCAAATAGCATCATGTCCCTTAGTTGTCTTAGGAAGTCCAACAACAAGATCCATAGCAATCTCTTCTCATTTCCATTGGGGTATGTTCAAAGGCTTTAATTTCTCAGCAGGTTTTTGATGTTCAGCTTTGACTTACTGGCATGTGAGACACTACTCTACAAACTCAACCACATCTTTCTTCATACCAGGTCATCAGTAATACATCTTTAAGTATCTATACATCTTTGTAGTGCCAGGATGCACAGAGTAGGGAGTGGTATGAGCTTCTGTCAATATGTCCTTTCAAAAAATTCCACTAGGCACACACAATCTATTTCCATATCTGATTACACCGTCACTAGAAATTTGGAAGGCCATCTCATTTCCGGATTCTATCTTACTCTTTAAATTCATCATATAGGGATCCGTATTCTAGCTTTGTTTGATTTTCTTTAAAATTGTTGGTTGCAGAATAAGAGCTGCTAATCTTTCTGTTAAACCTGTAGGCATAATCTCCAACTCTAACTTATGTAAATCCATTAAGAGATGTTTCATATCAACATGCTTAACAGTCATAGTAGCCAATGATTTCCTGCTTAGAGCATCAGCAACCACATTGGCTTTTCCTGGATGATAATTAATCTCACAGTCATAATCTTTCACTACTTCAAGCCATCTTCTTTGTCTCATATTCAGTTCTTTTTGGGTAAAGAAGTGCTTTAGACTCTTGTGATCTGTGTAAATCTCACACTTCTCCCCATAGAGATAGTGTCTCCAAATTTTCAGTGCAAAGACAACTGTTGCTAGCTCTAAATCATGAGTAGGATACTTCTTTTCATATTCCTTCAATTGCCTGGAGGCATAAGCAATGACTTTGCCATTTTATATCAGAACATATCCTAGACCATTCTTTGAGGCATCACTATAAACAACAAACCCTCCTGGTCCAGATGGTATTGAAAGTATAGGGGTTGTTATCAAAGGATGCTTCAATTCCTCAAAACTCCTTTCACAATTTTCGTTCTAATGAAACTTCACATTCTTCCTTGTTAAATGAGTTAATGGAGAAGCCAGCTTCGAGAAACCTTCAATAAAACATCTATAATAACCCGCTAATCCCAAGAAACTACGAATCTCAGAAACATTTGTAGGTCTTGGCCAATTGCTCACAACTTCAACTTTCATTGGATCCACAGAAATACCATTTTTAGAAACCACGTGACTAAGGAAGATAACTTTCTCGAACCAGAATTCGCACTTCTTAAACTTAGCATACAACTGCTTTTCTCTAAGAATTCTTAATACGGTCCTCAAATGTTCCATATGCTCCTCTCGTGAGCATGAGTAAATCAGAATATCATTGATGAAAACTATAACGAATTTATCTAAGGTATCTTTAAAAACTCTATTCATCATGTCCATGAAAGCAACTGGGGTATTAGTTAATCCAAAGAGCATTACTAAAAACTCATAGTGTCCATATCTGGTTCTGAAAGCTGTTTTTGGAATGTCTTCCTCCTTAATTTTCAACTGGTGGTAACCTGATCTTAAGTCAATCTTTGAAAACACACAAGCTCCTTATAGTTGATCAAACAAATCATCAATCCTAGGAAGCGGATACTTGTTTTTGATTGTGACCTTATTCAGCTCCCTATAATCAATGCAAAGCCTTATAGTCCCATCTTTCTTCTTTACAAACAAAACTGGAGCACCCCATGGTGAAAAGCTTGGGCGAATAAAACCTTTGTCTAATAACTCTTGTAACTGTACTTTCAATTCCGTTAACTCTACCGGAGCCATTCTATAAGGTGCTTTCAAAATAGGAGCCGTATCGGGCAATAAGTCAATAACAAACTCTATCTCTCTATCAGGTGGTAATCGAGACAAATCTTCAGGAAATACATCTAGAAATTCACTCACTAATGGCACTTCTTCAGGCTTCACTTTTAACTCTTCTCTAGTAACCATTATGTTGGCCAAGTAACCCATGCATCCCTTTTCTAGTAACTTCGTTGCTTTTATTGAGGAGATTATTGGAATCATCGAGTTTCCACTAGTACCAACAAAATTGAACTTCTCTGTATTTGGTGGCTGAAACACTACCCTCTTCAAATAGCAATCAATAGTAGTATGGTATTTTGATAACCAATCCATACCTAAGATAACTTCAAAATCTTGCATATCCAATACTATCAAATCTACACACAAGTCTTTACTAGCTATTTAGATTGGACATGCCTTGAGAACTTGATCAGAACATAAAACTTCTCCTGATGGAATAGTTACACAATATTTGAAATTCAAGTACTCTGGTGTTTTGCCCAATTTTCTCACAAATGTAGGTGATGTAAATGAATGTGTAGCCCCTGAATCTATTAATGCATGAATAGGAATACCAAAAATAAGAATCTCACCTGCTACAATAGATAGGTTCGTCTCGGCATCTTCTTTGGTCATTGTATATACACGAGCTGGGACTTTCTTCTGCTCATCTGTAGTATTCGGACAATTCTTTGCATAGTGTCTAGATTTTCCACATAAGAAGCAAGCACCAGAACCCATTAGATATTCTCCATGATGAGTCTTCCTATATTTAGGACAAACAGTCTTCTGGGTTGTAGTTGATTGTATCTGCTGGCCCGTAACTTGGCGTTTTTGGGGCTCTTGTCTTTCTCCTTGATTCTGTTGCCACTTTCTTTTATTTCCACTTGCCCCTAGTTGAGATCCTCTTCCAAAAGTTGTATTTCTCCTTGCTATATTTATATTCCTACGAATTTCTTGAGCTCTTATAACTCTTAGTTCGGCTACTTTAGCTTCAAGAGCTTTATCTGCAACCTCAGCATATGGCATATCTTTATGAGTAGATATCTTAACACCCCTATAAATTTCTTCCTTGAGGCCTTGAAGGAACTGGTTTACTTTTAGCTCATTGGTACTCACCATGTGCGGAGCAAATCGGGATAACTCTTTAAATTTCTTTATGTAGTCACTAACAGACATACCTCCCTATTTTAGATTAACAAACTCAGCAGCCTTCAATATCCTATGTGCATTGCTGAAATATTTTCTATAGAATATTTCCTTAAACTGCTCCCAAATAAGCTTGGTAGTGTCAGTGATGGACTTCATAGAATCCCACCAGTGTCTAGCATCCATCTGGAACATAAAAGTGGCACATGAAATTTTTTCCTCATCAGGGATTCTAATGTAATCGAAAATATCTTCAATACTCCTAACCCACTCTTCTGCCAGTAGTGGATCAGTTTCACCCTTGAAAGCTGGAGGTTTATTCTTTCTAAACCTCTCACAAGCGGGTTCATAATTTTCTTGTCTAACTTTGGCTTGTGGTAGTGCTTGATCTCCACGTCTTTCCTCCCTTTCTATAAGCCTTTCTAATTGTCTTGCTTGTGTCTCAACCAACTCTGTCAACCTTCCTATAACAACATCCTTGTTGATCTCATTTTTAGTAGCACTTGTCTTATCATCCCTTCGCTCGCTAGTTTGACCCTTAGGCCTTGGCATGATTCTCCGTATAGTTTCCATTTCACTTACATCTATACATAACAGCCAATAAAAAAGACATAACATATGGCATCAAATTTAATGCTAACACAGGAAATTAAAACTTACTGGTTGACTGAGCTTTTTGTCACATGATCATACCTATGTAGACAGTCTTCAAAAATGATTAAACTTCCACTCTGATACCAACACTATAACACCCCCTAGCATAATCATATTATTATATACAGTCAAACTATGAAGTATTATTCTTTCTTAAACATTATCTTTTGTTTTGATAAAAAGGTAGGCAAATTTTGAACTTTCTAAAACCTTTAAACAAAAGCAACTGCATGGCATTTCTTGTTAAAAATGTCTTTACAAAATGTACAATCAAAAGAGATTTTTACCAGTCTATTTTGCCATCAACAGTAGTATTTACATTATACCAAAATATCTCAAAACAAAAATATCGCCCACAGGTCAAGCTTGTCTACATTTGTATGATCATGGCGACAAAAAGCAAGCCAGACAACCAGCTAGTCAATACCAAAATGTGCCTCCTCATCTGCATGACAAGACTAAAATGAGCTAAAGCTCAGTAAGTAAAAATTATGCATGATTATGAATGCTTTAAAATCTCATAAAGTTCCCATTGTAACCTATTCTTTCTTAAACATGTGAATCCATGAATTTTCCTTAAAAATTATTCTTAGTTGGGCCCTTTAGCATATTGCTTGTCCCGTAAGTCGATAGGCCATAATAACATTAGGCAGAACTCTGGCCAAGAGTAAAAATATGGTGCGACCGTCATGTGAGTTTTTGAAAATTCCTTCCCTCATCAAAGGGGTATCCCACACCACGCTAATCTTGTCCCGCTTCAACGAGATACATCATAAGATCAACAAATCCTGTTTCAACGGGAAAGTCTGCATCAATAGACTTACCTATCCAGCTTCCATAGACTAACAATTGCCATTAAAACTTATCTTATAAAATTGGTACAATAGTACTCACTTTCAAATACTCTTATAATAAAAGTCTCTATTTGCATGAAAAACATGCCATGCACATGCCATTTCATAACTTTCAGGAATAAGTAAGTTTCACATAAATACGTCTTCCATATAGTTCTTATGATGCAGTTGTAAGTCTTTACTTACCTCGTGTCCTGAATAGGAATCGATAGTGGAAAGAGTCAATATCCTCTAGAGATTGGTGTGCTAATCACCTGTCATAAATTACTATCATTCAAGATGCACACTTTACAAAAAAAGAATGCATTAAGATACTAGAACAAGATCGAAATAACAACTTTCACCAAATTAAGAAACTTGATCTTAAAATGACTCAGAAGCATATAAATCACTTAAGGTACTTGGTAGTCAATAACTAGCATTGAAAAACTGTTCAAAAGTATTTAAAATATGAATGCTAGTTCATTACCACAAAATGATCCAAAATGGCACATAATTTTGTAAAAACAAGTCCATTTGCTCCTAAATGGTGCCATTTCATTTTAAAAATATTTGAACAGCACCTC
>JXTB01000058.1:1180820-1272347 GCA_002914805.1 Parasponia andersonii
AAACCATTATTTGAGTGGGAATAAGCAGCGAATTGAAATTAAAAGACAAGACTTAAAAAGAAGAACTTAATAGAATTACCTTGACTAGTTTTGGTATATCTTGATTTCTAGGGATCCAATTTAAGTTCTACCAATTGGAAACTCTTGGAAATGTTTGAGAGAAGTTGAGAGAAGTCAGAAAAATCATTGGAGGGTTTTAGGTCATGGCTGGAGAGAAAGAGAAAGCAAATGACCAGATTTGACCCAAAATGAACACTTAATGGCTACGAAAAGGTATAACTTAAATTCTAAGGGGTATTTTGGGTATTTTACACACTACTTTCCATGCGTTCAGCTCTAAAACATCCTTACCATAGTCACCACATTACTGGTCACTCCTATACACTCAAGTGTAGCCAAACTTGGTGAATCCTACCATAGAAAGTGAAAAGTATTCATACTTTGACTTATGATCCTATATGGCCAATCTTATTGTAATTTGGTGGAACCTAGCCCCTTAACCAATCATTAAACATAAAAAGAAATTCAATTAGACTCCAATTAATAATGCAAACATAGTATTAGCACTCAATTATAAGAATGCACAAAAACGACATTATGCGATTAAGCCTAATATAAGCTAGCTTAGTGCAACTAAATACGAATTAGTATGCTGAATGCCTTGAGCCAATAAATAAAATGCTATAAATGAGTCCTAGACATTGAATCAAGCCTATTTGGCATGTTAAACACACCGTGAATTCGGCTCTGAAATGCGTGAAAACTACATTTTACCGAAAAACCTCTATTTGACCAAGTTATCAACAAGTACGATCTTAATGCGTGTGCACATAGTATTGCTTTCATAATTATATTCTTTATTCTTTTAGCACACCGAGCTCTCTCTTTGAGGATATTGAACCTTTACACTGCATTGAGACACTTCGATAATCATTAGTGTAATAACATGTATGTAAATGCACATAATATAATGAATAAGTATATTACTACAAAACTAGTATTAACGACTTCTAGATGCCTAATATGTAATTAGAATATATTTATTTTAGCTTAATATGCATGTGAGAATATTGGGCACCACATGACATGACAGTGAATGAGTATTATGTGCAGTTTATGGAGTTGGCATAATATGCTAATGCACCCGGGACGGACTCTACCCTCTTGATTGTCAAGTTTATGGAGGCTTTGAGACCAGCCATCTTAGAGAAGGTTGTGACCCAACCCTTCAACAATCTGGTTGACTTAGTTGCTGTAGCCCAAAAAGCTGAGGCTTTTCTAAATGATCAGTCAGCAACGAGAGATCGTTCAAGAAACAAGGGCAATGAGAGGAAAATGAACAAGAAGAGCTAAGGGCAATGGCAAGGGCAAAACTCTCAGAATAGTGGGAGTAATAACAGTAGTGACTCTTCAGGGAAAAGTTGTTATGGACCTTATAGATGCTTTAATTATGGAGAGCAAGGCCACCAGAAGAAAGCTTGCCCCTACTGTCAACAAAGATCTTCATTGTCTCAAGGAGGATCATAGGGAAGTCAGAGTGCCTCAGTTCCTTTTCAGGGCAGTTAGATGAGGGCAGCGCAATCTCATACCCAGTCTTAGGCATTCATTTCCACTCTTTATCAGTAGCCTTATGGTTCTCAGTACCAGCATCAGTATAGGCCATAAGGTTCAGGCTACAACTAAGGCTATACTCTGAATTTCTAGACTCCACAAAGTTCTGGAAACCAAGGAGGGCGTGGATATGCCACTACCGGTCCAGGAACTAGTAGCGGTCGCCCAGGTCAAGAAAGAGGAAACAAAAGAAAAGGAAAAGCTTATGGTCAAGCCTATGTGGTTGGAAAGCTAGATAAGACTCAGGACTACACTGACAGAGGTGTTGTTGATAGTATGATTCTTTTTTTTTCATTCTTGGGCTCATGTCTTATTTGATACCGGTGATTTCCATTCTTTCATCTCCACATTGTTTGCTCAAATGTTGGGATTGGAATGTTCTATATTGGACCATGTAGTGACTTTGGGAACACTTATGGGTGGAGTTACCGATGTTTCTACTATCTGTCATGGTTGTCTTATTATGATTGATGATAGGAAGCTACTAGCAGATTTAGTTATATTACCTTTGTAATAATTTGATGTGATTCTCGGTATGGATTGGCTATCCAAGTACCGAGCGACTGTTGACTGTTTCAACAAAAGAGTGACCTTCTTTCCAAAGGATAGGCATCCTGTTGTTTACCAAGCTCACTTGAATCCTTTGAAACTGAGTCCTATTCTGAAAGCATGCATAGGTGGAAGAAAGAAGCTAGAGTGCTATGGGAATTTATTTACCATCGATGGTGAGATGGGAACAGCCGATCAGTCTCCTTGGATATCAGTGGTTAGCGAGTTTCTAGATGTTTTTCCTGAGGAATTACTAGGGCTACCACCTGATAGGGAGATCAAATTCTGCATTGATTTGATTCCCGGGGCTCAGCCAGCTTCTATTCCATCCTATCGCATGGCTCCAGTGGAAATGACTGAGTTGAGAAGTCAGCTAGATGATCTTTTATCAAAGGGATTCATTAGGAATAGTACCTCCTTATAGGGTGCTCCTATTCTGTTTGCCAGGAAAGCTGATAGAACATTTCGGCTCTGTGTGGATTACATAAAACTGAATCGGCTAACAGTAAAGAACAAATACCCCTTGCCAAGAATTGATGAACTGCTTGATCAACTGGGTGGATCAAATACCCCTTGCCAAGATTCTTTTCCAAGATTGATCTCTGATCTGGTTATCATCAGTTGAAGATTAAGGAAAAAAACATACTGAAAACTGCATTCAGGACTCGTTCTGATAACTTTGAGTTCCTAATTATGCCATTTGGTCTAACTATGCTCCAGCAGCGTTCATGGATCTTATGAATAGAATTTTCATACCTTATTTGGATCGATTTGTGGTTGTCTTCATCGATGACATCTTGATCTATTCTAAAACTTGATAAGGACATGCTAAGCACTTGAGAATTGTGCTTTAGACTTTGAGATATCATCAACTTTATGCCAAGAAATCCTAGTGTGACTTCTGGATGACGGAAGTGAAATTCTTAGGGGATGTTATATCTCATGAAGGAATTTTTATTAACCCTTCCAAGGTAGAATCTGTTCTAGGATGGGAAAGACCAAAGAATGTAACTAAGATAAGAAGTTTTCTTGGTCTAACGGGTTATTACCGCCACTTTGTTGAGAATTTCTCGAGAATTATAATGCCTTTGACAAAGTTGATGAGGAAGAATATCAAGTTTGTATAGGATGATGATTGTGAAGTAGCTTTCATGGAATTGAAGAGGAGATTAACAACTGCACATGTTCTTACTGTTCCTAATAGTAATGAACATTATGTGGTATATAATGATGCTTCTAGTTCAGGATTGGGATGTGTCTCCCGTCAGTTGAAGCCACATAAGAAGAACTACCGTACTCATGATCTAGAGTTAGCAGCTATGATCTTTGCTCTTAAGATATGGAGATGCTATCTGTATGGTGTAAAGTTTGAGAATTATTCTGACCATAAGAGTTTGAAGTATCTATTCACTCAACAAGACCTGAACTTAAGACAGAGAAGATGGGTTGAGTATATGGAGGACTATGACTTCAAACTTCAGTATCATCCTAGAAAGGCTAATGTTGTAGCTGATGCTTTGAGTAGAAAGTCTCATAGTGTGTTTGCTTCATTGATACTAGAAGATTGGAAGAATTCGATTACCATTGGTGATTACAACTTGGAGTATAGTGAAAATGAGATGACTGCTAGTATCAGCAACATTGTGGCTACACTATCACTCCTCCAGATAGCACAGCAAAGTCAATGGCAAGATCAAGAATTGAGAGCAGTCTGGAACCAACTTCAGAATGCTGATCAATTAGATGGTTGGAGTACCAATAAAGAAGTGTTTGTGCTTTTCAATGGAAGGCTAGCTATAGCCAATTACCCTTATCTTAGAGAAACTATTCTGATTGAAGCTCACAAGTCTAAGTTCGCAGTACATCCTGGTAGCACTAAGATGTACCATGATCTCAAGAGGCAGTACTGGTGGAAAGGCATGAAACGAGAGGTAGCTACTTTTATAGTTAAGTGTATGACTTGTCAGCAAGTCAAGGCAGAACACTAGAGGCCAGCTGGACTACTTCAGCCTTTACCTATTCCGGAATGGAAATGGGATAAAATCATCATGGATTTTGTAACAGGCCTACTAAAGACTCCAAGAAAGAATGACGCTATTTGGGTGACAGTTGATCGGATGACAAAAACTGCACACTTCATACCGATTAGGATTGACTTTTCACTCACCCAACTTAGTCGTCTTTATATGGATAATATTGTTCGCTTACATGGAGTACCATCAAGCATAGTTTCTGACAAAGATCTAAGATTTGCATCAAAGTTCTAGAGAGCTTTGCAGAGAGCTTTGGGAACATAGCTGAATCTTAGTACAACTCATCATCTTTAAACAGATGGCCAATATGAGAGGACTATACAGATCCTAGAAGACATGCTTCGTTCATGTATAATAGATTTTGGTAGAAACTGGGATGATCACCTGTCATTGGTGGAATTCGCTTACAATAACAGCTACCAAACTAGTCTTGGCATGGCTCCATATGAGGTACTATATGAGAGACCTTGCAGATCACCCTTGTGTTGGGTTGATGCAGAGGAGCGTGTTACTCTTGGGCCTGAGCTAGTACAAGAGACTACCGAGAAGGTTAACAAGATCAGAGAGAGACTCAAAGTTATTCAAAGTCGCCAGAAGAGCTATGCTGACACCTCAAGACGCGAGGTAGAGTTTGACATTGGTGACAAGGTATTCTTAAAAGTTACGCCAATGCGTGGAGTCATAAGATTTGGAGTTAAAGGGAAGTTATCTCTAAGGTACATTGGGCCATTCGAAATTACTGAAACAATTAGACCTATTGCTTATCGTCTGGATCTACCACCATAGTTGGGTCAAGTACATAATGTATTCCATATTTCAATGTTCAGGAAGTACATACCTAACCCATTTCACATTGGCCAATATATAGAAGTACCTAACCAACAGAATGTGACTTATGAAGAGCAACCAGTTCGAATACTAGGAGGAGAGCTCAAGGTGCTTCGTAATAGAGAGATACCGCTTGTCAAGATTCTTTAGGAACACCACAAGTAAGAAGAAGCTACTTGGGAACTTGAGACCGAGATGTATGAAAAATATCCTCATTTATTTAACTTTAAACTTGAGGTTGTACTTTGATTTCTATCTTGTACTTTGAATTTCGGGACAAAATTCCTTAAACGAGGGCAAAATGTAAAATCTCATTTTTTTAAGGGTAAAAGGGTCTTTTGACCAAAAATTAAAAAAAAAATAGATATTTTTTCACTCTCTTTCTCCCCTCCGATCTCACTATCTCTCTCTTGTTCTCTCTCGCCCTCTCAGATTCTCTCTCTCTCCCGCTCGTTCTCTCTTCATCGTCGTGCCCCACCACTGAGCCCAGACGATGCATGCTACCCAGCCGAGCTGACTGCCGAAGCTCTGAGGCTGCCAGACCGCCACGTTGCCGAGGAGGAGCGAAGATCTGCCGCGGCTTCCGTCGCTCGCCGGCAAGGATTCCGGCCATGAAAAGTTGCGGAACCGGTGGCATTCGAATCTTCTCGTCGTGAGCTTTCTCTAGGTATATATTACATGATCCCATTTTTCCCGGATTAAAAGTTGCTATTTTGTGTATTTTTGAGCTCGGGTTCGACTTGTTAGATTTCATTTTTGTTGTCATTTTTGGAATGTACTCAAAAAATAATGAAGTTTGATATATATATTGACTATATTTGGTGATCGGCACGAAAAACCATATCTAACGGCTTAGATTTTGTCTCGTTTTACGTGACACCGGTTCGGTGTCAGCCCAGACCCGAACTGGTCGAATCATATATCTAATCTAGCTATTTTGGATGCTAGGAGTTCAATAAAGAGGTTTGTTTATCGATTTGAAGCTCTATTGAGGAGTTTATTTTTCACAAGTGAGCGATCGAGGGCCTAGAATTAGTTCTCAACCCTCCTAGCGATCGTTCAACGACACCTTGAGGATCCATTGGCGTGATATCACTATTCTAGTGAGGTAGGGATTCAATTACCAAGTTTTATGCTTATTTTGATTTAAAATGTGCATTATGACCTATTTCTTGAAAATGTCGATTTTTATGCAATTCAATGGTTTGATTGGATATTTGATAAATTTGTGAACTGTTGAGATATATTAGATTGTTCTGAGATTGTTTGTTATGATTTTTATGCAGGTTTAAAAATTTTGGTTTTGGGAAAATACAGCCGTTATGCTACCCGATTTTCTGTAAATCTCAAAATAATACCAAATGAGTATTAAAGTATAATTTCTTAAAATACTTGATGCATGGTTATTACACACTCTATGACATGTTGTACCTACTATAGAATCACGTATTTGAGTTCTATTTTAGTATCATGGTATTTAGATCGCTGGCGAGTTGTTGCAGCGCTAGGTGAGAGACCTAGGCCCCTGCAACCTAGGCCCCTGCGTAGGATTTGCTAACACACATTCGGGTAGTGTCAGGATGCTGGGTACCTCTGTTATTGAGGTATTACAAGACCGTGATAAGAGGATGAGAGCTCATGTATATACTTGTACTTGGTTGATTTGTGTTATGTACAATAATGAACATGATTACTTATGATTTTGATTACTTTACAAACTTATTTTATAAATGGATTTTGAAAAGGTGCTAACTATGTAGGTTTGAAAAGTTACATTTATACCAAAAAAGGTAATTGAAACTCCCACTGAGCATGTGAATGTTCACCCTTTTTCTTTCCCTTCTCAGGTGATTTACATTGTGACTTGAGCTACTCGGGGACAGAGTAATTTAAGAAGAAGTTTATCCTTAATTTGTGGTTGGTAATTACTTAGATACTTACTTTGGATTTGTAATAATATTTAAGGTTCATACTTTGGATTTAGCCTATATTATCTATGATGCCCATTGATAATGACGATGTGATATATATTTATGTTTTATTACTATTATTAACAATTTATGTCTAGTGGTAATCACAAACTGTGGGAATTTATAATTTGAACTATTTTAATTAGTTGTCATCTTTTTTTTGAAGAATTGCAGTCTCATTTATTTTCTAAAATAAATTATAAATTTCCACTTGTGAAATTCATTTTCTGTCACTGGCGCGGAATTTGGGTCGTGACACATTTAACTGCAGCGGACCAAGTTTGGGAGTTGAACAGGAAAATTTTGAATTATTAGTGTTTATATATCGGCATGTGATGAATCTCCTTTTATAAATGGGTAATTTGTGTCGTCAATCATTGATGCTATATTACCTTAGAGTATTTCCTTTGTTTCAAGCAAAAATGTGTGCATATATGTACATTGTATGCAAATGTTTTTCAAAAGTATATGGCCCCCCATTGGATCCAATATGGCTCTTTGAATGCCTAACACGACTCACTAACTTGATGCTAAGACTGAATATTGACAAAGAATTCGAGCGTCTTATCAACTAGCTTGAGTTGAGTTATTCAATGCTTAAAAGATAGTATTTTGCGCGCAACACATGCTCAATTCTACCGAGGACGTACTAGTGGTTTTGGTGAATTTCTATGCTTTGAGCAGTACTCATATATGGGCATGAAAATTATTTAGGCTTCTTTTGCATTGGTCACATATACAGTCTGATGTACTATTTTAAGTACTAATACTGAACTATGATGGTACTAGTTGAATATTCTTATGTTACTATCAATTAGTTCATCAGAGAGCATGCTCAAGGCTCCACCCTCACTACTTTAGTGTGAAATATGAAATAATGCATCAAGTTTCCCTTCTATATGGATCTAGCTGCAGTACTTTTATAGTCTAGATAGGAAAAGAATCAAATTTAGAAAGTTAAAGGAGAAGAAAAAAGGGAGAAAACGCTCCTACATGTGTTAATTTGTCCTTTTGCTCTATGAAATAGTTACCTTTCATTCAAACCCAAGTGATCACTTTTCCAAAAAAAAAAAAAAAAAAAAAAAGCCCAAGTGTTCAATTCACTGAATCCCTTTTGCACCACTTGATTGATATGAGATTTTGGCTATAGGAGGCCTTAGCTAAAATCTTTTTGCCACGTCCTGTGATAACATAAATGTTACAAAATCATCTTTGAAGTTTAGAATAGTACATTAAAGTCATAATACATGAAACAACTATATAACATATAAGATTTATGTTAGATTTAAGAGTAAAAAAAAAATTGACTACCGATTCTTTTGATCCGAGCTTTGAAGGGATTCTTAGGTAATATTTGGTTGGGGGTAATAGAATGAAATGAAATAGAAACAATTCCAAAATGACTCAATTCTATTGTTTGATTTGAAAATCCAGATAGGAAAAATTTTTCCATTAAAATGAAATATAGCAGAATTTTATTCCACCCAAGATTGGGTGGAATAAGATGAAATGAAATGGAATACCATTTAATTAATTAAATAAAATAATAAAATAAAGCAAAATAATGCTAAATGTAAAATAATATAATAAAATAATAATTTAATTAATAAAACAATTTAATGAACAATAAAATAATACTAAATGTAAAATAATTTAGTAAAATAATACTTTCATTAATAAAAAATAATTTAATGAACAAGAAAATAATGCAAAATTTAAAATGATTTAGAAAAATAATACTTTAATTGATAAAAAAATAATTTAATAAATTAAAATAATGCTAAATGTAAAAAAATTAATAAAATAATACTTTAATTAATAAAAAATAATTAATAAATTTTAATAAAATAATACTTCAATTCATAAAAATAATTAATAAAATAATTTAAGAACAATAAAATAAAATAATGTTATTTGTAAAATAATTTAATAAAATATTAATTTAATTAATTAAATAATTTAATGAAAAATATAATATAATATAATAATTTTAAATGTAAAATAATTTAATAAAATAATATTTTAATTATAAAATAAACTAAAATAATGATAAATGTTAAATAATTTAATTAATAAAAAATGATTAATAAAATAATTTGAAAAATAATAAAATAAAATTATACTAAATGCAAAATAATTTAATTAAATAATTAAATACTAAATGTAATTTAAAATAATTAAAATCAAAAGTATTTTTGTTATTATACAACTAATTCCATTTCTTTTCACAGTTAACCAAACATAAGAATGTCCATTCAGCTACTGATTTCATCACTTCAACGAAATAATATAATTACATTACCATTTTTTTTCATTCCATTCCGATTACTATTATCATTATTATTATCGTACCACTGCAACGAAACATACCTTAGAGTTATAATTTTAAGCATTTTAAAATCAGCCAAAAGTTCAAATATGGTCTTTTAGTAGTAGCTAGGAGGGCATGGCTACCGTGCCTAAGAAACGTCCAAAATATGCCAGATTTGTAGGGCGTAGAGGAGTGGCCCAAAGAGCTTTTACTAAAAGGGAAGCCATTCATATCTCAAACAAGCATTCACATTTCTGATGAAGAAGCACCTTTTAGTACTCCCCTTAAGTTTATCTACACCTCTCCGAAAGTAGTTGAAAAGTTGTGCTTTTTCTTTACTTTCTCATGAAAAATGTTCGCACAAATTAAAGGCCACTTGAGAGTGTTGAATCAAGAAGAATTAAATTATTAATCGTAAAAAAGTAGACAGATGGATTACCCCAGTTGTCACCAAATGGTACATGGCACTACATACCTAGATTACAAGCAAACAAAAGATATTATTAATTTCGTGCAATATATATATATATATATAGAGAGAGAGAGAGAGAGAGAGAGAGCACAATAT
This sequence comes from Parasponia andersonii, assembly GCA_002914805.1. Taxonomy (NCBI): domain Eukaryota; kingdom Viridiplantae; phylum Streptophyta; class Magnoliopsida; order Rosales; family Cannabaceae; genus Trema; species Trema andersonii. The sequence goes on from JXTB01000058.1 coordinate 1,190,691, forward strand.
GATAAAGAGCAAACGGTGAAATTAGATCCTCAAGAATGATAGAACTAACTCTCCACCAATGTATGTGAAATTAAATCCTCAAGAACGACAAAACTAACTCTTCACCTACATATGTGATACCTCTATTTTTACGGCCTTATATACATGTACCAATATTTACATCTCATATCCCACAAACATTGTGTTAAAATTAAATTCGGGTTTTGGTTGAGTGTGGTTAATTTACAATGTATTAGTTAATTTGGGGAAGAAACATATTCACATTATTGGAAGAGTTTAAATACTGTTTTTGATTCTTGATCCCTTCAATTAGATCTATAGAAATCTTTTCACAATTCTGATGTTCCATCAATGTGGGGACTAATGTTTTCTACGAGAGATTGAAGGTATGACTAAAAGTGGATAAAAAATAAACTCTCACAATTTTGTTTGATGTGCCGATCACTTCCCAAATTCATGCATTCAAATCCATCTTCGAGGCCAAAGTATCCCCTCGACCATTTTCTCTTTAGAAACTTCGATTATATTTTAATATATTCATTAAGTATATTATTCTCATATTCCTGCAATCAACTATACCTATAATTGCTGCGATTTCTACCATGAGAGAGATAATTTTTTGGGGAAAAAGAAAAATAAAAACAANGTTATATCAGTGACTGTGAGGTTTTGAGATAATGATCGCGAGCCGATATATATCGATATGTATATCTATTCTCGAATGGTGGAGAGCCATATGATCATTTAAAAACTACGATATTTCAAAAATTGTGAGAGAGTGGACATATGAACATCTTTTGTGGGGTTTTCTCTAAACTAAAGTGAATTACTCTTGTTGGCACAGTATCATTAGTGTCCAAAAAATAAAAAATAAAAAAGGTTATAAGGCAAGTAAAGTTGGCCAATCTCCTATGCATGAGAGGTAAGGTAACTTTATGAACATACTCGAATACAATAATCTTTTGACAATGTATACAAATTTACATATATGAACCAAAATAATAACGTGATATTGACCAGATGACTTAACTAGGGCAACCTGACATTTTAACCGAAATTCGTGAGTTTTAAATAAATATTTGAAACTGAAAAAAGCAAACGTGGTGGGAAGAAAGACAGTGGAGTGAGTTCAGACGCAAACACTGCTCATATTTTCAGCTAAGAAAATGGTCACGTATCGTGTGTGCCAGAAACTTGTAGCAGCAATGGGGTCACATTTAAGATTGGACATAATATCACAACTCATACATTGAACATGGCAAAGGCTAACGACAAGGTTTCCATTTACAATCTTTTGCTTTTACCGTTTAGGACCACATAGGTGCAGTTGTGCTTACACAATTTAGTCCTGAAATTAAAATTGTAGTTTTAATTGCTAGTCCCAAAGAATTAGAGATGCCGTTTTAAGTTTAGTTTTTTTTTTTAAGGGAAAAAAGTTTCTTTATTTAAATAAGATCGTCTAACCCGAGAGATGAGAGGAATAAAGGACAACAATCCAACCGGTAAATATCACTGGAATAAAAGAAAGCCCTATTTGCCAACTCACGAGCTATTCTATTCTTCTGTCATGGAATAAAACAACAAGAACCACAGTTGGTCAAATGGAGTAAGGACTTAACATCTAAAAAGATAAACTCATCAAGTTCCAAAGGATCAGATGAGTTGAGACACGAATTCTGAGAGTCACTCTCAACAATAGAAACTTTCATACCACAATCTTTTGCCAAGAGAAGACCACCTCGGATTGCAAGAAGTTCAGCTATATCCACTGAAAAACATCCTGGTATACGTTTGGAGCACGCAGCCAAGACTGTGCCAATATGATCCCGAAAGACCACCCCGACACCAATAAAATCAGTTCCTTTTCGTACAAAGGCATCTGAGTTCATCTTGATGGAGCCCAATTGTGGCGGTGACCATTTGGGGACAAGTTTCGATAAAGAGACTCTAAAGACTTCTAGAATGTCTTGAGTCGCATGAAACTCATCCAAAAAAGAATCAACAAAAGCTACTTGGGTTTCAGACGACCTAGCTACACCACCATGGATGACATTATTTCTTTCAACCCAAATACTCCAAAGAACACAAAAATTCTCAAACGACACTTTGGGTAAACTCCAAAATACGACTAGGAGTAATTTCGCCACATCCTCTTGAATCTTACCATTAATAATTGAGTATTTATGGACCGTCAACTCATCTGAAAGAAGGCAAGAAGGTTATGTTTGGTAGAGTGGATTTTTGGGAGAATAAAGAGGAGTGGAGGGAGAACAAAATTCTTCCATTCGGCAGGGGGTAAAAAAGTCGGGAGAGGAGAAGTGGAGGGGAGAGGACTCCCTCCGGCCCATATTACATCTTTTCAAAGTTAAAAGAAAGATTAGAAAGAAGTGAAAGTGAATAAAAATTGAATTACCCTCTTAAATAATTATTTAAAGAATGATATAATAGGTATATTAATTTTATAAATAAACCCTCTATACATCTCACTCTCTATCTTTTTTACCAAACATATAAAAGATTCTTACTCTTTTCTAAAGATTCTTACTCTTCTCTTTCTCCACATTTCCCCTCATTGGTAAACTCTCCATCCATTTTACTCTCTCTCTCTCTCTTACCAAAAGGAATTTAGACACACTTATCTACTAGAAATTGCAAGGAAAAAATTAGAGGTAGACAGCCCCCTTTTTATTAGGGGATTTCTCATTATAATGTTGTGGATTTATTTAAGCATTATCTTTTGTTTTATATTAACCTTCTACCCTCCCAATTGATAGAGAAAGATGATTCTAAAAATGAACATTGCAACCTTCCATTGATTCTTTGAACCCTTCCACCTTGCCTAAAGACTATTCAATGTTTTTATAAAGAGAAATGCTAACATCTCATATATCAATCTAAATGAATAACACTACATGTCACAACTTTTCTACCAAATTTTTTATATCAACACACTTAGTACGTACGTAACTTGCCACTGTTAAAATTTTGATACAAAACTTGGTACCTCAAACACTATCCCGATCTAAATGCACATTTATTTATTGACGTGTCTTTTTCACTTTTCAAATAAGTTGAAACAACACAACTTGTTAGTTGATTGTTTTGTTTGAATGAGCAAATATTGTTATGAGGTTGTTAACATTCCATGTCAAGAGAACTGACCAAAAGCAAGTGTCCGTAGCTAGTGTTTTCAAGCAGAGATTAAGCGTATTCTAGCAACTCAACGTAAGGACTGAGGAGTTCTGGTTTTTTCGGGGTAACAGTGGAAAAGTTGACAAGTCACCCTTACTACCACTCCACAAAATCGTACATGAAATTTTCATCTCAAATGGCTCCTCATTGAATTCCTTAAGTTAGTGGACCGTACGTACATCGACAATTCACTGATAGTATTATCATTTATCAACCCGGGATCATAGCAACTTAAACTGTTCTATAAGTTACAGAAAAAATTAAATCACAATAGTAATAGGATCATAAATAGTGAACTTAGTGATTCGATTCGAACCCTTGCAAAGGTTAAGCTCATCTTTGAGGGGTCAAAAACTCGGGAGGGCACTGTTTAAGATTATGGTCAAAAGATACAATAGCACCCTATTATGTTGTACCTATTCCATGCTCAAATGCTCCCTACCTTTATTGACTTCTCTATAATAAGAAAGGTCAATGACAAATGGGTGAAAGGAATATTATGGGCATCTCTTACAGTATAACAGAAGATGGTGTAAATGTGTAATGCAAATGCCCGCCTTCTGCAAATTTTGCCGCTCAAAGGGCCTTCTTTATTTGGAAGAAGTTATTTCGCTCCTTGTTTGCAGCATCAACGTCATCTGGAGATGCCACTGCAACCACAACCCCTTTATCCTTGACCGACTCAATTGCATCTGCAAATTCTTTGAAGTCCTTCAACCTGCAGGGACCAGGTCATCAAGGGAAAGAAAAAAGGGATCGGCAAGAGAATCAAAGATCAACCGGATGATGCATGCTTGAGCCAAGGGTGATCCTCAAGTATCTTATGAAAAACATGATGTAACAATGAGACATTTACTCCTTATGGCCAAGAAAATAAAATCATCATTGTTGCCATCTAAGTTCTTTGTAAGACATCAAAATGTTTCGTACGAAAAAAAGACTACTATGCTCAACCAGAATGGGGTTTTTTAGCTTCCAGAACATTCAAATTCCTCTGTTTCGTTTATAGGTTATTGCACCCTCATCTTAATTGACTTGTATAGACAGATGTCTAACAAAATCAGGTCTAGAAGTAATCAAAATGAGGTTGCATCAAAAAGAGGTCATCAGCATTTGGATAGAGGCAGAATTTATCAGGCAAAGCATCAATCACAATAAAATCTGTTACCTGGTTGACAATATCTCTTCACGTCTCTTTTGCCTTTCTTCCTCAGTGATTCCCAACAAATACCGCAACAAACTAGGCAGAAAAAGGAAATGGGTGACTACAGCTTTTAATTGGTCTTAAAAACATCAGGACTTACATAAAGAAAATGTAACCAGGCCAAAATCAACAACACTGCATGAACATTCTGTAAGGTCCTGACTTCACAAGTACAACAAATTCTACCTAAACAGTACATAAATATTAATTTCTCCAGGAGAAAATAAAGGCGCTATCCACTAACCTGCTATAACCTTTGGCATCTGGGAGCTGGTATGAATCCACATCTCCAATGGTTCCAATAATGGACTTTGTAAGAGTATTATCATCTAATTCCAATTGGCGTAGAAATTCCGCAGTTCCATCATATACATCAAGAGTCTTTAATAAATTTGGGTCACGATAAGATAAGAAAGAAAATACTCCTACATTGGAAAAAGGTCACACGGTAAGATTCTGAAGTATCATCAAAGACTCCATATCAACATATTAAAAACACAAAGGAACACCTGAGTGAGTATCAAAGTCACAAAAACCACCATAAGCCCCACCACTGACTCGAACGCGATCCCACAACCATGTATTACTGATATATTTCGAAATTACATATGCACTCCCACTGAGCTGATAACCGGTCTCATAGATGTTAGCTGCTTTCCCAACATAATTAACCTGTAGAAACAAGTTCAGAAACAGTTACTAGAAATTGTAAGGAAAGAAGGAAACATGTAGCAGAAGAAGAAAACGACAGTATTCTCACCTGAGTAGGTATCACAATAGCTTCATTTCTGGATGAAAGTCGAGCATTCCAACTTGTTCCTTCATAAGGAGAGCTGGTGGGAAGCAAATCAAGAAATTTGCTAACATACTTCTCTGTGTTGGCGAGGTTTTTCCCTTCTGCAGTCAAATTTATTAAGCAGCTATTTCGAGAAAGTAAGCCTTTGCGTATCTCCTCAAGAGATGAAGAGATTCCCTCCCAATCTTGATCAACTTTCTCTTCGAGAGCTTGCAGGAATTCCAGGTAACTATAAGAAGACAAAAGTTCTATAAAAATCCAACTTGAGAATCAATATAGATTTGTCATGAAACTCGAACGTTTGATTATCCAAAAAAAATAAAAATGGAACTCAAAAGTTTACCAGCTACTCGTAACAAAGGATAAATATACTAGATATTAACCCTAAAGAATTACAATGTGATCTTTTTTTATGAATAAAGAAAAATTTGCAGGTTACGGGCAAATTCGTTGCAATAAAACAGAAATAAAGAGTAATTTTCCAACTTGCTTGACAGAATACTTCAAAACTAACAGATTAGACACACGAAAATGATAGGCTGTGCAGCAGCCAATGAAAAAGGTAACTTGACAGTTCAAGCATAACCTCACACCATCTAGTTCTAAGCAATGTCATTGCAATCATACATGCAAAAAGGACAATTTCCTAACTCAACCAAATACTTCAAAAGGCGGGGGGGGGGGGGGGGGTGCGGGGAGGAAACAAACAAACAAACAAACAAAACAAAAAACAAAAAACAAAAACCAAAATAAATAAATAAATAAATACTTAAGATAGGTAGATTAGACATATAGAAATGCTAGATTTAGGTTGGCCTGAGAAAAAGGTAACTTGATTCAAGCCTAACCTGACACCACCCATTTTTTCAGAAATCCACCCCACAACATTTAACTTAGCGTCCATCCTTGCAGCTGCAATCCCATGGCCGCTGCCTCTTAACCGGTTCTGGAGAAATGAAAAAGAAGACACTATGAGATCAAGTAGTCAGAAGTTAAGTCCAGTTTTGTTCCCTTTTTTCTAGTAGAATCAAATTACCTCCATTCTCGATTTGCTTTGGGAAACAAATTGCTTAAACCGCTGCTGATCTGTGAACTGAACTTCGTGTAGAACAATATTAACCTAGAAAATCAGAAACATTGCATGATATACCTAAAATGAAGTATAATGGTCATGGAATTAGGTCAATTATTTCGGCACTTAGAGTTAGGTTGTTTAATCCAAAAACAATTTAGAGTTGTAATATTAAAAGAGAAAACTAAACAATAAGAAAAAAGCCTCTTCAAGAAGCTTATTACCAATATACCGCCAATAAGAAACAGTTTAAAAATGGTACTCTAGTTGATATGTAAAACATGCTTCCCATTAGTCACCATCTAGCTAAAATTTACAACCAAACTTGCAGTGCACAGCCTTTGAGCAACAAGTTCTATCTTTGACAAATTCTTCAGATCACACATAAGCTTGAATGAGATTTTAAAACATCTCAAAAAGGAGAAGACCTTTTTGGAATGCTAAGGAGGTAATTACCAACGTTTTCTTTTTTCTAGTGATTATGAAACATAGATGCACGTTGACAAGAAAATTGTTAAATACCAGGTTAAATAGGTCTTCAGCACGTCCTGCCATGGCTTTGCCTCGAACAATTATATGGCTACTAGGATCCTCCTTGCCCCGAACAGATGATGTCAGTGGATAAACTGATATGCCTCCAGTTTTCCTCCCAATCAACTGATTAAGTTGCACAAAAGTCAAGTCTTTCGTACCCATCTCCAGCAATGATTGACTGTCAAGATCATCATGGCATTCAGAGAAAGAAACATGTTCAGCTCAGTATCCAGGTCAGATATTAATATAGCTAAAACCACTGCAGCTGATTAATAGGTAAAATATTAAAACATGGTACAGGAGACTACTTGACCTTAACATTTACTATCACTGCTTTACTATAAGCGAGTACTTTTTCTCTTTTCGATCACTATAGTCAGTTACTTTCTTTTTGATAGGCATGAATAGTTTGTCCCTAGGTTTTAGTTATTGAATATTACCATCATGTTTTACATGAAAACAAGGTGTTAGACACACTCAAAACTCAACTACCAGCTCTACCTTCAGGAGGATGAGATGCCATTGGCTCCTACAAAAGGCTCATTCCCCAGCCATTTTTGCACAGTAATCAACAATAGTTATTCATATTACTGTTATGTTATTGTTATTGCATAAACTGACTTCTATGATATACCTAGCTAGCTACAATGATAGAAACATTTCTCGATGAAACAATTTACCAGGAAACAACAAAAGAAAGGATGGTCAATCTAGTGTAGAATTTTTTGACACTAAGCATTCTTTAAAAAATAAAAATATATATACGAAATTTTAGAAGTACTGAAAGCATCTAAAGTGTAGAATCATGGGTTAAAATTGGCCAAAAACACTCTAAGCCATCACATTTATCTGGAAAATCAACAAAAGGCTCAGCACGAAAGAATGACACCTTGTCACAAGAAAAAACAAGAATGCTAAATCACTATGCTTAATTGATCATATAGTCATTTTAAGATTCTCAAAGGTTGAGATCCCAAATTCCCAACAAATGACATTCAACACCCACCTGCAAACAACAGGCCAAACATCTTTGAGAACTTAATTTCGAGCCAAATGTGTCATATCGTATCCACTTAAGAACATCATTCTAAAAGGAGGTTTAATTTAGTATAAGATCTTTGCCATGTTCATCGTGGAAAGTAGAATAAACACGCATATTAGGGGTGGTGATTCATATCAAAGACACCTTACCAAAAAAGAGGCACTAGAGGAAGAAGCTCTTGCTTCAGCGAGCTCATGTTGAAAACAACTTCTGAATAAAGGACATCATTGGTGAAAAGGTCATGCTTTAAAACCTTTACTCCATTAATATCTCCCACCTACATGTAAGAGAAAAATACTCGGGATTATCAAACCCAAAAAGAAAAACCAATAAGAGACTAAAACTCAACACTGGAAAGATAATAACCTCTGTTGGAACATGTATAGGTTCCTTGGGAATGTCCTGCAGAGAAAGGCTTGGAACGGTTCTCAAAGCCTCTGGTGGATCAGGAGTTTCCTGCTTAAGTCGCAGTTCTTGCGTTGCACGAGCTAGCTCAGCAAGATCTTCTTCTGTCATGCTAGCTTTAACTTTTTCCAAAGCTTCTTTTTCAGCTGCTTCCTCAAGAGAAGCTTTCTCTGGGTCAGGCTGATACAGAAATTATCTTCAGTAACCAGTGAAGCCAAAACCAATACATCAGCCACCCAAATACAACTTATAACGAATATGTTTTCACCTGCATTTCTATTGTAACTCGGTGTGGATTGTTTAAAATAAACTTCACTATTAGAGGAGAAAAAACAGCTTTGGAACCTTCCTCTGCTATCCTGGCTTTTAGAGCCATCAAGGGTTTCTCATACTTCAATGGCTCAAAGGGATCCATGTCGTATATCCATTTACCCTATAAATAACAACCAAAGCACATAAAAAGAATCAGATATAAACAGCATAGGACACAAAGACCAACTAACAGGCATTTCGAGGAAGAAGAAGAAGAGGAAAAAAAACTGAAGCAGCTTACAATCGATCGGAGCATTAAGGACAAGCCTCGTGGAAATGATCCAGTGTTGTTTTCCCTGAGAGAAAACTCAATTGTATTCATAGATGCCTCCACAGCTTCTGTATCAAAACCCTCCTTTGCTAACTTTTCAAAAGTACTCATTACTAATTCCTCTACCTTTTGAATGTTATCTTCTGAAACACCTTTCAACCCAATACTAAATTGAGGTTGAAGGAGCTCATCTTCCACCCCCCCACCAACAATAGCCTCTCCAAGGCCACTCTCCAGCAATATTTTCCTCAATGGAGAAGCAGGAGTTCCCAGCATAAGATGATCCAAAAACCCAAGGGTAAGCTCAGTTTCCAAGTCTAAGGGCTTTTCAGAGAGCAGCCAATTAAGACATACCATGTGTTTCTTTTTCAGATCACCCCCTTCACCAGCAGGGTATTTCTCAACGATCCTTACTGGCTCTGAAAATAGCTTTTGTGGTTCAATCCTTGATTCATTAGGAGCTGAATTTGCATCAAACACATTTAAATATTCTGCAAGAGAGTGAGACAGAGGAGAGTAAGATGCCATAATTTGTTGATATTCCAAAAATTCTTAACTTCTCATTCATATGAAACATGAACATAGAACAATAACATGAATGATGACAGAAATGAAGAATAACTCGTTATTCAGACTTTCACAATCTTGTTTCAGAAGACATTGTTTACTATGTGAAAGAATAAATATTTTGATTATAAATAGAGGGCTTTTAAGTTGGAGCAACTATAAGATTGAACATGAGATGAATTATTTATGGTTAACTTGCCCTGGTGTATAGCTCACAGGTATATAATATAATAAAAACCAGCATTCACGGATACCCACATGCACGCACATATATAGACTAGCAGATTCATGAATTACCATTCAAGATGCGTAGTCGCTCATTTGGATCATCATCTCCGTAAAACCATATCCTGGCATTGCTAGGGTGGTAATATTTACGGTGAAAATCCTGCGTGTTTTCAGAGGATAAAAAGAGCACCTCTATTATTCAAAAACAATGTGAACAATATTCACACATAAGTAAAGCATAATCTTGACAGTGAAGTCCTTGGTGTCATATATTGCTCAACCACGTATATATAATTCAACAAGAAGAAAATGATTGAAGTAATTTATTCGGATCAAAACCTTAAAAATACGTCAATACATAATTGCAACATCAGTTTCACTTAGAATTTGATAGGCCATGCTTCTAAATGTATTACAACAAGTATTTTCCCACTTAACGACCAGAACATACCTTAAATTCCTCAAATGTGAGTTTAGGGATAACTTTCGGATCACCTCCACTATCAACACCATAGGTATTGTCTGGAAAAAGAGCCTGTACCAAATGTATGCATAACAATTATGAAAAAAGGAAAAGGTACTAAAATTTGGAAAGAACCAAGATATATGGCAAAATACGAAAGTATATGGTCAAACATAGTAGTATTTCAATCATTTCCGCAAACAAAATGCACTCCAGCACATGCCATACCAATTGGTTTTAATATCCAATCATCACCATAGAATAAAAACTGACAGGTGCAACTTAGCACAATACTAACATGGATAGCTATTAGCTAGCGCAAAAATAAACCATGAACCTAGCAAGAACGAACAATGAAGCATGGACCTCAAGAAACTTCAGAATGCAAGGCCACAAATGATCATCGATAACAAGAACAAGGCGCGTAAATGTGGTAGGCAATAATGTATAACAGAATATAAGTAATATATAGAGTTCACATTTATAAGGTTTAAGTAAATATTTTAGTTCTCTAGACATGCAGCTCAAGAGTTTGAGTTAATGCAAGTATTTAAACATGACTTTCTTCCCAGCTAGAAACACAATCTGTTATTTGCCTTTTAACTATCCTACTAAAGTAGCATGTAGCTGATCTAAAAGTTCTCACCCCAGTGGCATTTAAATTACAAGTAACATTTAACAAGACTTCGCCCAGGACAAGCTAATTATAGATAGTTGAGTATTCCAAATTAAAGAATTGTAGGAACCAAGTACTGGAGAAAAAAGAAAACTTGCCTGTTGAGCAGTTCGTCCCAATATGTTATCAGGCTGGGAGTAGACTCCTTTCATCTCATTGAAAACAACTCCTGAAATAATAATAAAATTACTTTTTCATAATTAAAACGAAAAGAATTTCATAATAAAGAAACAGAGAAATATTTTAAAGGTTAAATGTATACCAAAGAAGAACAGAAGAGAATTTAATGGTTAAGGATATCTGTTAAAGATCCAACCTTTGTAACTTATTTCCTCAGTAGGATCGTTGAGTTCATAGTGCCACCCCTCTTGTTGGAATGTCTGAAAATCCTCCACGCATTTAGGAAAGAAAACAGCATCTAGGTACACATCAACGAGATTATAGAAATCCTGTTTAGGAAAACAAAAATAGATAAATAAATAAATAAAACCATGATTTTAGGATTATATTGTATACAGAAAGGATACAAGAATAACAGGTTTCATATTTATAACCACTTAAACCCCAACCTATTTTCCAACTTGTTTTACCTTAGTATTTGTGGAAGCAACTGGGTAACAAGTCCTATCAGGATATGTGAATGCATTCAGAAAAGTATTCAAGCTCCCTTTCAATAACTCAACAAATGGTTCTTTCAAAGGATACTTTCTTGACCCACAAAGCACACTGTGTTCCAATATGTGCGGAATCCCAGTGGAATCTTTCCTGCATCAACAATTATATCAAAGAAGATGAAAAAAATAAGTCACCAACCATAAAAGAAGATTAAAAAAAAACAAAAATTTTACATTCCATTTCAAAGCATTAATTTTCATATTCATGAATCGACTTTAGCCAAGGAAAACACAAAGTGTCCAACAGTCCACTCAATCATCTCATATTCCAAATGCTGAGAACGATTGCCGGCCATTGCAATCAATGTTATAATTCTCTATCTACTGCTAAATAAGGACCACCTAGCAAAAATTGAACAGAATAGCAAAAAGAAGCATTGTGAGTGTACTACTTACGGAGGTGTCCGGAAAACAATGCCGAAGACCTTATTCTCATCGTCGTTCGACACCGACATGACTTCTGCTCCAGTCTTCTTGTGTCTAAAAAGCACAGCTTTCGATTTACACTCTCCAATAAACTCTTCAGACACTGTCTCAAAACCAAGCTTCTCCGCAACCTCATCCTGGACCCCAGAAAATTCTACACCCAACAATGCAAGCCACAAATTCAGTTTTCGTCCTAGATAAATTCCGCAACCCCAAAACTTGCCAAAACTCAAAAATTTCGAAATGAATTGCACCAAAAACTTCACGAATTAATCAGTAGTCTCCTATAAAATAAAATAAAAAACAGCATTTTCCCCCAAAATAAAGCTGCAGAGCTAGGGTTTCAACTATCAATGAGCAGAGGAAAAAAGATGAAACTGGAACTGTACCCGAGGGAGAAGACTGCGTGGAAGTGGCGACGGCGCCTGGAGAGAGAGCGGAGAAGTGCTTGTGGAGACGGAGAGAGAGGGAAGAAGAGGATGTGGAGGTGCGAAGGAATCTCCAGTGGCGTCCGGGTCCGGTAAGGGTGTGCGGAATGAAAAGGCGGTTTCTTGAAGCGGAAGAAGACGAAAATGGCGAGCGAGAGGAAGCAGAGGAGGGAGCGAGCCTGGTAGCGGAGCGGAAGAGGAAGAGTCTATTGCAGGCTATGGAGGAGCGAAGAAGAGTCGCCCTCTCCATTGTCGCACTGGCTTTCGTAGCTTACAAGCTTAAAGTTGGAGAAGAGAAAAGAGGAGAAGAGAAGTAGGAGAAAAGGGATTGGGGTGGAAATGTGAGCTATGGTAGTGGATTGGGTTTTGTCTATTTATAATGACTAGTTTTGGTATTATGTGTATCTGAGTAGGAGCCTGGTAGGGAAAGAAATATCTATAAAGGCTATCGTGACGTATTAGAATTGGAGAGTGCCCTATGTATGGTTATTAGGTCTTTCGGACAAAATCTTTTAACGAGAATTCAATGAAATTTTGCGTCACAAGAAATGTTTCTTCTTCCAATTTTTGGTTTATGAATAAACTGAATGTTATTGATATTAATAGCATTAAATTATACATATTATACCACTTTGTCCTTGAATTTTTTTAATTTATAAAGTAATAGCCTTCAAATTATGTAATTGTTACAATAATAATCCTTCTGTCACAAAATATTAAATATTTAAATAAATAAATCATCAAATGGCACATGATTTGATGAATATGGTCAATAATGATATTCTTAATTTTTAAATATTAAATATTTAAATAAATAAATCATCAAATGGCACACGATTTGGTGAATGTGGTCAATAATGATATTCTTAATTTTTAACTTATACAGTAAACTACCAAGATTTATTTAACTATTACAATAATGACCATTTCTTTATAAACTATTAAATTTTTTACAAAAAAGAGTCTTATACAACGCACAAAATTTAATAATTATGACTAAAAATGATATTGTGGCTCGTAGAAGTAAAAAATATTTAATAATATGCTTTATTTATGACTATTTTCTATTAAAAAAGAACATTTTATGATAAAGAGATCATTGATGTAAAAGTTATGTAATTCAGCTCATAGATTATTACTATATAAGTTGGAAATGTGAGACAAAATGATACAACAAGTATAATTTAAATATATTTACTGTATTTAACCCAAAAATTAAATACATAAAAATTAAATAAAATTGTGATGGTGAAGGTTGAAACGTCGACCAGAGTTGTACCAGTTCTTTGATGTGAAAATTAATTTCTGGCCCATAAGATCCCGATGTTGTTAGATGCTTTTGGCAAAATAGCCCCATTTTTTTCATAATAAAATGGCTCTTACATTAAATGAGATAGCGAAAACTAAGTCCTGTACAGTGATTTTATACCAAAAAAAAAATGGAAATAGGTTTCTTTCAAAATTCCATACCAAAATATCAAAAATATGAAAAATTTGAATGGGCCAAAATTTTTGAAAAATCAGATATTAATTTAGAAAAAATAACATTTTTAATAAATATTTAGAAAAATACTACTTTTTTCTTCAAATTTGATATTTTCAATAGTATTTTAAGTAACTAATTAGGTTAGTTAGAGTAACCAATCTAGTTACTTAGAGTAACTAGTCAAGTTGTATTTCTTTATAAGTATCATTTTGTGTTTTTATTAAGCATGATAAGAAAAATGTTTAAGCATTATTGTGCATATATACATTTTACATTCCATGTCAATTGAAGCTAGCTCAATTAGATTCAATTAGTCTAAATTATTAGTAATATGTGTGAGCGTATGTAAAAGAAAAAGGGTTCGAATCATATTTATATCTAAAAACTAACCCAACATTGAATAAGGTCATATGAGGTCTATGTTACTTTATTATCATTATTATTAATTCTTTTGAGTGATTCATTATAATTAGAAGAATTAATACGGACTAGCACTAAAGGATTGATAAGGACACGATACGATTGCGGGACTATATGACACGATACGATTAATAACTGTGCTCAGATCGGTATGAATCGGTTATCAAACGTGCCCAGGTCAGTATTGCAAGCAGCACGATATGCATGATTAATAATAATAACCATTTTGTAAAAAAAAAAAAATGCACTTAAATTATATGATGTAAACTTGTTTTAATTTTAAAAAATATAACAAAAAATAATTTAAAATATTTTCTTTAAAATAAAATAAAATTTGTTAATAAAAAGCCCAAAATTTAATAAGTTCGAGAAAAAAAGTTGGATATAGAAATAATTAGGCCATAATCTAAAATCCACCATGAGTCACTTACAATATAAAAGCTCATAAAAATATATTTAAGAATAAAGTAAAATAAAAAATTAAAATATAATTTAGGTACTTTAATATAGTTTAGGTAAATTTCAATTTAGTTGGGCGTACTTAAATTTAAATCTTAATTATCATTTTTCACATACACTTGTAAATTATAATATTTTAATTTGGACTTTTTTTTCGGGGATCAATTTGGACTTATTTCTATATAAAAGTTTATTTAATGTCATAAATGATTTTTCTTCTATTATAGAACAATAACAAGTAGTATTTTTGCTATAGCTTAGAGATAATATGTATGAATGATATTAAAACAACTTAATTTAGTAGGGAAAAAAAGGAAAATGAGAATGATAACAGTTCGAGTTCGAGTTAAAAAAAAGAGTTAAATTAGGCATAGTATACTCGATTATATTGACAAAGTGGAGTGATTAGGTCTAAAAAAAAACATAATATCAAAATACGATTAAGTACAAAAAAATCATATCGAAAATAGGCACAATTAGGCAAGAAAAATCAATAGTATAAAAAATAGGCATAATTATGCTCGAGCACCACAAAAAATAATATAGATAAAAGGAACGATTAGGCACAATAACGGATAAGGGCATAGGCACTTTATGAACTGAGTACAATACAATATGATCAGTAATTGTGTTCGGACTAATATAGTACAAATTTCGAATGGGCTAAGGCTAAACGTGCCTAGACCGGCACGTAGGCATGTCACAGACTTGTTAATATCACTAGTTATAATTATTTTAAGAAAAAAGCTCTTATCTCTCATCTTACCTCATACAGGCTCTATGTTGTATAATTTAGTTTCTTTATTTTCGGTTCTATTTCTTTATAAAATTTTTAAAAAATGGATATATAACAAATCCCAATCTAGTTGTTTTTATTTTTATTTTTCCTTTTACTTATTTATAGTTTTTGTTTGTCGTTGAATCAATTCTCTACGATTATAATATTTGAATAGTTAGAAAAAAAATAAAAAACACATACTATGTAATGATGATTTTCTCTTTCTATATTTTTATCATGAAAATACATATAAAATGAATTTTAATTAGATAAAACAATACCTATAAATACATTAAAAAAAAAAAATACTTACTGGATTGTTCCCCCTATATAACATATATATTATAAATAACTTTTAACACCATCGTTAATCAATACATAATAAACCTATGTAAAGGTAACTGAAATAAATGAAATTGATGAAACCAAATTCTTGTTTGGTTCGTTATAGTTATAGATTTTCCAAAACCATTGGTTTGGTTAGTACAGAGGGTTGCGTATATAATTATGAGATCTTATCAACCTACAAAATGAAGACCATGAAAATGCTTCTTGGACACTGAGTGGTGCAGGCCGAAGAGACTTTGACAGGCAAGTTAGCGATGACAGATGAAAAGAGTACAAAGCAAGTGGATAGTAAAGAGAAATAGTCAATAGGCTGGAGTGAAAATATGATGAACTGGTATGACTTATGAGCTTAAGAGTTCGAGTGAAGAATACGAGCTTTGGATGACTGAGAGTCTAGGATTTTAGAAAGTATGTCTAGGTGCTCAGGTGCAAGAATATAGGCTATGTCCCCTCCTTATCAGGATGGATGGGTATTAATAGTTATGGTAGACAGCTACTTACCATGTACCTTCAACCTTCCATTTTAGGAGATTTGAATTATGTTACTTATTTGAGAGGTTTGTTGAGGACATGGCTCCTCTTTGTACCTGATCTGTCGAAATAATACTTTGAAATGGTTGGACATAGCTTTAATATCCCGCTCTTTCCGTGGGTTAGCTGAAGACTTAGTATTAAAATGATTTTGACTATACAAGTGTATAGTATTAATTCATAGCAAATACGAACATACAATGGAAACAAATCTAATAGCTCTTATAGCATATCAGCAGATCCTAGTTTTAATGTCTTCTAAACCACAATCTTCTAATTTAAATCTCAAGCACAACTGGATGAACATGTGGGTGTTGGGTTCAATATCTCAAAACTCACACTTTAGATCTTTGCAATATGCTCAACACATGAGATTGCAAGAGTTTATTCTACAAAAAATAGGAAGACTATCTTCTTTTTCTCTCTAATTTACGGAGGTTTTATAGAAAATAATACGTAGAGTATTTCTTTTCTGCTAGCATTTCCTTTGTATATATATATATATATATATATATATATATATATATATATATATATATATATAACTTAAAGAAAATGCGAACTTCTATTAAAAAAATGTAAACATATATATATATATATATATATATATATAAACTAGCAGATAACTCACCTCTTCAATGAAGTGTGTTTCGTTTTGAATCAGTTTCCTAATTTTTATTTATCTAATTATTTGATAATTAGATATTTTTAAATTCAAAATTTAAACAAATTAGAAAACTTATCTCTCCATAAATTTAAATTAATTAATTAATTCAAAATTATTTAATTAATAACAATTATTAATTATTATAGATAAATAATTTATCTAGACAAAGTGTGCAGTAATATAAAATAATATAATATCTAGTACAGTATTTGTAAGAGATAGAATTTGGGACCTATGAACTTGTAATTCAAGCTCCAATAAATTATGATAATTAATTAAACTCTTTAATTCATTTGTCTAATTTATTAATTCTAGTATTACTCCATTAAAAATTTGAAATTGCACTCCTAAAGTTACAGAATTAATTTACTCAGAAAACAGTGAGCAATCCATCGATTTAATTATTATACGTAGTTTAATCCTCTATAGATAATTCATAACTGGAGCTAGGTCATATTTCGTTTACCTATCTAATCAAATTTTTATCCTTGTGTACCATTGATTTTCTAATGAACAATTAATTTATAAATCTATTATAAATTGAGTACTCAAACTATTCAATTCCTGAATCGATACATAAGAGAATCATATTTCTAGTTTCCTAATGGAAGGAATGGATTCCATGTCTGTAAGTTACAGCCTTAGTTATTCATCTCATCATGTTTCCAAGATACAAGTATTTTGATTTATCTAAAAAACAAACTTTTAACAAATATGTTAAAGAACATAATATTATAAATAGGAGTCTATAACTATTCAGGATTAAGATTAATCTATATATGATCATCTAGTGACATTATTTGAACTCCCAACAGTTAACGGAATTTATGTGAAATTCAAATCATATTTGGTCCAGTCACATATAATCGAATTATATAAAGTACATTCACTGTGATGTCAACACATCAATAGTCTGGATAAGACTCTTTTCAATGTAAATGGACCGTACTAATAATATTTCATTAAAAATCTCAAACTTTAATTAATTATTACGGACTATATTTAGTTTATTATTCATAATTTTAATATTCATATATATAACACTTATATATTAAATTTGTGGTCACATAAATAAATTAGATATTTTCTCATATTTAATAACGTACTAATTATGCACAAATTCAAATAAAAAAATATCATTTTATTAATTGAGCAAATACAAAATATACATATTTTTAGGGCATAAACCTAACAAAAACAAATGCCTTTTCCTTTTGGTCATTTGGGTCTAAAATGAATCATTCAGACATTACTGCCCCTCCCCCGCCTCCTATTGTTTTAACTTTCAAATCGATTAATTTCTACCAGTTTTTATGCTTGAAATTCAACCAGGCATAATGAAAATGGACGAGAAATGGGTTAATGCAATCCATATTTATTCTCAAAGTACTATTGTTAAAAAAAAAAAAAATCATAAACCTCCTGCAAGGGATCTATACTGTCAAAGTAAAAAACTCAGATCTTATTCATAGGCACCAACAATATGCCCTCAGTTTTTTCTTTCTTTTGTGAAAGATTTTCTCAGGACACAAACGAAATGCCAGAGAATAAATAAAATCCTTTGAGAAAAATATAATCCTCTAAGAACTTGGAAAATAAATGTCTCGAGGTTTAAGGAAAAGAAAATAAATTTACATTTCTTTTTTCCTTTGCTTTATGCTATCGAATAGAAATCTTCTCAGTTGGCTACATAACGCATTGAAGCTAATCTTTATTTTAAGTCCAGATTTTTATAATTTAGAGAAAGAGGAAGGAAGAGTGCAGGCTATAGAATGCAAAGCATGATGAAGGAAAAGAGAAAGAAGAGTGAGAAAAATAGATAATAAAGAATAAGTGGTTGGGTGCACTTTTACTCTCACGCTCCAATGCCACAAATGGCTCAGATGTACTTACTGTATCAATACGGTAAAATCACCATATCGTATTCTAGAAGTTCCCTATGTACATGTATTTAGAGAATTCTACGGTAACGGCCATACGGAGGAGATACCAGATACCTCCCCAATCTTAGCCAACCTTATTTGATCCAACAGTACATGTGTTTTTCAATTTAAGTTGATTAAATTTTAGAGACACAAAAGACAAAATAATCAGTAACCTATTGCTAACCGGTTTGGTACTTTATAATACTTATTTATTCTCTTTCTCTCTTATAACCAATAACAAAGAAAATATAGGATACAAGAATATAGAGCATAACATGATATATCCATCTAACGAAGCATGACAATCTCTTTAATTCTGTCTTACAATCAAATAATAATGTAAATCAATGATTAAGATGAAAATCCATTAGTTGATTTGGACAAATCATTAGTGTCCCAATTAGCGCACCTTTCCTTCATTATTATTTTATTAATGTTCATAGAATAAAAACTAATTACTTTGTATCAATATAATTTATGTAGTTTGATGAAACCTACGCTGAATAATGTGATAAATCATCAGACATGGAGTCAGGTATCAATGGCATGGAAAGACAAGGAATAAATTCTCACAACATTTTGTGATTTGTTCATCATGCATGTTAGTCTCCCTTCAAATCTAGTATAGAGTATTTTGCGACTGTGTTATGGTATTAAATACTCGTATATCGACTGATTTATACATCATGCATTGGAATCACTGTCGAGAACGTTTGTGTGAAAGTCCTTATAGTCGTCAATACTACTACTGCTATGAATGTACTCTACTGTCCTTCAATGATTTATGCAAAAAGAATCTCTGTATGACCCAAAGGATGATAGTGTGAACGTGAATATAGTGGAGATACAAGATATAAAAAAATTGAGTTGTTGGGCAAACGATTTACATAGCATATATGCGTATGACATAAAATTAGACTAACAATGGCAATGCACGAAACCCTGTGATAGTGATAAGTACATTTTTGATAAATTATATGATTAATCTTTGGTTATTTTTAGGTTTGTTAGGTTATTTTTATGTTTTTCAGGTATTTTTGAAGTAAAAGAGTAAAAAAAGAGCTAAAACCGAGCTGAAACAAACTAAAAATTAAAATACTAAGCTAAAAAGTATTAAATGTATCAAAACCACGCTGAAAAGTGGCATTCTTATATAAATTGAGAAGCTAACAAAAAATTGGTACTATAGCGCCAAAAATCAAGAAGCTATGATTTTGAGGGATTTCAACCCCTCCAGTATTAGAAAACTACTCGAAGACTCTAAGCCATTCCCATACTATAAAAAGACCTCTTTAGATAGAAATACTCAATCTTAAATACCCATAAATATATAGAGGCTAGAGAGAGAACTAAGAGGAGAGGAAGAGCATGTAGGTCATTTTTAGTGTTTCTTCATCATTTCTCTTTCCTTTTTTTTTGCTTTGTTTGTTTATTTTACATAATGATCTTATTGTTTATTCTTGTTTACATCCTAATTTAGGTTTCTTTTTGGTTAAGGGTGATTTCAGAACTTTAGATATGTAATTGAATTGATTATTTCTAAGTTTTTATATGTGTCAATCAATTATTCAAATTTGTCTATATTTTTTTGTGCTTAATGATTATTGTATTTATTATTTATTGTTTAGGTGTCCGACTGGATAATTTATAATGCATATATATAGGTACCAATCCAGTAGATATTTTTTTTACTTATGAATACGTATCAATTTGGCCAATGAAAATTTATCATGCATATTTTTTTATTTTAAAAAATAAGAGAGAGAAATAACATTAATGATACACGTCTTTTTATGCACATCATTATAATCGTTAGATTATTATTAGAAGAAGATTTTAAAAAAATATCTACACATAAGTAAAAAAAATACTTATTAGATTGGTAACTTATATATATATATATATATATATATATATATATATATATATATATAAGTTGCCAATCCAATAGGTATTTTTTCTTTAACCGTTGGATCACCATCTAATAGTGATCCAATGACTATAATAAAGTGCATAAAAAGACGTGCATCATTAATGCTCTTTCTCTCTCTTACTTTTTACAATATAAAAATATACATCCTAAATTTTCCTTAGCCAAATTGATACTTATGGATAGGTAAAAAAAAAAAAAAATACCTACTGAATTGGTGCCCATATATATATATATTAGGAATTAGATCCGTAATTATCTAGTTTCCAATTAAAAAAATATGATTATAGTTAAATATGATTACATAATTATGTTTAGGTATGATGAAAGATATGACCTAGGTTAAATGATTCCGAGATGACTTGCCTAGTTTAGTATATTTTTGTAGTCTTAATTTATTAACTAGATTAAATTGAGAGAGCCTATTTGAAATTGTCTAGTTGGTAGGATTTAGATGAAGAGTTATATTGTATAATAAATTTAGAGAAAAATTCTCTAGCTAAAGAATTTGAATATTGGTTGATGTGAAACTTAGTAATTAATTTAATGAAGTGCTTAGTGGTAGCGAATGAATTTTAACTCAATTATTTTATATTTACTTTCTTTTTATCTATTTTAAGTTTTAATTGGTTTAGATTTAGTTTAGATTAAAATACTCTTTTAATCTATATAGTTAATAGTTTATTAGTTAGATCAATTACTCGTAGAATCGACCCCTTACTTCTAATATAGTATAAACTAGAATAGAAATAAGAAGGTTTT
Source organism: Parasponia andersonii (assembly GCA_002914805.1). Lineage (NCBI taxonomy): Eukaryota > Viridiplantae > Streptophyta > Magnoliopsida > Rosales > Cannabaceae > Trema > Trema andersonii. The sequence goes on from JXTB01000058.1 coordinate 1,212,287, forward strand.
AATTTATTGTGTAATAACCACACCAGATAAGAAAATATATTTTCTATTATCAGGCAGTAATTTAATGTAATTTGGGAATGTGAATGTCCTTATAACGGGGAATGCAATATCATATACACAAAATTTTGTTTTGTAATTCTTAATTGTATGATGTCCTATTTAAGATATCATAAAAGTAAAACTAAACAATCTCGATCATAAAACCCAATAAATATATTGTCTTACAATCACGCAAATGATTTACAAGATATCGTTAAAGTAAAACTAAATAATCTCTATCTTAAAACCCAATAAATATATTTTCTTACGGTCTTACTGGTGATTTACAAGATATCATAAAAGTAAAATTAAACAATCTATATCCTAAAACCCAATAAATATATTGTCTTATGCTAGTGTTAGTAATTTATAAGATATCATATAAATAAATTAAATAATTTTTATCCTAAAACCCAATAAATATATCGTCTTACGATCCTACCAATGATTTACAAGATATCTTATAAATAAAATTAAATAATCTCTATCCTAAAACCCAATAAATATATTGTTTTATTGATCTTACGGTCCTGCCAGAGATATATATTTATCTCCATTTATTGATATCACTGTTTGACAATAAATTAGATTGTGAAACTTTTCATAGGGAATTCTCTTTTTATTCTCGTTGGAGAGTATATTATGTATTGTACTCAATATAAATATTTTTTCATTTTTTATTACTTTGGCCACTTTTGACCTCTAAATAACACTCGGTTAAATTTACTTTCGCTTACTGGTCAAAAACTATTTTCTACTAAATTTTTGTGGACGTTTCAGAGAAAGTGGGGCCAAATAATGAAATTTGTCGGGTGGTATCGAATACCTCTGGCATACGGGAGGTATTGTAGAATCACCCCATGTATTTTTCTACAGATACAGTAGCTTTTATATTTTTAAATTATACAAAATTTTTTTATCAATTTTATTTTTTAATAGAATAGTATCACTTTTATATTTTATATTTTGACATTTTATTCAATTTATACTTTATTTTTAATTATTATCAACACTTATTATCAATATTGACCTTAAATTTAAAATCTATTACAAAATTATTATTTGACACTAATTTAAAGCAGTTAATTATTCTTGGATCAATTTATCAATTTCTTTACTGTTATAAATTTATAATAGAAGAATCAATACTGATGATAACTAAATACAAGATACAATTTGAACAGATTATCAAAATACTAGATATAAAAATGATAATATTCTTATTTTAAATAAAATTCATATTAACTTCTTAATTCTTACAAATTTTCCATCAAAATTGATATTTTCTCTAATATTTTTTAATTTTATTTGAGAAATAATATTTTGTAAATTTTGGGTACCGATATTTCTGCACGCATATTTCGAATTTTTTACTGGAAAAATATAAAATATAATTTGAACAAATTATTAAAATATAAAATATAATTTAAACATAATACAAAATAACTAAAATATAAAATAATTTGAACATATTATCAAATTATAGTTAAAATTTAAACATATATAATTATCAAAATATAATGTATAATTTGATCAAATTATCAAAATACAAAATATAAAAATAATAATATCTTATTTTAAATAAAATTCATATTAACTTTCCTATTTTTACAAAATTTCCACCAAAATTGATATTTTCTCTAATATTTTTTTAATTTTTTTGAAAAATAATATTTTTTTATTTTGGGTACCGATATTTTCACGTATTTGAAAATTCAAAGTCTTGATTTAACTAGTCATTTTAGGTCCCATCACTCTTCACTCATGCAGAAAAAGTCTCTTCCGAGTTTCGTTGTGTTGAGAATTTGAATTTGAAAAAAAAAAAAAACAAAAAAACTGTACACGCATTTCGAGCCTTTCACCGAGAATCCAAAAACCAAAATTTGATATTTTCTCCAATATTTTTTAAATTTTAGGTACCGATATTTCCATAGATTTTCGTCCTTGAAAATTCAAGTCCCAACTTAACTAGTCATTTTCCGTCCCATCACTCTTCGCTCATGGCAAAGAAGTTTCTTGTGAGAGTTCAGTTGTACTTTGAATCTATAATAATAATTAAAAAAAAAACAAAAAAACAAAAAGGAGCTCTACACGCATTTCTAGTCTTTTACCAAGAATCCAAAAAAACAAAAAGAAAAAAAAAAGGCTAACGTGGGCCCTAGCCAATACATTATTGAGTTGAGTAGACGGCCATTACTAACCCACTTGCACTGGCTCAGGATTGTTAGATACTTCATTGTAACTACTAAGCCTCAAATTTCAAGCATGGCTAACGAATTAGCCTACGACTTATCCCCTCTCATCAAAGTCTACAAAGACGGCCGAATCGAGCGTCTCGCCGGCACCGCCACCATCCCCCCATCCCTCGACCCCACAACCGGTGTCCATTCAAACGACGTCGTCATCTCTCGCGAAACCGGCGTCTCTGCCCGTCTCTACCTCCCCAAACCCGAACCACACGACCCGAACCGAAAGCTCCCCCTCCTCGTTTACTTCCACGGCGGCGGCTTCTGCATCGAGACCGCCGCCTCTCCTACCTACCACAACTACCTCAACGCCCTCTCCGCCCGCGGGAACGTCGTCGTCCTCTCCGTCGACTATCGGCTAGCCCCGGAGCACCCCATCCCCGCCGCCTACGACGATTCGTGGGCCGCCCTCAAGTGGGCCGCTTCCCACTCCGGCGGGAACGGTCCGAACGAGTGGCTCAACTCGCGAGCGGACTTCCAGCGGGTTTTCCTCGCCGGAGATAGCGCCGGCGCCAACATCTCCCACCACGTGGCGCTCCGGGCGGGCCTCGAGGGACTGGCCGGGGTCGATCTGAGTGGGATCGTCTTGGTTCACCCGTACTTCTGGGGGAGGGACCCGATCGGAGCCAAGGCCGAAAACGGCGCCGTCATCGGCGACGAATCGCTAGCCGGGAAAATATGGAGATTCGTTCACCCGTCTTCGGGGAGTGGGTCGGACGACCCGCTCATAAACCCGGATAAGGATCCGAATGTGGGGAAGTTGGTGTGTGGGAGAGTGCTGGTTTGCGTGGCAGAGAAAGATTCGTTGAAGGATCGCGGGTGGTTTTATGGCCAAGTGTTGAAGAAGAATGGATGGGGCGGGTCTATCGAGTTGGAGGAGGCCAAAGGGGAGAATCACGTCTTCCATTTGTTCAATCCCACTTGTGATAACGCTGTGGTTTTGATGGATAAAGTCTGCAACTTCATCAATCAAGATATATAATTAGGTAATATTTATAGATATAGATTATAAATATTGTTGCTCTCTTTAATTTAAATTGGTAAGATAAGATGAAGATTAAGTTATTGTTGTTATTTGGCGGAGGGAAAAAAGAAAAAAGAAAAAAGAAAAATCATGGAGGACAAGATGCTAGAGGGCCTGTAGGCTATAAGTACTTTTGATTTAGGTGTGAAGTAATATCCTATTTAACTGCTAAGTAATAGTAGAGTTGGTTGCCTACTTCGTACTGTTCAATGACGAGTAACATTGCTTTATATGTTTTGTTTGATCAGCTCATGTCTTTCTTTTTCGAAAGGCTCTCACTTTTTTGGTGGAATTTGAAAAAGAGTCACCAAAACTGATGAAAATGGAGAAAGAGAGACAAAGAACGAAGATGGCTGAGGGATATTGCTACTAAAATAATAAATAAAGCGAAGTCTTGTGTGGTTTTTCTTCCTGGTTTGTAAAATTCTACATATCGGAGACGGTGTAGTTTATGTAATTATATATGGTATTTGAATTTACATGATGTGTTGACAGAAGTTTTATCAACAATAAATTTAGAAAAAATTAAGAGAAGTGACTTGTGCGAATTGAATTAATAATCAAAGCAAATAAAGAGAGAGAATTTTATAGTGGTTCAGTCTGTAAAAGATGAGCCTACGTCTACTGTTTTTCTACTATTTTATGGAGAATTACAAGTATTCAAGGTTATAATGTCTCGTCTGGAAATTGGAAAAACTGAAAAGCAATTGGAATACTCAAAATTTGATTTCTCTTCAAAACATTGAGTCCCCTTTATATAGGTAAAGGTAACCCTATATCCCTATGATCCTAATTATGTAAACGGGTAACTATACAATCGGATAACATAAATTAAGTAACAACATAATTGGATAACCACTCAAAACGGGTAACTGGTTGATCATAAATAGGAGACTACTGTTTCCCTTTCTTTGTAGGTTTCTTGTTTGACATAGCATATACTTGTTTCCATTTTCTTTTGGAAGAGGTCGCCCACCACCTATACAGAGAAGGTCGCACATATTTAGGCAAAGGAGACTACACGGAGAATGTCGCATATAACCTGTGGAAGAGGTCGCACATAACCAATGCGAAGGAGGTCGAACTTAACCCTTATGCGACCTTAGGATTTTAGACCGCACAACAATTGCCCCCCAGCTCCATTAGTTCTTTAGGACGAAATGGAGCTTCCAATTACCGTGCGACCTTAAAAATGTGATGTCATGACCCAAACTTGAAGTCTCTGAAGAGTCGAAGAGTCGCCAGATTTCAAATCCTATCTCTCAATATCACGCGTATCTTTTTTCTATCAGAACGGAACACGTGTATCCTTTTCTGAGAAAGAGCAGAATTCGAGGAAGTCTAATGATATCAACCGTCTCTCTTTTAAAACTAAATCTTTTCAAATTTTAAACAATTCTAATTTTTCGGAAAGAAACAAATCCCGCTCAATCTTCGGCCTTCAGATTTAAAAATCAAACTCTTTGATCTACGGTTGTGATTTAACGGTACCTGAAATATAAATATCAGAAATCAGCATGTTCCTGTTTCATTTTATTGTTTCCATCTCAGAGAATATCGAAACTCCAGAGAACCCTAGAGCGCCGTTTCATCTTTCAGTTCGCACAATTACAGCTTCTTCTCCGACGAAGTTCAAATCATCTCAAATCCACCGCTTCTGAAGAAAGGTCAGTTTATTTCTTCTCTTATTTCTTCTATTCTTGAAAAAGTGATTTCAATCTTTAGGAATAAATACTCATCCCACACTGAAGTGGAATGAGAATTTTTTTTTTTTTTTTTACACTCCCTCTTTTTTAGTCCGTAGGGTAGACTTACTAGATAATAATCAAAAACGAACCTGTGAAAAGAATTTCTAGGGTCTGATACCCTATTTTATTCCCAACGAACTGCTCGAACATTTACTGATGAACTGCTCGAACATTTTTACGAATCCGTAGACCATTTAGGAATGAGCTTGCTTACTTAGTATAGTCTTAGGATGAATACCCAAAGTGCTAGCATAGTGAAAATCCTCGATGCCTGAATCCCTGCGTATTTCTTTTCAGATGTCTAGTAGTGAGGAATTTAGGGAAGGAAATGCATTTTCTGGAGAATCTAACTCGAGTGTTAGCTCCATTAATCTCGAAGATTATCTCGAGCTAGAACCCAAGATAGAAATAACAGGGGCCAGACAGAGTAGTCCTCGAATAGGCGATCTCCCCCAGGATCAGTGGCCCAGACATATAAGGGATGCCCCTGCATTTTCATCTGGTTACCAATATGTAGAAGGGAATTGGTCATGTACCAATGTACGGACGAGCTGCACATCAAACAAACTCAGCAAAATTGCGAGCAGCTATAAGATCGCCATACCACTTCGTCTACCAATGGAATTTAACCGACCATACACTCCCCCACATGGACTCGCTTCCTTTTCTGAGGCAGTTCTCAAGTGTGGCGTGCATCTCCTACTCCATCCGTATATAAAATCAGTCATTGATTACTATGGGGTCGTCCCTTTTCAATTGACCCCTAATACCTATAGATATATGGTAGGTTTGTATATACTGTACCATAAACTAGGTTTAGAAACCCCTTCACCAAGTAAAATCAAATCCGTCAGATCTTGGCTTCTTCTATGCGAGCAAATGGTCGAATCAGGCAATAAAAACGATCTACGGGGTTCGCAACAACATGGGAAAATAGAAAAATCTATTTTTCCATTTTGACTATGCAGTTAACGACTTCTTTCAGAATCCTGGTAGGTAGTCTTCCAATTTATTGCCTTGTTTCTATATTTATTCTTATACTGATCGCATTCAAATGTCATCGCAGATAATAGGGATCGACCCGGACTCTCTAGGGAATAGCTCGCAAGGGTATATAAAATCAACGACCTTCCAATTGAGGAATTTAATTGGAAGGTACTAGGTACTTCGAATAACCTGGTCGCTTGCGGTCTGCTTCCGAAGGGTGCCGCGTTCCCAGACCCCCTGGTTCTCTCGTCCAGGCCTTCGAGCTCGAAGAAGAAGCCAAGGAAAAGGACGGACTTAGGTGCCTCGTCTTCAAGGATTAGAAAACGAAAAGTACCAGCCAAACCTCCTCGCTTAGAGCCTTCATCTCCAGAGACAGTGTCACCACCAGCTCCTCAACCAGTTCCACTAGAAGAAGGTAATTATACGTTCATTCTAATTACCCTGTATAACATTTCCTCGCTCACTAACATGTTCTGTACAGAGATGGTCATTGGTAGCGGCCTACGAGCACCACCTTCAACTCTCGGGTCCATGGCAAAAACCAAGATACCCGAGAGTACCCCGCCATCAAAAGAGAAGGAGAAGGTCGACTGCTCGAAGAAGAGAAAAGTTGCCTTCGAGGACTTCCCAGCAAGCTCGCTCCCTCCACAACCATCTCAGCCAGTGAGCACTCCTGAACCCCCCACCGAGGCTGCGACATCTTCGGAACCGACCTTGGCAGATAAAGGTGATGAGCTCTTCGCACTCCTCAACCAATTACCAGAGAAGGCTGGTATGAGCGCAGCCTTTATCGATCGCTTAACATCCGAAGAAGGTTGGGAGCGGATGAAGCGACGTTCTGCCAAGGTCGCTTTCGGATCTGCGATGAGGATGCTGGCCAATGTAACCTTTTCTATCTTCTCTTCGTGTATACTCTTTTGGTGTTAACAATTAGGGATTTATATATAAATATATATATATATATATATATATTTTAGACTGCGGCTGCTGCTGTCCTGATGCACGATCCGGTTCTCGAATGCTTAGAGAAGGCTGAGAAAGTTGATGAGATAACACAAGTGTTCGAGAACTCGGAAAAGGCTCGGGAGGAGGAGAGAATGGCCTTCCACTTAGAAAAGCAGCAGATGCTTGAGGACCTGGCCAAGGAGAGACTCACTAAGGAGAATCTCGAGGAGAAAGTCAAAAAGCTCGAGAAGGTCATTTCTGAGTATCCGGACCGTATGAGAGAAGCGACTACCGAGGCGGTTTACAAAGCTATCGAGGAGTTCAAGGCGACCGAGGTCAAAGATCTCGAAGATAAAGCTAGTGATATCGCCTCGTCGACTATCATCTTCAACATTTTCTGCGAGCATCCGGATTTTGACTTCTCCATCATTGGCGAGGATGTGGTCGAACTTTTACAGAGCTGGAAAAAGGATACCACCAAGGCTGGGGATGGCGGCGCGAGCCCTTCCACATGAATTTTGTTTTTTTTCTTCTTTAAACAATGCGGGCTTTGTCCCCCTTCTTTTCTGTTTATGTATGGACGACTATTTTAATAAATATTTTTCTTTATATGCTCCTGCAAAATAATGAAAAGAAACAACAGTAATTTTAACTAAGTAGTCAATCACAGGTGATTGATCAGTACGCTTTTAGTGATTTGAATCCGACTAACTTAAAACGAGTTTTAAGCGTTAGGATAGGTTAGGTCACTTAAGAAAACAGTCAATACGAGTGAAGCAAACTCTAACTGTATTTCAAAAGTTCTATGTCAAAATAAAATATAGCAATATATCACTTCGAACAACGAACGTTTTACTTAGTTACTTTTCTGTTCGAGGAGGGAAATTGTGTAATATGACATGCTGAGGCATGAAGCGAGGAGAAAATCCTAGGATTTTAAGGAGTTTTAGATACTTCGACGATCTGAAACCCTGTTTCCTCTAAATGGACGTTTGCATAGTCCCTTAGGAAATAAGTAGGAGATAACATTCTGATCCCACTGCTGCCCGAGTTTTATGGTGTCCAAAAACTGCCATAAAACTATAAAAGACGATCGGAAACGAGTTGAAGTAATAGCCGAAGAAATATTATTGAAAATGAAGAAGATACAATAGGCTGTTGATGAAGATTTATTGATAATAACGACGAAGTTGTTCTGCATTCCAGGCATGCTCGACCTTTTGTCCACCGATGCGAGCTAGGTTATATGTCCTAGGTCGAATGACATTATCAATAACATAAGGTCCTTCCCAAGAAGGCCCAAATACACCAGCACCATGTTCTCTATTATTAGGTAGAACTCATCGAAGGACAAGATCTCCAACTTCAAAATGTCTACCTTTGACTTTGGAATTATAATATCGAGCAGTACATCGTTGATATGATGCAATTCAGAGCTGAGATTGTTCATGCCGCTCTTCTAAAAGATCGAGTTCAACTCTCAACAATACATCATTCTATTTTTGCTTATAAATAGATCACCGTAGGGAGCCCGCACCAATTTCAACAGGGATCATCGCTTCATATCCATAAGTCAAGGAGAATGGACTTTCTCCTGTAGTAGTTCGTTGTGTGGTGCGATAAGCCCATAAAACTTCTGGAAGTACTTCTGGCCAAGCTCCTTTATGCTCATCCAACTTTGTCTTTATATTCTGCTTGAGTATTTTGTTTATAGCTTCGACCTGCCCATTGGCCTGTGGGTGAACAACAGCGGATAAGCTCTTTTTGATTCCCAAGTTATTGCAGAAGTTACGGAACTCATCACAGTCGAATTGTTTTCCATTATCAGAAATTATAGTATGTGGTATACCATAACGACAGATTATAGATTTGTAAACGAAATCTATCATTTTCTTCACGGAGATGGTGCTCAAGGCTTCGACTTCTGTCCATTTTGTAAAGTAATCGACTGCAACCACCGCATACTTCAAACCACCTCACGCTAATGGAAGCATCCCAATAATATCAATTCCCCACATAGCAAATGGCCATGGACTAGTCATTGAAGTTAAAGGAACATGTGGTTTTCTGGGAATGGTCGCAAATCGTTGACATTTATCACATTTCCTAGCAAATTCCAATATATCCTTCTTCATAATTGGCCAAAAGTACTCTTGTCGACCTTTTACTTACATAATACACAGGTCGCTGAATATTTGCCTCCTCGCGAATTAATGCGGCACTCGTCGCATACTTAGAAACAGCGAGATATAGGCGTAATTCTTCTCCCGGATTTGGTTTCGATAAGAGTGGAGGGGAACCCAAGTGTTTTTTCAATTCTTGGAATGCCTGCTCGCATTTCTCTGTCCACTCGAACCTTTTTGATCCCTTCAACACCTCAAAGAAAGGTTGGCATTTATCGGTTGATCTGGATACAAACCGACTTAGAGCAGCTACTCTTCTTGCTAGGCTTTGCACATCTCTGGGTTTACGAGGAGATTGCATATCAATCAACGCTTGTATCTTCTGAGGATTTGCTTCGATCCCTCGCTGGTTAACCATAAAACCCAGAAATTTTCCAGATCCTACTCGAATGCACACTTCTGGGGATTTAGCTTCATCTGGTATCTTCGGAGGATTTTGAACATCTCATCAAGGTGCTTGATGTGATCTTCAGGTTTCTCCGATTTGACTAGCATATCATCGACGTATACCTCTATTGTCTTGCCAATTTGCTTTGCAAACATCATATTGACAAGACATTAGTAGGTTGCTCCCGCGTTGATAAGTCCGAAGGGCATCTTTTTATAGTAGTATAACCCTCGATCAGTGATGAATGAGGTGTGTTCTTTATCCAGCTCGTACATGGGGATTTGGTTATACCCTGAATATGCGTCCATAAAACTCAAAAGTTCATGCCCCGACGTCGTATCTACAAGCTGATCAATTCTCGGAAGAGGGAAGCTGTCCTTAGGACATGCTTTGTTGAGATCGGTGAAATCAATACAGGTCCTCCACTTCCCATTAGGTTTTTTTCACCAAGACCGGATTCGCAAGCCAGTCAGGGTAAAAAGACTCTCTTATGAACCCAATTTCGAGCAACTTCTCCACTTCTTCTTTTAATGCGACGTATCGTTCTGGATTCATGGCCCTTCTTTTTTGTCGTACAGGCTTTTTTGACGGATCTATGTTAATACGGTGGGATATGATCCTTGAATCAATCCCTACCATATCCGAATGTTGCCATGCGAAGATGTCCAAATTAGACTTCAAAAAAGCGATCAATAAAGCTCGCACAGGTCCTTGAACCTCCGCTCCAATCTTTAAAGTTTTGGAAGAAATATCGAATGATAAATCTTCTAAGTCTTCAATGGGTCTAGTTTTGACTTCATCGTCAATTTCCTGAGGATCGAAGTCTTCATTGGTCGTTTCGATTGACGCTTCATCTGACGGTTCGACTGACGCTTTATCTGACGATCCGACTGACGCTTTGCTCGCTGCCACGACTGACGCTTTACTCGCTGCCACGACTGATGCTTTGTCCGCTGCCACGACTGACGCTTTATCTGACAGGTGGACCATCATTGCGCGAGATGTCATATCCTTTGCTGCAAGTTTTAGCGAGTTGTTATAACATGTCCTCGCATCATATTGATTTCCTCACACCTCGCCTACCCCGTGTTGGGTCGGGAACTTCATTGTTAGATGGTAGATCGAGGTGACAGCTCGAAGTTCTCTTAATGTCAGTCTTCCTAGCACAGCATTGAAGGCAGATGGGCAATCTACCACCAAAAACTGGGTCATTATCGGTGAAACCCTTGGAAAGGTCCCAACGCTGACCATCAGTTCAATCATGCCCATAGGCATCAGGCTGTCACCAGTGAAACTATAGAGTGGAGTGGCGGCAGGCTTCAGGTCGCTCTCATTCAACCCCATCTTTTTGAAGGCATCAAAGTACAGGATGTCCACAGCACTCCCGTTATCGACCAATACTCGCCACAACTGTGTGCTTCCACAGTTAATTTTTTTGACTAACGCGTCATTATGCGGATAATGGACTTTCCTTGCATCTTACTCTGTGAAGGTAATATCCATTTTCGGTACTCGTTAAAGCTTGCGTGGTCACTGATCAAGATGCATGACATTGGTTAACAGCTGCTGTCGAGCTTCTCGCGCATATCTATCCTGTGCTCGCTTGGAATCTCCTCTAACATGCGGTCCTCCAAAAATAGTTCGCACCTCATGCTGAATTTCTGGAGGTCGCTGTTGGTCTTCTTCTCGCCTTTCATCACTCTGCCTGGTGTACTACCGCAATCGTCCCTCTCTAATCAGCCTTTCAATTTCATCTTTTAGGGCAAAGCAATTATTAGTATCATGCCCAATATCATTGTGATATCGGCAAAACTTGTTGGGGTCGCGCTTTGCCCTGTCCCGCTTCTTTGGTTCTGGTTGTCGGAATCGCTCCTTCTGATTTGTGACCGCATAGATATGATCTATGGGCGCATTCAATTCAGTGTGATAATTAAACCTCATGGGAGCTTTTGAAATCTCCTGCCTTTTAGGTCTAGGCTGATTCTCATTTGTCTGTTCATTATTCCTCTTGTTTTTCTTATTACCGCTGTTGTTGGTAATGACCGCATCTTTAGTCGCATCTGTTTTTCCTCATTTTTTAGTCTTTTGTAGATTCTCGCGTGAAGATTCTAACCTCAGATGTCGACCAACTCTTCGATAGAAGTCTTCGAGAGTTCTACACTCTCGCTCCAGTAATTCCTCCCAGAGTTTTGTTTCTGGTCGCACCCCAGCCATCATAAGAGTAAGAACTCCTCCTTCAGATGGGTTGTTGACCTTTGCTAGCTCTGAAGTGAATCAATTGAGATAAGACCGTAGAGTCTCCTCTGAACCTTGCCGGATCGCGGATAAACTAACAAGCAGAACAGTGAAATTCTTTGCGGCTTGAAACTGTCTTAAGAATGCCGTCTGTAATTGTTGCCAGGATGAAATTGAGCCGGATTTAAGTCCTCAGAACCACTTCTTCGCTGCTCCCGAGAGTGTTACAGCGAAGCATCTACAACGTGCATGATCACTAATCCGATGAAGTTCCATCAAGTCACTGAAGTGATCCATATGGTCCTGTGGATCAGTTTTCCCATCAAAAGTGTTGATGGTGGGAAGTCTGAATCTAGTGGGAAGGGTTGCAGCTCGAACCTCCTTGCTGAATGGCGACTGACGATACCCATCAGCGAGCTCATCGTCCTAGCGAGCAAGTGCGTCTAATGCAATCCTTAAATTGTGAACATCGATGTTCAGAGGGAAAGCATCATCCCTTGCTGGCGGTAAAAGTGACCTTCGTTTGTTATCCTGTTTCATGGCGGGTTGATCAGGTAGAGTCTTCTGTGACCTGTGAGAGGAATCCAGTGACATAGTGTGACGAGACCGACTTTGGTCGTTGTGATGCGATACAGATCGATCATGACTACGTCGTCGCTCCAAATACTGTCTTAGGTCTGCAGGATCTTGTCTCGACTCTCTGCTGATTCTTTCGAAGACGCTTCTCGATGGTCGTCCTTATTCGCCGCTCAAGCGATCTTGACTATTAGTGGATTTACGAAAAGGTTGTACACGATCACGGTTCGTACTTGAACTCTCCGTACCAGATTCTGGAGGCAAGTTTGCGATCTTGCTTTTCCCTTTGGAGATGCGATCTTCATGACGCTCCTGCTGAGTTCTTGGCTGACCACGTCTTTTCGTCTCTAGGATCTGTATTCCTTTCTCAGGTAATTGAGCAGGACGTTCTTTGGGACATTCGTGTTATGGTGGGGTCACCATCTGCCCTTCAGCAAGTCGTCGCAGGGTGTCATTGATCTGGTTAGTGACTTGCTGAAGGTTTACCAGCGTCTCCTCCATACGATCCTATCTCTGAAAAAGGTTTTCTGTTACAGTCATAGTAGGCTGATCCGGAGCAGAGCCTGCCTGTGTAGCAGCAGTACTTTGAGATTAGTTTTGGCTAGTTCCGGTGACTCTGGTAGTGTTTCTAGTGTTTGCTATTATTGAAAAAGTGGAATTTGACAAATTTTTCTGCCGGAATAGCCCTCCTTCTAGCGCCAATTGTTGATAGAGGTTTTATCAACAATAAATTTAGAAAAAATTAAGAGATGTGGCTTGTGTGAATTGAGTTAATAATCAAAGTAAATAAAGAGAGAGGATTTTATAGTTGTTCAGCTCCAAAAAAGATGAACCTACGTCCACTGTTTTTCCACTATTTTATGGAGAATTACAAGCACTCAAGGTTACAATGTCTCATCTGGAAATTGGAAGAACTGAAAAGCAATTAGAATACTCAAAACTTGATCCCTCTTCGGAACATTAAATCCCCTTTATATAGGTAAAGGTAATCTTATATTCCTATGATCCTAATTGTGTAAACGGGTAACTATACAATCGGGTAACATAAATTAAGTAACAACATAATTGGATAACCACTCAAAACGGGTAACTGGTTGATCATAAATAGGAGACTTCTGTTTCCTTTTCCTTGTAGGTTTCCTGTTTGACATAGCATATACTTGTTTCCCTTTTCTTTCGGAAGAGCTTGCCCACCACCTATACAGAGAAGGTCGCACATACTTAGGCAAAGGAGACTACACGGAGAAGGTCGCAGATAACCTGTGGAAGAGATCGCACATAACCAATGCGGAGGAGGTCGAACTTAACCCTTATGCGACCTTAGGATTTTAGACCGCACAACAACATGTATCCGGTATGTGTCGTATTCTGATTAATTAGTTAGTACTTAAGCATCATTTCTCTTAAGCTAGTTTGTTTGGTCGCAGAATCAATCTTCAAAAGACACGTTCATATAGTTGAAACCTTATACGAATTTATGTTTTAATGAGCCGACTCTAACTAATACGATCCAATTAAATGATAAACAAATCGGCGAGGATAGTTTGGATTATTAAAGTTATAGTACGTAACATATTTTATTAATTTGTCCACAAAACACATTTCTCTGTATTTGGAAATAAAGGAGAAGGCACAAGATAAAAAGAACGTGATTCATTTATTGCATGAATAAAGTTCTTGACGTGCTCTCTTCCCACTACTAGAATGGAGACACCACTTGTCTCAGATTTAGTTCTTGGATGAAGACACCACTTCTCATCTTTGGTTAGTACTTGGATGGAGAAACCACAACTCATATTTGGTGTTTCAGTGCTTGTTACTCGAATCAAACTATGACAATTATTACATGAGACAAAGGTAGGGATAGGACTCGATTCATCTTTTTTATTTTTTTTTTTTATTTTGACAATTTTAGGAGAAGCTCGGATGATAAGTTTTGTAGTACCAAAAATTGGAACTCACACGACTTAAAAGACTTGAATATCCTTACCAAACTCTCATCGAATACCATGGAAAAGTTGACATGAACCTTAATGGTATTGACCTAATCTCACGTGCATGCTTCTCCCTAAAATCTATTTCTCTCCACTTCTTCTTGGCAAAGGTAGTAGAAAAAGTCAAGATTTACTTGAGCTAAGATCAAATACTTCTTGATTTCATGTCAAATTTTTAATTACACGAAGCCATTAATCATTTATCTAATAGAAAGTCAAATAAAATTTAGCTTGTTATTTACTTGATTAGTTTATTTGACTGATTTAACTTAAAAAACTGTTTTTTTTTTTTTTTCATTTTTCAACTGAGATTATGTTTTATTTGCCATTAAGTATGCAAAGTTCTTCATGTCCAACTATAAAAACTACTCTTAAACTCAAAAACCATTCATTCAAATCAATATTTAAGCTCTTTGATTGATTCTTCTCATTTAGAGGAGCACAGAAAGTCCCAGAATGACAAAAACTAATTCATCCAAAGATAAGAATAAGTTAGCAAAATCTTTTGCCGCGACGTTAGTGGGAAGGACGAGAAAGTTGCTACCTAAATCCTCATTATTGAAGAAGAAGAGCTCATTCAAGTCTCTATTGGTGAATAAGGATGAGAAAGTCGCCCATCTAAGTCACCATTTATATTTTTGTTGCATACTGTTTCAGGTCAAGTAGTTCTTACTTTAGATCACGTAGTTCTTGACCTTAGATCAAGTACTACTTAACTATTATGTGATGGGGCTAAATAAGTAGTCCTTCACCTCACGCCAAGTAGTTCTTGACCCCAGATTAAGTAGTTCTTGCTTTGAGGTCATGAACTACTTGATCTATGACCTTAAAATCAGAATTACGAAGAAGATAAATAGTTCAGTAAAAAAAAAATATCAATATTTCAGCATAATAATTTCCAAATCATTATTATGGACCTTCTTCAAAATTTTGATCAGTCATTAAAAATATATATCAAAACTTTTATTAAATAAAACACATATTTACATTACCCTCAAAAGCTCCAAAGCTACCTGATATCTAAAGAATAAGCTTAGATTTTTTTTGGGTTTTTTATAGCTTCGATTTGGACGAAAAATAACAGAGAAGTAAAGAGAAAAAACATTGCAATAATGGAAAAAATGAAGTGAAATGACACAGTGAAAAGGAAAGAAATGAAAGAGAATAAAGAAATGACAAGAAAGACCATTTTGAAATGTATTTATTTCACTCTCCATTAAATCCCACAAAATTCACATATCCATGTCTAAAATACTTGCAAGTCCTAAAAATATCAGTTAGGATCACACTAGTACTATCCATGTCATTTTCTCTTATTACATAGCATTTTCATATAATAACAAAAATGGTACTGTTAGCTACCCCTTTTTCTCCTTTTGTTGGTATTGTTGCTGTATCCATGGCCCATTATTGCAAGAAACTTCCCATCTTGTAATGGCAATATAGTGACAAAAATTAAGTGAGAAATATGCATACTGTTGAATGTACAAAATGTTCATTATAAAAAGAGTGGGAGCAAGGTGTAAAGTGCATGCAAATGCATACTCGTTGCTCGCGAGCTTATTATTACAAATTAGTCACCAGTTTTATGAGAACATTTCAACCAGAGAATAACTTGCGAGCTTATTCATTGCAGTCACAATGAATACATAAACTAGCGAGGAGAACACCCAGCATGCTAACATTCCAAATAAATGTGCGCAAGTACAAGATGGATGATTCAGCTGAGATTTCGATAATTAGAATTTATTGAAAGATATTTCATTCAAATTTGGATAGTTAAAGAAATGTTTATAATTATCTTAATATTTAGAAATAAATGTCTATAATTGTAAATAATTAAGACTCTTTTCATACAAATAAGAGTATTCAGTCATCATCTTTACAGATTTATAATTACGTTGATTTGTTGAATTAAGACTATAACTTTGTAGACACTTTCTTCGTAATAAACAAAAGTATACATAGATCATCTTTTTAAGGCTGAATCACAATAAATTTGTCTCTTTTATTTTATTATATGATTATCACACACAATTTGATCGAATTGGCTCTTGAAATCTGATTATATTGGCAAAAATTCCGTCGACACATACAAAATAAGGGGACACAATTATGGAACACACTATTTTTCCATCCTCCACTTAGGCCAAGAAAGTCAATCTTTATACTATGAAAAGCAAAACAACATTTAATTAAAAATTGCTTGCAATAAATTCGCACATACTTAATGAATTAATCTCCTGTATATTGTCTTTGGCTTCATATGTATTTCAATTTATATATCAAAAAGATATACATCTCGAAATTATAAAGTTTAAAATTTAAATCATTCTTAGGCCTCAGCCTCAAATTTCAAGCGTACAGAAAATAAACTAGCCCATGAGATATAAAGGTGTTTCCATTTTAATCTTTATAAACCAATTTAATATAATATGCAATGTGCAAATATTTGTAAATATGTGAATTTGCTTAGGTTAAATTTCTGAAATTCGTACTTCTATGGATTAGATATATTTTTAGATATATTTTTTATTTTGAAAGTTACTAATCTAATTATATCCCCATTTAATATAATCCACAAAGTGCGAATATTTGCACATATGTGAATTTTCTTAGGTTGAATTTCTGAAATTCATACTTCTATAAATTGGATGTATTTTTTACTTTGAAAGTTACTGATCCACTTAAATTATAAAACCTAAAAAATTATATAGATACCTCTATATGTGATTTATATATTTTTTTTATAACTTATATATATTGTAAAATTTTATATTGGTTGTAATTTAAGATATAAAATTTTGTCATACAACCTACCATATGATTATTACTTTCTGACATATAATCGCATCCTAAGTTTTGCTAAAAATAAATAATTCAAAACAAAAAACAAACATAATGCCCAGTTATAAAGATTTTTTAATCAGGCCAAAATAACCAATCTAATACACATATTAGCATATTGGATTGGATGTAATTTTGGAATTATATGATCAAATGTAATATGCTAGAAAAAAAACAAATTAGATTGGACGTGATTTTAGAATTATCACTTAGTACGGATCAAATATAATATGTTAGAAAAAAAAAAAAACAGATTGGATTGGATGAATACCCCTACCATGATATGTCTCCTTTCATCAAGTTTACAAAGAGGATTGAGTGGACTGTCTCGGAGGAACCTCTATATGGTGGAAACTACTAATACTAGATATATGCATACATTTATTGGAAACATTATAATCTCATGCGCAGCAGAATAATTAGTAGAAATAGTTATAAAAATTTTACATGAAAACACATTTTTCATAACCAATGCACAACATATACCAACATGATAATTATATATCATAAATTAAAATAGATGCAAAATCCTAGAGAATAAGGATCTTATATTTATATCTTAATGTGTGCTTCTCTTTGACCTTCTTATAGACGATGATTATACCTCCAATCTTATCTTCTTGTTTATTCTCTAACTCTTAGATGATGAGGTAAGTGGGCACCAAGTTGAATCCTCTAATTGGAGAACAATTAAAAATAGCTTCTTGATTTTCTAGATTACAACAATTTGACTCAAGAAAACTCTTTTCTTCTTCTTAGGTTGTGTGTGGCCGAATTCTCATCCCACACCTATAATAACTATGTAATTTTTTCTCTCAAATATATCTTTTATACATAAAGCTTAAATTACTAACTCTAGTCCAATTAAGATTGGACTTATTCTTTAATTTGGATTTTATATGTATTTTTTATAAGATTACACAATTCTTCTTACATCCTTATAAAAATACCAACCTCTATATAGAATCTTTATTTTACATAGTTTTATGAAACTAATATCACGAATACTACTAATTAATTAATAAGTTTTGTTGAACTAGACAAGGGACTTAATGGATCCAAATAATCTAAACTCTAATAGCTCATATGATAAATATCATAATAATTGTTATTATGGTATTTATTTAATTACTATTAGTAAATGGGTTATTCTATTAAAAGCCTAATATTGCATTTTTAGGTTAAGTATCATACCTTTCATAGATATTTAATCAACTAGTCTTAAATAAACAATTTATTTAGTATATTCTATACCACATTGAAAATTCCTATACAATATTTTATTAGTTAAGTAAAATTACTGTAATATCCTTCCAACACATATTTATTTTTAAGTTACCATATTTCTATCAAAGAATAATGTTATTGATAATTTTACTCATAATAGTTATCAGACAAAATTATCAACAATTCACACAATAAATACTAAGAACTTAGATTTTATTATTCCAATAATCTTGAAAGAACTTAATATAGCAGTAAAGTATAGATTTAATTATTTAGTATTTCTGTCAATTCATAAATCATAACCTTCAAGATACCAAAATTCATCTCGTTTAGAATAGATTCAAATATTTTAACAAGTTAAAAAGTTACAATTCATGAAAACAAGTCCAATCAAATACTAAGGATTAAGATCTATATACTAAAAACTAGTAAGTAGTAATATGTAGAATTGAATCTACCAATTTTATATTACTTGGTCATTTTAATATATATAACTTATTTATGTTACATTAGTATTTTTATCAAAAATTAGACACTTCAATGAATTAACATAATCATTCGTATTGAGATGGACAAAATTTATAATTTATATTGAATAAAATATTCCATCTTTATTTTACCGATTGTAAACAAATTAATTTAAATTTAAATAAAAAAACAAGTACTATCATAATTAACACACTTAATTAGATTTGTTTTTTTATACTATAATAAAGTTATAAATTATTTTTCAAATAAATTAACTATTCTACGACATTTTAATATAACAAATATCAATTGTATAAAAAAATTATTATTTAAAAGGTACTTTACGAGAAATGCTTTACAAATATGCTTTGGAGGACAAATATCCCAATACTATCGTCCCCACATCTATTGATCTTGTAAAAGTTGAATCAAACCACGTCATTATATCCTTGAAAATCGACATATACGCTCGGGTTTACATCAGAAAGTCGATATTACAAACCTAACTTGAAAGCTGTCTCTAGTTGTTTACTTCCACGACAGTAGGCATGTAAGAAAAAATCGACGGACTGAAATCAACCATTCTACCGACCGGAAAATAAATCAAAATTTCGGTGCTATGTCATGACTAAAATATTTAGTCAGTTTTGGTTTTGGTTTATTTAAAATTTCCGTCAGTTTTGATTTTAGAAAATTAAAGTTTGGTTAAACTGAATACGATCGAGCTATATCTTAATTGAGGCATTTTCAAACCATACGAAACATCTAGGCCGATTGGTCTGCGTTGTTAGCATCTATTCTGAGGTCAAAGTTTTAAAAATATGGCTTTTATTTTCTCAAATAAGTGACAATGTTGAGATTCAAACCCTTCAAGGACAAGCTGAAAACACACTAGAAGCATGCCCTATAACCACTAATTGAGCCAAGTGCTCATTATGTTAATATTTGGTTATCTATTTTATTTATTAGTTAGTAAGTGACAATCCTGTTTTGGCTACAAACGCACCAGAAGTGTGCCATGTAAACACTAATGGCGAATTTGGTAGAGCTCGTTTTAAAGAAAACACTTTTAATTGTGCTGAAAGAAAAATCTGTTGTAGCGTAGAGTAACTGAATATTTAGTAAATTATAATTTTAAAATGCTATGATTTGAAAAAATTGTATTAAAGTGTTTAGTAAACTGTATCGCTGAATTGTTGTACAAATATAAAATGATTAAAATAAACATCATTATATAATTATGTATATTTATGAAAAAAGCTTATTAATATTATTTTTTACAATTATGCATATTTTGTGCATACTAAACATATTAATACTTTTTTTTAAAAAAATCGATATGAAAATAAACTCAATTAAATTAGTTACTCAATTAAATTTATTTTATTTTATTTTAATTTACTTTATTTTCATCTGAATTTAAAATTTCAATAAAGAATCAATTTGGCTATTTCAAAATAACTAATATGAAGAGTATTTTAGTCAATTATGATTAAAATACATCGATACTTTTTTTTTTAAAAAAATTGATAAGAAAATAAATACAATTAAATGTTTGGCATTTTTTGCTTTTAAGTGAGGGTACTTTAGTCATTATAATGTATTCATTAAAAAGATAGTGCAGATTCTCATATAATTAGGAATGACAATATAATCTATAATTACGAATATTCTGATTATCCGATCCGAATGAGACGAGGAAAAATCGCTCAACTGGAGAAAATAATTAGGGCGAGAAATAACCGTACTGTTGATATACGAGTATCACTACTAAATATATGAATTTTTGCAGCATATTTTTGTGACATTTTTGAAAATGCTGCAAAATATCGTAAAAGGCGACATTTTTTTTAAAAAATTGTTGAATAAATGAATCATGAAAAAGGGCTGCACTATGAATTACGAATTAGGTTGACAATCCATTTTGCCTTTTCTCATATATATATATATATATATATATATATATATCGATATGTACGTACTTGATTATTTTTCGTATTAGTGGCATATGTTTCTGTTTCCTTTTCTTGTTTGTTGATATATCTCCTCTATGTTGTCTAGGGACATCTTGTTCCAATTGTTCATCGTCTACTTAAGGTAAGAATTCCAAGGGTCTAAATATCTAATTGATATATGATCTGCATGCTTTATCTTCATCTACTGATCTACGTAGACCGCAGTTGAGAATTTAGTGATGTCGCAAAGTTGTGCCAAGATTATGCCAGAAAAAATATCATAGTCAAGGATTCTCATTAACTATTTTCTGTTAATTTGTGGTTTTATCAAAATGCTTTTTTCTCCTGCACACAAATAACTAATCAATAACTTTGTTATCATCCTCTTAGGCAGGTTTACGAGCAACTGGATACTGGAGAAGTTGATGTCTTCACAAGGGTTGCCTTTGCTTTTGGTGAAAAGCTTGTGTGAACACATGCATTTGAAAATCCTATATAATAGCTTCATATATGGAACTTTTAGTGCTCTGTATACTTATTGTAGGTGTACAATACCCTCCAGTGCTTCATATCAAGAAGGCAACCCTTGCAAGATTGATTGTCATGTGCAGAGCCGTGGTTGCCAAGTCTGGTGTCAAGAAAAAGGAATAAACAAGAAAGCATAAGTACTGAAGGCTGGAATAGGCATCTGGGTCTGTCACAACCTAAAATCGGGACTAGCGGTAGAAGAGAAATTTCACAAAGGTAGAAAATTTCTAAATTTATTTGAAAAGTATCTACTTTTATAAACGGTCCATTTAAATAAAATAATTAGATTTCATCCCTTGAACCTCTCTCACAGTTCGTATACACCATTAAACATAGATTGATTAAATACTGAAAAACATAAATCAAATCTAAGTCTAAGCATCATCATCATCGTTCACATCAAAATCAAATACCAAAATGACATGTATAAGTTCATAGACAAAAATAGAATATAGTAATCTTGGTTCAATGCTAAAACAAAACCCAAACAGTCCAAAAACAACAACACACTTCAAACATTACCAAGATAACGAACTATAATCAAGATAGTCTCTTACTCTTCTTGATCACTATGATCGCACTGAACACCACCTGAGGAAAGGAGGTAGGGAATGAGCATATAATACCCAGTAGAAAAAATAGTTACCTCGATTGAAAATATTTTAGTGACAGAAAGTCCTTGCATAGTTAGTTCAAATCTGATACATACATATATAGTGATCAAAAACTAGAAATCCATATGTATATATATAAATCAATCCGTAGAATCAAAACCATTCAATTCAGATGCACATGACACAAGTAAACTCATACCTATGAGCTCACATCCTCTCATCTGTGGAAACCCAGGATAATGATACTAAGCATACCTAATAACCTGTTTGACACCTAAGTCCATATCCGAAAGGGACACCCATATGTGACCTACCAAATTTATAGGGGCAACTGAATTACCTACATCTGTCAAATAGGAAGGTAATCAGAAGTAACAAATCTCGAGCAGATTTATGAACTCTACATCAATAGTGGGGCATGTAGTACCACATTATTAGCCCACGATACTAATACGTTGCTCATGTATGATCCTATGATACGTACAACATAGAACTGAAGTGTGAAAATAATTGTCCTCTAGTTTTTCAATAAAATAAGCATATTAGATTTTTATAGAAAAACGGGCAACGTAACGACCCTATTTTGATATACCCAAAAATAATCTACACTTAGGAAAATTTCCAGGACAATACAGTATATATATCATACAATATATATTCAAATAATTTAAAAATCACGTTTATTCCTAAATAATGTAGGAAAGTAAGTTTTATTTGAAAATGGTATAAAACGAAGGTAACTGAGTCCCTAACTTATCAGAATAGCGATACTACGCTATTGAATCCTCAAGATATCATTGAGGATTATTCGGAGGGTTAGAAACTAATTCCAAGCCTTCGATCGTCTTCTTGCGAAAACTAACCTCTTAATGAAGCTTCAAATTCATAATCGGACTTCTTCACTGAATTTCTAGCATACCAAATAGCAAGGTTAGACATATAACTTGTCTAACTCGGGTTCGAACCCACATCAGACTTATGGCACATAAATCGAGATAAATCTTAGCCATCTAATTTTGATTTTCGTGTCGGTCATCAAATATAGGCAATATATATATATATATATATATATATATATATATATATATATCAATCTTAGCCATGTAATGGCCGGATTAAAAATCAACTTAAAGCTCAAAATATCCAGAAATGATAACTTTTTATTCGGACAGTATGGGGTTAAGATATATATACCTTGACGATCTTTGCGACAAGACGAATCTAACGAGCCCAAGAATGCAAGGTGAAACAGTCCAAAATGATGCTAGTGACGAAAGGATTCAAACTGCCATTAATGGAATTTTTCGGCGAGCGGGCATCGGTAACGGAGGCTCCCGGCGGCGTTCATACTTGCACCAGGTAGTCGAAGGGGCAGACGACGGTGGGAGGTGGCTGCTACAGTGGTCATCTCCTCTGGCCGCGAGAGAGAGAGAGAGAGGTGGCTCCTGCGGCAATCGCCTCCTTCGGCCGTAAGAGAGAGAGAGAGAGAGAGAGTGCTCACGTGGGGGAATAAATGGGATTGTACAATTTTTTAAAAATTAGTCCTTTTTCCCCAGTACTCTTTCAAACTAGTCCCCCAAAAATTGCATATCAGTCCTTCAGTACAAAAATTTTGCAAATTAACCCCTCTATTATTATATTCAGAAAATTGGTAAAATGTCTTAATTACCCTTGAAAATTTCGGATTTTTACATTTTTCCCCTACTTAAAATAATTTCATCCCGAAATTCAAGATACAAGTCAAGGTTTATATCGCAATACAACTTCTAACTGAAAGTTAAATAAATGAAGGTACTTCTTGTACATCTTCGTCTCAAGTTCCCAAGTAGCTTCGTCTTCTTTGTGATGTTCCCAAAGCACCTTGACAAGTGGGATTTCTCTGTTGCGAAGCACCTTCAGCTCTCTAGCCAACAGGCGAATAGGTTGCTCTATATAGGATACATCTTTTTGGATTGGTGCATGCATGTACTGAACAACGTGAGATGGGTCTAGCGTGTACTTCTTCAACATCGACACATGAAACACATTATGCACGTGACCTAATTGTACAGGTAGATTCAAGTGATACGCCACTGGTCTAATTCTTTCAATGATCTCAAAGGGACCAATATACCTTGAAGTAGGCTTACCCTTCACTCCAAACTTTGTTACACCACGCCTTGGAGTCGCTTTTTAGAATACAGAATCTCTAGTATCGAATTCTACCTCACGCCTCTTCGGGTCAGCATAACTCTTCTGGTGACTTTAAATCTCCTTGAGCCTCTCTTGGATATCATTGATCTTCTCAGTAGTCTCTTTAATTAGTTCAAGTCCAAGAGTAACACGCTCTTCAGGCTTTGTCTAGCACAAAGGCGATCTGTACGGCCTCTCATATCGTACTTCATATAGAGCCACACTCACACTGGTATGGTAATTGTTATTATAAGAAAATTCCACCAAAGGAAGATAATCATCTTAGTTCTCACCAAATTCCAATATGCAACAATGTAGCATGTCCTCAAAAATCTGAATAGTCCTTTCATACTAACCATCTGTCTCAGGATGGTGAGATATATTGATATTTAACTACGTACCCAACATTTTCTGTAAGGCTTTCCAAAACTTAGAAGTAAACCTTGGATCTCTATTAGAGACTATGCTTAAAGGCACACTATATAAGCTTATGATATTCTCCACATATAGTGTACTGAGCTTAGTAAGTGAGTAGTCTATCTAGATCGGTATAAAGTGAGTACTCTTCGTCAACCGATCGACTATCACCCAAATTGCATCATTCTTCCTCAAGGTCTTCAGCAAATTGGTCACGAAGTCCATCGTGATCTTGTCCCACTTTCACTCCGGAATTGGTAACGACTGAAGTAACTCAACTGGCCTCTAAGATTCAGCTTTGACTTTTTGATAAGTCAAACAATTGGCTACAAAGGTAGCTATATCTTTCTTCATACCTTTCTATCAATACTACTTCTTCAAGTCTCGGTACATCTTAACACTACCCAGATGAACTGCGAACTTTGATTTGTGAGCCTCAGTTAGAATGGTTTCTCGAAGATTAGAGTTAGCTACAACTAACTTCCCACTGAAAAGTAAGAATCCTTCTCTGTTGATGCTCTAACCATCTAACTGTTCACCATTTTGAAGCTAGTTTTATATTGTCCTCAACTCCTTTTCTTGCCACTGACTTTGCTGGATAATCTAAAAAAGTAATGATGAAATCACAATGTTGCTCAGGTAAGCAACCTCTTCATTCTCAAAGTACTGT
Organism: Parasponia andersonii; assembly: GCA_002914805.1. Classification (NCBI taxonomy): domain Eukaryota; kingdom Viridiplantae; phylum Streptophyta; class Magnoliopsida; order Rosales; family Cannabaceae; genus Trema; species Trema andersonii. The sequence continues at coordinate 1,237,550 of JXTB01000058.1, forward strand.
AACTTGTGGTCACCAATCGTAACTGAGTTCCTCCAATCTTCAAATACTAGTGCAACTAGTACACCACGAGACTTCTTAATCAGTACAAAAGCTACAACATTAGCCTTACTAGGATGATACTATAGGTCGAAGTCATAATCCTTCATATACTCAACTCATCTTTAATGTCTCAAGTTCAGATCCTTCTGAGTAAAGAGATACTTCAAACTCTTATGATCGGAGAATATGTCAAACTTCATACTATACAAGTAATATCGCCAAATTTTCAACACAGATTACAACTGCAAGCTCTAAATCATGGGTAGGTTAGTTTTTCTCATGTGGTTTCAACTGATAAGAAGCATTAGCCATAACTTGACCATTTTACATCAAGACACATCCCAAACTCATCTTTGAAATATCGGTATAGACCACATAAGGCTCATTACTGTCAGGAACAATAAGAACCAATGTGATGGTCAAACTCTGCTTTAACCTGATAAAAGCTTTTTCGCTTTCGTAATCCCAAACAAACTTGACACCCTTCTTAGTCAACTTCGTTAAAGGGAAGGCAATCCTTGAGAAATCTTGCGTAAAATGGCAATAGTAGCTTGCCAAAACAAGGAAATTCTGCACCTCTGTCACATTTCTCGATCTCTTCAACTCTAGAATAACTTTTATCTTAGCGGGATTGACTGATATGCCTCAATAAGAAATCATATACCACAAGAATTTCACTTCTGATATCTAAAAGTCACACTTCGATTTCTTAACATACAATTAATGATCTCTCAAGGTCTTAAGTACTATCCCTAGATGTTCGGTATACTCTTCTTGAGTCTTGGAATATACCAAAATGTCGTCAATGAACACAACCATAAAATAGTCTAAAAACAACCTGAAGATCCGATTTGTGAGATCCATAAAGTTTGTAGAAGCATTCGTTAAACTAAACGGCATCACTAGGAACTCAAAGTGACTATATCTAGTTTTAAATGCTATCTTAGATATATCATCCTTTCTTGTCTTCAATTGATGATAATCGAATCTCATGTAAATTTTGGTGAAGAACCTTGAACACCGAGTTGATCAAACAACTCATCTATCCTTGGTAAAGGATACTTGTTCTTCACCGTCAACTGATTCAACTTCTCGTAATCCACACAAAGTCTCAATAGACCATCAGCTTTCTTCACAAACAAATAGGAGCACCCCAAGGGGAAATGCTACCGTGAATATATCCTTTGGAAAATAGGTCGTCCAACTGTTCTCTCAATTCTTCCATCTCAGCAGGAGCCATACGATAGGCTAGAATAGAAACTAGCTGAGCTACAGGAACTAGTTCAATACAGAAGTCGATCTCGCTATATGGTGTTAATCCCAGTAAGTCTTCAAGAAACACCTCCGAATACTCACTCATCACCAGAATCCATAGGTCTTGATCGTCTGTCCTCACATCGCCATCAATGGTAAACAAGTTCCCATAATACTCGAGTTTTTCCTTCCATCCATGCACACTTTTAGAATAGGACTAGGCTTCAACAAACTCATCCTAGCCTGATAGACATTAGGATGCCCATCACTAGGAAAAAGAGTCACCTGCCTCGTATGACAGTCTACAATGGCTCGATACTTCGATAACTAATCCATACAGAGTATAATATCATACTGTCCCATCGACAATACAACCAAATCAGCAAGAAGCTTTCTATTACCAACCCCAACCTGACAAGACTTACACACACTAGACACATTGGCTACTCCTTCTATAGGTATATCTAACGTCAATAAATAATCCAAATCAGAAAATTCCAAATCCAACAGTTGAGCAAATAATAAGGATATGAATGAATGGGATGTACCAGTATCAAATAAAACATATGCCCAAGAGTGTGAAAGAAAGATCATATCGTCAACAACACCTCAGCCGATGTGATCTTGAGTGTCGTCTGCCCTAGTAAAAGCATAGACTTGGCTAGTCACCTTTCCTTTCCCCTTGTTGTTCCTTCCCAGGCTAAGATAGTTGATGTTAGATCCTGGACCACTACTACCATATTCACGCCTACCTTGAATCCTTAATGCCTGAGGAGTCGAAAAACTCTGAGTAATACCTTGAGGGCAGTACTGGTACCAATAAGGCTGAAAGGAAGTAAAAGTCTACGAAACACTCTGTTACTATTGCAGCTTTGTTTGAGTGTTTTGATAAGAGACAGAACCTAACTGACTCTTTTGCGGGTCCTCCTTAAGAAAGAGGAGATTTCTACAGAAGGTTGAGACGTTCCTTCTTCCGATGACCAATCTGGCCATAAACACAACATCTTCCATGCGGATTGTCTCTGCCACCCCTGAAGAACCACTACTATTCGAGCTCCCACTGTTCGGAGTACCCTTGGTTGACCACCAACCTTGGTTCTTTCTGGTGACTTTTCTATCATTTCCTCTCTGCTAGTTCCTCCGAAAATCCAATCCCTCTTCGATAGCCTCTGACCGCTGGGTAGGCACTACAATCTGAGGAAGAGTATAAAAAGTCTGAGCACCAATCTTGTTGAAGATGTTCTGATTCAGACGGCTCTCGAACTTGACAATTCGGTACTTCTAAGTTGTACCCGGTCTAAGAGCAACACTTGCTAACTTAGTGAACTCTATCAAGTACTCATTCACTGTTCTATTATCCTGAATCAGAGTCCCAAATCAGTTTACAACTTCATCTTGTTGATCCTCATTGGCATATTGGGCCTTGAAAATCCGTTCAAAGTTCTCCCAAGTCAGACCCACCATATCTTGCATTCACTCCACTATTTCTCACCAGCGAATGGCATTCCCCGTCAAGAAAATAACAACAAACATAGCCCAAAACTCAACTAGAGTATCTAGGGCCCGAAAGTGCCTCTCCATATCACGTATCCAAGTAATTATCGTGAGAGCTTTTGGTCTACCATCTGCCCTGGCTAGAGATGCATGAACTATTGGAGACGATCAGAATGATCCAACTGACGTTCCCTCGGAGCTTGAGGTTGATAGTCTGGATTACTTATCTAAGCGAATGCCTGCTACATTGCTTCGATCACATGAGTGAAATCTAGACGAGAAGGTTTGGCACCTGGCTGGTGCCTCGGAACTCTTCTCAGAGGTATCCTTAAAAATCTGAAACAATATGCCAAGCTATTAGTGAGATAATGATGAATGCTTGTTATAAAAATAACTTCAATCTAGTTTAATGGTGATACGTCCGAGCAATTGAACTTAAGCTTTGATAGCCAAATTTCTGTCACAACCCAAAACTAGAGCTAGTGGCAAAAGGGAAATTTTACAAAGTTGAGAAATTCTTAAATTTATTTGAAAAGTATCGAAAAGTTCTAGTTTTATAAACGGTCCATTTAAATAAAATAATTAGAATTTCATCCCGTGAACCTTTCCCACAGTTCGTATACACTGTTAAATATAGATCAATTAAATACCAAAAAGCGTAAATCAAATGTAAGTCCAAGAATCATCATCATCGTTTACATCAAAATCAAACACTAGAATGGCATACATAAGTTCATAGACAAAAATAGAATGTAGTAATCTTGATTCAGCGCTAAAATAAAACCCAAATAGTCTAAAGACAATAATACACTACAAGCATTACTAAGATAACAAACTACAATCAAAATGACCTCTTACTCTTTTTGATCATCGCGAAGGGAGGAATGGAGTGAGCATATAATACTCAGTAGAAAAAACAGTTACCTCGATCGAAAATATTTTAGTGATGGAAAGTCAATCCGTATAATCAAAACTATTTAATTTAGATGCAAATGACACAAATCAACCTATATCAATGAGCTTACATCCTCTCATCTATAGAAATCAAGGATGATGGTACTTAGTGTACCTAACAATTTGCTTGACACCTAAGCCCATACCCGGAAGGGATACCCATGTGTCGCCTACCAAATATGGAGGGGCAACCAAATTACCTACGCCTACCAAATGGGAAGGTAATCAGAAGTAACAAACCCTGTGCGAGTTTATGGACTCTACATCGATGGTGAGGTAAGTAGTGCCACACTAAAAACATATGATGTTAACATAGTATTCATTTATGATCCAATACTTGCAACACAAAACTGAAGTATGAAAATAATCGTGCTTTGGTTTTCAATAAAATAAGCATATTAGGTTTTTATGGAAAAGTGAGCAACGTAATGGCCCTATTTTGATATATCCAAAAATAATCTGCACTCAGAAAATTTCCAAAGCAATACAATATATATATTATACAACCACATTCCATCATATATATTCAAATAATTCAAAAACTATGTTTGTTCTCAAATGTTGCAGAAATGTAAGTTTTATTCGAAAATGGTATAAAATAAAGGTAACTGAGTCCTTAGTTCACCAGAATAGCGACAAAATGCTATTGTGTCCTTAAGTTGTCATTGACAATCATCTGGAGGGTCGAGAACTAATTTTAAGCCTTCGATCATCCTCTTGCAAAAAATCAACTTCTCAACAAAGCTTCAAATTTACAAATGGACCTCTTCAGTGAATTCCTAACTCCCAAAATAGCTAGGTTGGACATAAACTTGTCCAATTCGGGTCCGGACCCACACTAAACTGGTGGTACGTAAATCGAGACAAATCTTAGCTGTCTAATTTCAATTTTCATTACGGTTACCAAACATAAGCAATATATATATATATACATATATATCAAACTTTCCCATTTTCTGAGTACAGTCCAAATATGACAGTAAAAACACGATCCAACGGCTGGATTAAAAATCAAACTTAAAGTTCAAAATATCCAAAAATGGCAACTTTTGATTTGGATAATATGAGATTAAGATATATATATATATATATCTTGACAATCCTTGCGACGAGACGAATCCAATAAGCTTAAGAACGTGAGCTGAAATGGCCCGAAATGATGCTGGTGATTAAAAGCATCAAACGGCTATTAATGGCGTTTTTCAGTGAACGATCATCGGCTGCTGGGCAAGATCGGTGGTGAAGGCTCCTGGCGGCATGGCGAACTCATGCTGGGCGGTCGGCGGGCCATATGACGGCGTGAGGCAGCTACTGTGGTGGTCGTCTCCTTCGGCCGAGAGAGAAAACCGCATGCGAGGGAGAGAGAGTCAGGGGGGAGAGAAGAGAGAGAGAGAGAGAGAGAGAGAGTAGGCAAGAGGGCCTACTTGGGGGGAATAAATGGGACTGCACAATTTTTAAAAAAATTGCACATAGTCTCTATTCCTCAAAACTCTTTCAAACTAGTCTCCTAAAAATTACAAATCAGTCCTTCAAAGCAAAATTTTTGCAAATCAACCTCTCCATTATTATATCCGGAAAATTGATAAAATGCCCAAATTACTCTCGAAAATTCTCGGATTTTATAGCGTCAATGGTGATGGTGTAGCAGCCAAATTTGCTGTTAGACCAATGAGTTGTATAGTCTTATCCTTAGGTCGAAGGGCATTTTGTAATTTTCTTTACTTTTTGTTAACAGAATAAATGTATAATATTATTATTTTTAAAATATAATTACCAGGAAATTTTATTTGACATATTATTTCTTTCAAATAATAGTATTTTTTTTTTGTTATATAAATTTTAAGGCACTTTAATATTGAAAAAACAAAAAAAAAACAAACGAATAAACAAAATAGCGATAGTGTCATATTTTTTGTGGTAACTTTTTATGGCATAGTTTAAATGTTATAAAAAGTATTAACAACATTATCAAAATGCGGCAAGCTTTTTTGTGGCAGTTATAAAATTGATATTTTTATTTACCACAATTTTTTAGCGGCATTTTTAATATGCAAAAAGTGCCACAAATTAATTGTGATATTTGTTATTATGATATTTAAAAAATGCCACAAAATTTTGTCGTAAATCGTTTTGAGGCAATTTTTTATTCTTGTACGACATTTTCCTTTTACTGCTAGAAGACATATTTTTTATAGTGTATAGTGTAGAGACGGTATTAGCATAATTTGCATCGTATCCGTTCTGATAAATATATTCATATAGAAAAATTCTTATATATATAGATATGTATTTAATTTTATACTATTTATATTCTTATATCTTTGGTGAAATAAGGAATTTAGATAGTTATATATACTTATATATTTAAATTTTAGAGTTTGAAAATTATTAGTTTATTATTGTGTTTAATGTCTTGTTGATTACAAAAAAGATTTAGTTTTTTTATCTTAATTTTTTTTAATATTTTATTATTATCAATAGATAATGGGTAATTACAGTTTTCTCAATATCCGTTGGTTAATACTTACACCGTCCTCACATCTAAAAGAATAATTAACGTGGAAAGAATGCGTATGATATTGTGATTAGGTTTCTGAGACGGGGATTGTAATTGAAAAATTGTTCTAAATCTGTCCCATTATCATTCTCACGTATAATCTAAAACCAAAACTACTTTAGGTTATAACTTTGACTTCTATAGTATTGTCAAACATTATTGAATAATATAATTTTTCAGTTTTTAATAAACACATTTTAACTCAAAAATTATTCGAAAAGTGTTTATTTTAACTTACAAATTATTAGAAAAATGTTTAAGTGGTTACTATAGGCGTGCGTCATAACAACAATGCCACGTGATATTAATGTTGATATTTGATTACCCATTTTATTCATTAGTTAATAAACAAAAATCTATTTTTTTTTCCTATGTCAAACTAAAAAAATCGAAACTGGCTGAAACTAACCGAAAATCGAAAGTTCGGTTTCTGTGTCATCAATTTTAATGGCCGGTTTCGGTTTTACATTATGAATGAATCATTTATAGTCAAAACTGACAGAAAACCAAAAAACCAATTCACACCCCTACACGGCAACGACTTCTACTTTCCAACCGCCACTTTCTGCCCAAGGAAACGTTATTATTTTCTTTGTTGATTACTGTTTAGCCCCAGATCAACCAATTCCAGCCGCCTATGACGATTCATGGGCCATCCTTAAATGGGTCGTCAAACATTCCGATGGGAATGGCCCAGATGAGCGACTTGATTCCCGAGCAGACTTAAGGCGAGTTTTGTCATCAGAGACAGTACCGACGCCAATATAGCCCACCACATGGCACTCCCGGCTGGTCTCTAGGGACTGTCCAACGTCAATCTCAGAGGTGTTGACTTAGTTCAACCATATTTCTTTGAAAAATACCTGATTGGGGTGGAGGCTTATAAAGCTTCCTTTAACCAAGGAAAATTGCGGCCTGAAAAGATAGCCTCCTTGTGCACTAGTCATTGAATCTTGGGTCCGATGACCCACTTATAAACCTGTATAAGTATCCAAATGTGGGGAAGTTGGGGTGTGGGAAAGTGCTGGTTTGCATTGCTAAGAATGAGTGGTTTTATAGTAAAGTGTTGAAGACGAGTAAGCGGGATGGAGGGTCATGGCTTTCCTTTGCTCAATCCCACTCGTGATAAGGCTAAGGAGATATTAAATAGAATCTGCAGTTTCAGCAACACTTGTGATAATGCTAAGGAAATGTTGAATAGAATCTGCGATTTCAGCAATCGAGATCTAATAAGGTATATGAATATATGTATATTCATAAACCTTGTTTCTTCACTTTCAGATTTCTTTAATATTTTTTCTTTTGACTGGGAAAGTGGGATTTGAATTTTAGACCTATAAATTTGGGAGAAAGTGTAGACTATAGCTTCGATCACCTAGTTTTCTTTATTATTTATTTGACATCTTCCGAGTATTAGTCAATCTCAATAAGGAAATGCTAAACCTCATACGTAGTGGAAAATGGGACGGGAATTAAAGTACTATAAGTCCATTGCTTGTTAGGCAGGACTGTGGTTCAATTTTGTTACTAGAAAGAGGATTCATGGATGAAACTGAATAAAATTAAAAACATTGTAAATATATATTATAGATAGGGGTGGGGCACACTTTATTTGGGGAATATAAAATAATATGTACAAAGATGTGGCCCCACTAGTGTTGGAAGAATATGAATGAAAAAAACAGAAAATGAAAACAAAAAAACCATATATATATTTCTTAGTTTTTTTTTTGGTTTACTAATTTTTATTTAAATTTTACGGTTTTGATATAGGTTTTGACGGATGGTATTTTTGTATTCTATTATTTTAATTTTGACTAAAATTTGATTTGCTAGTGAATTTGTTTATAAACTAATTCGTGACAAAATTTGTACCTTTAATTAGCATAAAAACACCCATTTAACTAATAAAATGACTAAATAGGACAGTATCCAATCTTAACTTATACCACACTCAAAATTTAGTATTCTCGTTGCAAAATATTTAGAACAAATTCATTAGCCTTTACTTTACATGGGAGAAAAATTATTTGTAATAATTTAAAAAGAAATCAGGTATTTTTTTTTTTTCAATTTTGAGTATATACATGATTATGGAGGGTGCTTAAATACTGGATTTCATTGCCTTTATAAGTTATGAGATAATTTGTTCTTTTTGTCAATTAATAGATAAAGATAAAAGGGCGCATTTAATTTAGACTCGGCATTGCAACTATAATCACCCAAAGGAAAATTCAAAAGAAGGATTTGATAATCTTAAGAAGGTGAATTATTTAATGGATAGCTCTATTGCTATCCTTATATTTTCTCTCCATACTCATTTTCTAATGAGTAGCTCTATTGTCACCCCTATTTTTTCTCTTCCTACCCCTTTTTAGTTAATTAGTTATTCATAAAAATATTCTCTTATAAATTGACATAAGTACCCTTATATAGCATTAAATAAAAATTTTTTATTTCTTAGCAAACCCCTCGTATACTAAATATGTCACTCAAATAAAATTATACCAAGTTTGAAAAAAAAAATCAATATTTTATATTATTTGATTTTTAAGAAAAAATTGTAAATATTAGAGATTTTGATTCTACCAATAATTCTGAGTATAATGATGTAAGATTTTTTAATTTAATATTATCAAAATTTATTTGTTTTTATTTTTCGTCTAAGAGAACAGAAATTTAGTTTTTTCTTTTCTTTTCTTTTTTCTTCTTCTCATTTTTCTTATTTGTGCTTATCTATGGATGGAGTGTTTTAGTCTCATCGTCTCTTGCAATTTTAATGAAGTATTTTAATATCCAGTAAAAAAACAATAATAGTCCAAGAGATAGATTTTTTTCTTTTAACTTCATTCGTAGATGCTTTTTTTTTTTTAATCATATATGCTTTTTCTTAAAGATCATTTATTTAAAGAATATATAATTTCTTAATGTTACAGTTTTCTTTTTAAGCATAAATCGTACATATGATTTCTTGATCGTATTTTGTCTTTCTGTAAAGGATAATTTATATACAATTTCTTTCTCACTAAATTAGGAAGCAATTGAACAAGATAAAAAAAAATTGGGTTCGTAAAACTATTATTGGATAGTAAATTATTAAGATGGTGTAAAAAAAAATTCAAAAAATTATTAATAAGTATTTTGTACTTAATGGAAATTTAAGAGATGTGTAAAAAGAAATTTTAAAATTTTACTAGGGTTTAATTAGAAAGGGGTGGGGAAAGAAAAAAGATGGGTAGAGCTGTTCTTTTCTAATTAATTAGTTATTCGCAAAAATTATCCTTTATAAATTAACATAAGTACCTCGTATGACATTAAACAATAAAATACTTTTTCTTATCATACCCCTCACATACTAAATACATTACTCTACTCATATGAAAGTTATGAAAGTTATGTTAGATCTAAAGAAATCAAAATTTATACTATTTGGATTTTATAATATATTGTAAATACCAAAGATTTTGATTTTTCCAATGATTTTGATTGTAATAAGCAATATTTTAAAAAAAAAAAATTAAGTTGATCGATTCTGTTTTTTTTTTTTTTTTAACGTCTAAGAGAATGGAAACTGCATTTAATTTGTTTTTTCTTGTTCTTATTTGTGCTTATCTTGGATGAATTATTTTTAATCTCCTTATCTCTTACAATTCTAATGAAGTCTTTTTTTATTTACTCAAGAAGAAAGAAAAATAAATAAACTAAAAATAAAAATCCAATCGAGTTTCTTTCTTTTTTTCTTTCCCTTTCACTTCATTCTTATATGCATTCTTAAATTATGTATGTTTATGCTTTTTTTTTTTTAAGGAGAATTCATATATAATATATGGAATTTCTTGATTGTATACAGTTTTTTTAAGGATAAATTACATAGATATATATGTAATGTATGTGATTTCTTGATAGTTTGTAGTTTTTTTTTAATGAGTAAAAAAGCGATAATTTATACATTTTTAAACCTGATCAATTGAAAGTATACATTATATACCTTTCTAAGGATATATTTTTTTGGTTGTTGCATTCTTTCTATTTGTTGGCAGCGCTTATCAGTCATCTCACAAAGAATTGAATGCTTTATGTATAAAATTTGAATATCATTTGTGGACTCTTTGAAATCTTTTATTGCAAAATCTTTATGTTGTAATGAATTCCAGTCTTAGTGACTTTCCCTCTTTCTCAATAAAGAAGGGAAGCAATACAATATATATGGGGAGAACAAGGAGAGGAAAAAAAAAAGAAAAAAAGTTAAGCTGATCTTAAAACTAATCGATAGTAAATTATTAAGATGGTCTAATTTTTTTTTTGAAAAACAATTGTTTACCAATAGGTATTATTGCACTTAAAAACAATTTTAAATGTGTATAAAACTTGTTTTGAAAATTTAAATAAGATTGGATGGGGAGAGAAAAGAAAAAAATAATAAAGCCACACTGTTGTTTAATTTAGCCAAAATCAAAGGCTGGTTTGTAATTACTCAAAAACTCAACGTTCCAAGCCTCCATTAATTAATGCTTTTCTTTGAAAAAGAAAAAAAAACATTAATTAAAGTTGCCCAACAACTTACTATCTATAAGTTCTTGTGTACCAGAATTGTTAATTAACATATCTCCGAATTTCTGATTATAACCTTTATCAGCCTCAAGTTTCAAGCAACAAGGAGAACGAGTTAGCCCACCATATATCTTCTCTCATCAAAGTCTACAGAGAAGGCCGAGTGGAGCGTCTCTCAGGAACCTCCACCGTCCCCTCGTCTCTCGACCCCAAAACTGGCATTCACTCAAACGACGTCGTCATCTCTCCTAAAACCGGCGTCTCCACTCGTGTCTACCTCCCCACAGCACGAACATCCTAGAGATCGTCCTGCTCAACGACCTGAGAGAAGAATTTAGTTCCTAGAGACAGGAAACCGCGATCAGCACAGAGCCCAACAGGAGTGCCATTGAGATCACACCTCCAAAAGAAAAGGAAAGGTTGCAGACTTGCCTCAGTAATCTGGTACTGAGAGTTCGAGCACTGATCGTGATCATGTACAATCTTCTCGAATAGTCAAGATAGAATCTTACAGACCTGAAACAACACCTAGAACAGTGACGTAGTCATGAGCAATCCACATCGCATCATAACAACCGAAGTTGATCTCTCGCACTATTAAATTGGAATCTTCACAAAAGTCGTAGCAGACCCTGCTTGACCAACCTGCCTTATATCGTGATAACGATCAAAGGCCACCCTTGCCACCAGTAAGAGATAATGCTCTTTCTTCGAACATCGATATTCATAATTTGAGGATCGCATTAGATGCACTTACTGGCTGAGACGATGAGCTTGCTGATAGGTATCGACAATCGCCATTCAACAAGGAAGTTCGAGCTGCTGCCTTACCTGCTGGATTCAAACTTCCTACCATAAATACTTTTGATGGGAAAACTGATCCACAGGATCATACGGATCACTTCAGTGACCTGATGGAATTCTATCGTGTTGATGATCTCGCATGTTGCAGATATTTTGTTGTAACTTTCACAGGAGTAGCGAAGAAGTAGTTTCGAGGACTTAAACCTGGTTCAATCTTATCTTGGCAAGAACTTCAGACTGCGTTCTTGAGGTAATTCTAAGCTGCGAAGAATTTTACTATTCCACTTATCAGTCTGTCTACTATTCAATAAGGTCCGTAGGAAACTCTACGATCTTACCTCAACTACTTTATCTCAGAATTGGCAAAAGTCAAGAACCCACCTGAAGGGGGAGTTTTAACTCTAATGATGGCTGGGGTATGACCAGAGACTAAACTATGGGAAGAGTTACTTGAGCAAGAATACAAAACTCTTGAAGACTTCTATCGAAGAGTTGGTCGGTATCTGAGGGTGGAATTTTCACGTGAGAATCTTCATAAGACGAAGAAACAAGGAGAAAAAGATGCTGCTAAAGATACGACCACGACCAACAATAATAATAATAAGAAGTTAAACAAAAAGAATAACAAACAATCAACTAAGAAGCAGCTCGAACAGAAAAAACAGGAGATTCCAAGAGCTCCCATGAGATTCAACAACTATACTAAATTGAACGCACCCATAGATCATATTTATACGGTCATAAATCAGCAGGAATGATATCATCAACCAGAATCGATAAAATGGGATAGAGCGAGGCATGATCCCAACAAATTCTGTCGATATCATAATAACATTAGACATGATACCAATAACTACTATGCCTTGAAGGATGAAATTGAAAGATTAATTAGAGAAGGGCGGCTGCGACAATACACCAGGTAGAACAATAAAAGGAGTGAAGAAAACCAACAGTAACCTGCAGAAATTCAACGCAAAGTGTGAACTATTTTTGGAGGACTATATGTTGGTGGAGATTCGAAGAGGGCGTAAGATAAGTATGCACGAGAAGCTCGACAACAGCCGTTGATGAATGTCATGCACCTTGAGCAGCGACTACAAAAGCTTCAACGGGTAGCGAATATGGATATTACCTTCACAGAGCAGGATGTGAGGGAGGTCCATTACCCGCATAATGATGCATTGGTCATAAAGATGAACTGTGGAAGCACGGAGGTATTGGTCAATAATAGAAGTGCTTTTGACATCTTGTATCATGACGCCTTCAAGAAGATGGGGTTGAGTGAAAGCGACCTAAAGTCTGCTGTCACTCCACTTTACAGATTTACTGGTAACAGCATAATACCTAGGGGCATGATTGAGTTAATGGTCAACATTGGAACTTATCCGAGGATTTCAACAGTAATGACTCAATTCTTAGTTGTAGATTGTCCCTCTGCATTTAATACTATTTTAGGAAGACCAAAACTGAGGGAACTTCGAGCAGTCACTTTAATTTACCACCTCGCTATGAAGTTCCCGACTTAACATAGAGTAGGTGAAGTGCAAGGCAACCAATATGACGTGCAGACTTGTTATAATTATTCTTTAAAGCTCACAGCAAAAGATGTGATACCTCGCACAATGATGGTCTAGCTACAAGGCAAAATATCAAGTGAAGCGTCAATCAAAGACCTCAATCCTCGAGAAATCGATGAAGAGGTCAAGACTGGACCTATTGAAAACTTGGAAGATTTGTCGATTGACAGGTCTTCGAAGGTTCTAAAAATCAGAGCGAAGCTTCAAGAACCCATGCGAGCTTCATTGGTTGCTTTTCTGAAATCAAACTTGGATGTCTTCGCATGGCGATATTCAGACATGGTGGAGATTGATTCGAATATCATGTGTCATTGCCTTAACATAGATACAACAAAGAAAAGTCATGAATCCAGAATGCTACGTCGCATTGAAAGAAGAGGTAGAGAAGTTGCTCGAAATTGGATTCATCAGGGAATCTTTTTACCCGAACTAGCTTGTAAACCCAGTTTTGGTAAAAAAACCCAATAGGAAGTGGAGAACTTGCATCGATTTCACCGACCTCAACAAAGTATGTCCAAAGGATAGTTTTTTCCTTCCAAGAATCGATCAGCTTGTAGATGCAATGTCGGGGCATGAACTCTTAAGCTTTATGGGCGTATTCTGGATACAATAAAATCCCTATGTATGAGCTAGATGAGGATCATTCCTCGTTTATTACTGATCGAGGACTGTATTATTACAAGAAGATGCCCTTTGGACTCATCAACATAGAAGTGACTTATCAGCATCTTGTCAATATGATGTTTGCAAAACAAATTGGCAAGATAATGGAGGTATATGTTGATGACATATTGGTAAAGTCGAAGAAAGCTAAAGATCACGTCAAGAACCTTGATGAGATATTCAAAATTCTTCGGAAATATCAAATAAAGCTGAACCCCCAGAAGTGTGCATTCGAAGTAGGATCTAGAAAATTCCTAGGGTTCATGGTCAATCAGTGAGGCATCGAAGCTAACCCTCAGAAGATACAAGCACTAATTGACATGCAATCCCCTCGTAAATCCAAAGATGTGCAGAGCCTGGTAGGAAGAGTGGCTACACTGAGTCGATTTGTATCCAGGTCAACTGATAAATGCCAACTATTCTTTGAAGTATTGAAGTGTTTGAAGAAGTTTAAGTGGACGAAAAAATGCGAGCAGGTGTTCCAAGAATTAAAAAAAATCTTAGGTTCTCCTCCACTCTTGTCGAAGCCAAATTCGGGGGAAGAGTTATACTTGTATCTTACTGTATCCAAATATGTGACAAGTGTTGTGTTAATTCGAGAAGAAGAAAATATATAACGACCTGTATATTACGTAAGTAAAAGATTACTTGATGCTAAAACAAGATATCCAGAGATGGAGAAGTTGGCATTAGCACTCATCGTCGCATCTAGGAAGCTTCGACCTTTTTTTCATATGCACTCCATCAAAGTTTTCACGAATTTTCCATTAAAATAGGTTCTGCAAAAACCTGAAGCTTTAGGATGACTACTTAAGTGGGCTGTTGAGTTGAGTCAATTTGACATCAATTTTTGACCTCGCACAGCAATTAAAGGTCAAGCTTTTGCAGATTTTATTATAGAGTTCACATATGATGTCAATCCTCCAACAGAAGTGATCGAAAAACCTGCTATAGATTTATCAAGATTATGGAAACTTTATATCGATGGATCATCAAATGAGAATGGAGCCGGTGCGGACTTAGTGCTAATCAGTCCTAAAGGGCATAATATTCATTGTGCACTTCGCTTCGAATTTCTAGCGTCGAATAATGAGGCAGAATATGAAGCATTGATAGCTAAGCTAAAGCTTGTACAAGAAATGAAGGTCGAGATGATTGAGGTATACAATGATTCCCAGTTAGTCGTTTGTCAAGTGATCGGCAATTATCAAGCAAGAGGAGGAAGAATGATGGCCTACTTACAGGAGGTGCAACGACTGTTCTCGACATTTACTGCTTATAGCATTCAACTTCTTTCTCGCATTAAGAATACTCGGGCAGATGCTCCAGTTATGCTCGCCTCAACGAAAGACGCAGAATTATTAAAGGTGTTTCCTGTCGAATTTCTTGCGAAACCAAGTATCGAAGTAGAACCCCAAGTGACCATGCCTATTGACAAAAAACCATCGTGGATGGATCCTATAATGAAGTATCTACAAAATGGCAATCTTTCCGAAAACAAAGATGATGCAAAGCGACTTCGAATGAAGGCAGCTCGCTATATCATCTATGATGGGAAGCTTTATTGAAGAAGTTTTAGCTCGCCGTTATTATTATGTATTGATGAAGAAAAAGCACACTACATTATGAGGGAAATTTATGAAGGAATATATGAAAATCATTCAGGGGGTAAACACTTGTGAATAAGGTTCTCAGACAAAGATATTTTTGGCCAACTATGAAGAAAGATACAATAGAATTTGCAGGAGGTGTGACAAATGTCAACGATTTACAACTGTTCCTAGAATGCCATATGTTCCTCTAACTCTAATGACTAGTCCATGGCCATTTACAGTAAAGGGAATTGATATTATCGGAATGTTTCCATTGGCGCGAGGTTGATTGAAGTATGCAGTGGTCGCAGTCGATTATCTCACCAAGTAGACAGAAGCTGAAGCCTTGAGTACCATTTTCGCAAAGAAGATGATAAATTTTATTTACAAATCTATAATCTGTCGTTATGGTATACTACATACTATAATTTCTGATAATGGGAAACAATTTGACTGCGATGAATTCCGTAACTTCTATGACAACTTAGGCATCAAGAAGAGCTTCTCTGCTGTTATTCATCCACAAGCCAATAGACAGGTCGAAGCTATAAATAATATACTTAAACAGAACCTAAAGACAAAGCTAGAAGAGCACAAAGAAGCTTGGCAAGAAGTGCTTCCTGAAGTATTATGGGCTTATCGCACCACTCAACAAACCACTAGTGGAGAGAGTCCATTCTCTTTAGCTTATAGATATGAAGCAATTGTGCCAATAGAAATTGGTGCAAGCTCTCTATGATGATATGCTTATGAGCAAGACCAGAATAATGCACTGATGAGGATTGAGCTCGATCTTTTGAAAGAAAGGCGTGAGTAGTCTCAACTACGAATCACATCATATCAATAACGCATTACTCGATATTATAATTCTAAAGTCAAAAGTAGGGAATTTGAAGTTGGTGATCTTGTTCTTCGACAAGTTTTACCTAATAATAAAGAGCACTGTGCTGGTGTATTTGGACCTTCTTGGGAAGGACCATACGTTATTGACACCGTTATTCGACCTACGACAGACAAGCTAGCTTGCATTGGCAGACAAAAGATCGAGTATGCTTGGAATGCAGAACAACTTCGTCGCTATTATCAGTAAATCTTTATGTATATCTTCATATATTTTCAACGACCTAGGGGGGATCTTGTCATTCGTCATCATTCATCAATAAAGATGTCATTTCTTTGATTATTACTTCGATTTTATTATCAAGTTATTACTTTATATTTGGTTCATCTTTTATAGCTTTATGGCAGCTTTCGAACACCATAAAACTCGGCGGGGCAGTGGGATCAGAATGTTATCTCCTACTTGCTTCCTAAGGGATTATGCAAACGTTTAATTAGAGGGTTTGGAATTTTAGATCACTGAATTTCTAAATTTTTTTTAAAATCTTAGGATTTCCTCCTCACTTCATGCCATAGCATGTCGTATTACGCAATTTCCCTCCTCAAACAACAACGTAACTAAGCAAAACATTCATTGTTTGATGTGATATATTGTTATATTCTATTTTACCGTGGAACTTCTGAAAAATAGTATTGAGTTCACATCACTCATACTTATTGTTTTCTTAAGCGACCTAACCTATCCTAACACTTAAAATCCATTTTAAGTTAGTTGGATTCGAGTCGCAATAGCGTACCGATCAGCCACTTAATGATTGACTACTTAGTTAAATTATACATCTTTATATTACAATGCAATGTGTTTTAATTGTTTTTTGCAGGAATAAACATTTGACAAAAAAAAATTCATAAATTAAAACTCGTACCCGTATGGAAGCAAAATATTACAAAGTAAACAGGACCAGCCTGTAGTTGTCCTTAACTTTATAAAATTATCAAATCTACTATACAGATGAGCTCGCTCTACCGTTTGTAGCTTTTTTTGTAGCTTCGGTTTCCTTCTAGCTCTGGACAAGCTCGACTATATCTTCACTAAGGATAAAAAAGTCAAAATCCAGATGCTCGCAGAAAATGTTGTATATTATGATTGACAAGGCAATGTCACTGACCTTTTCTTCAAGCTCCTTACGTTCAGTGGTCCTGAACTCTTCTACAGCTTTGTGAGTCGCCTCTTCTGTCGCCTCTTTCAGAGCATCTAGATACTCAAAGATGGTTTTCTCAAGTTCTTTGATTTTTTCCTCGAGCTTCTCCTTTTCGAACTTTTCCTTGACCAGATCCTCGCACAGCTGCTACTTCTCCGACTCGAAGGAGTTTTTCTCTTCCTCGCGAGTCTTTTTCAAGTCCTCGAATGCCTGGGTCATTTCTTCGACCTTTTCGCCATCCTCCATGCATTAAAGGACCAGGTCATACATCAAAACAGCAGCTACAGTAGTCTAAAAATATAACACATATCAGTACAAGAAAAGTACACCGAAGAGTGAAAATAGAAGATGCTTATGTTTGCCAACATCCTCATTGCAGCACTGAAAGTGACCTTGGTTGGTCGTCGCTTCATCCTCTACTAACCATCCTTAGAAGTGAAACGGTCGATGAAGGTCACGCTCAAGCCAGCTTTTTCTGGCAGTTGGCGAAGGAGTGCGAGAAACTCCTCATCCTTGTTGGCCTGGCTCGGTTCCCCAGAAAAAGTGGTTGTCTCCTTAGATAGCTCAGGCTGGCTCGCAATTTAGTAGGCTGAGGAGGAGGCAAGCTTATAAGGACATCCTTAAAGGCGACTTTTCACTTCTTTGAGGTGTTGACCTTCTCTTTCCCCTTCGTCGAGGGGGAAGTGTGCTGTTTGTTATCTTGGACTTTGCCATTGACCCCAGAGTTGAAGGCGGTGCTCGCAATCCACTGTCGATTGTCATTTCTGTACAAAAATGATTAGTTAGCATGCGAGGTATGTAATGCGACAAAAAGAAGGAATAATAGAAAAATTACCTTCTTGCTGCTGAGAAATTGGTGGCGATGGAGCTTCTGGAGATGGTGGTTCTGGGACAGTAGGAGAGACATGTGCTTTTCATTTCCTGGGTTTAGAAGATGAGGCACCCGCTTCTTTTTGTTTTCTCTGCTTCTTCTTCGAGCTCGAGGGTTTAGTTAGACGGTTGGTAGAGTATAGAAGAAAGGCTCCCTTTGGGAATAGACCGCAAGCGACTACGTTTTTAGTTTTCCAAAGCTTCTTCCAATCAAATTCTTCGAATGGAAGGTTGTTTATTTTGTACATTCTTGTGAGCTTCTCTTTGGAGAGTCCTGGACACTCCTTGTTATCTTCGATGATATAAAATACGATCAGATTGATATATTTATATAGAGTATGCTACAAGCTAAAAGTTATCTACCAGAGTTTTGAAAAAAGCCATTATCTGCGTAGTCAAAGTGAAAAAATAGATTTTTCCATTTTCCCATTTTATTGCGAACTCCATGGATGATTTTTATTACTTGATTCGACCACTTGCTCGCATAGAAGAAGCCGAAATCTGATGAGTTTGACTTCACTTAGTAGAACCAAGCGAACTCTTCAGGTGTGGGAGATTCTAGACCTAATTTATAGTATAATATGTACAAACCTACCATGTATCTATATGTATTTGGGGTTAGTTGAAAGGAGACAACTTCATAATAATCAACGATCGATTTGATATATGGATGAAGTGGGAGGTGGACACCATATCTAAAAACTGCGTCTGAGAATGCGGCGGTTCCACAAGGAGGTGTGTGTGGTCGATTGAACTCTATGGGTAGGTGAAGGGGGACATCGATTTTGTAATCGCATATGATCTTTTCGAGTTATTTATTGTATAGCTTGTCTTTATATCGGTACATGATCAGTCTCCTTCTACGTAGTTATAACCCCTTGCGAATGTAGGGGTATCCCTAATGTGCTGAGGCCATTGGTCTTGACGGAGGTCGCCTATGCGAGGACTACTTTGCTTGGTCCTGGTTATTTCTACTTCAAGGTGTGGCTCAAGATAGTCCTCGAGATCTACAGAGCTAGTGCTTGCATTGGAGAATGATGATTCCCCTGAGAACACATTTCCTTTCCTAAGTTCCTCGTTATTAGATATCTGCAAAAGAAACATGGGATATATTTAGTTCTACGCGAGCATCAGGTATACTCACTATATACGAGCAATTTAGGGCCACAAACCTTAGGATTGTGCTGACAACAAGTTGTTCATCGAATTTTTTCTAATCAATCTATGGATTCGTCTAAAATTGTTCGAGCAACTATTCCATAATTCGTCACTCGGTTTATTAATTCTATGACTGGTTTTGGTTTTCGAATATCATGATTTCAGATCTTAGATTTCTCCTATGGGTTCGTCTATCAATTGTCTAAAAGTAATTTATTCGTTAAATTTATGGAAAAATTCTGAGATATGCCAATTTTCAGTTCATCTGAATATGGGGATAGGTTTATGTTCAGATTAGTCATGCTTTACGGTTCATCTTTCTATTTCTAAAAATAAGCTCTATATGATTTATAGTTCATTCTAAATAAGATAAGAGTTCTTTGGTCCTATGAAAATCGAAGAATAATGATTCTTTAAATAAAAAAGAGAAAGAGAATATGCCTTTTTCGGAGACTGAAAAACCGAGATGTTACCTGAGGGATTTTGGTGATGACTTTGCCGGAGAAGATGGTGAGTTTGGATGAGCTGAAGAGCGAATAGGGGCACCGAGAGGATTTCTGTCTTATGGACATTTTGGATTTCAGAAAAAATGAAAGAAGAAGAGGATAGATGGATTCTCGATATATATTTCAAGCATCATCAAATCACAACCATAGGTCAAGGCATTTAATTTTCGGATCTAATGGCCGAAATTCACGCGAGAGTTAATTTTCGAAATTAAATTTTCGAAATATGAAGAGTCTTGGTTTGAAATGCCTCGATTTGAAATAACAGCTGACGTCATTGCTATCATCGCGTTTACTCAAAAAACGAAGAAGTCTCCTCGAGCTTTGCTAATCATCTTAGAAAATGTGACACGTGATTGCGTCTATCAGGAAAAAGTACGCGTAGTTCTGGAAAGATAGGATTTAAGAATTGGCAACTCTTCAAGTGTTTCAAGATGACCTCATAATGTCGCATTCTTAAGCTCGCACTTATCAGAGAAGAAAGCCTCATTTTATCCCAAAGAACTAATGGAGCTGAGGACAATTGTTGTGCGGTCTAAAATTTATATGTTGGTCAATGCCAAAAAGGGAAAGTTAGCAACCGAGTTGAACGCGTCAGGATGCATGTGAATTTTTCTGATCAAAGTATAACCTCCTCTGAATGAGTTAAGTACGACCAGTATGGAAAGAAAACTAGACTAAACTTCATCAAACGGGTAATCTACAAAGAAAGGGAAACAAGTTTCTGAATGGAAATTGACCAATCATTCTATTTAAGTTATTACCCAATTATATTATTACTCAAATTGTATTTTCTAATTACACACTTACCCGTTTTCACAATTGGAAAATATTGAGGCACCCTCACCTATATGAAGAGAGTTCAGTATTGTTATAAAAAAATACTTCGCTATATTCTGTAATTCTCTCTCTATTCTTAACTTGAGACTTAAAGAAACTCTTGTAATTCTCCAGAAAATCATGAAGAATAGTGGACATAGGCTAATCTCTTTTGGGTTGAACCACTATAAAATTCGTGTCTCCTTATTTGCTTTGATTTATCAACTCTTTTCACACGCAAATCATATCTTGCAAATTTTTTAAATACGCTGTTGACAAAACCTCCGTCAACAATTAGCACGTACTTAATTAGTACCACTAATGAATATGCAGCCCCTGTTTGCGTGAGTTTTTTTCTCTTTCTTTAGAAAAAAAAAAAAGAAAAGAAAAATATATTTACTCGGTTTTTACTAGTTTTATACTCACATTGACGAGGCTTCTCTCGTGGTGTTTGTTAGTAGTACGGGAAATGTCCAAAAAGAAGAAATGGTGAAAGAGAGAGAAATGGTGAGATCCTTGGCGTCTGTAGTCGTTTGTACTCTTTTATTAATAGAAAAAGGGTTAATCATATTTTTATATCTTATTTTTTTAAATTTTATATTTTGGTTATACTTATCGTTAATATTGGTGTTCAAAATTTAAAATTGTAATAAATTTATACTTTTTTTATATCAAACACTAACTTTGATTATTAAATTTAATAAAATATTCTTTTACATTTTAAGATATTTATTCTAATTATTAATTTAAATTTAAAACTAACAAAAATTAATAGCTAGAAGAACAAATATTAAAAAAATAATTCTAAAAATGCAAAAATCTTTAAATATTAAATATTATTTGCAAAAAAGTTTCCCAATTTTATGTAAGTTCTAAATTTGACTTCTTTTAAAACATATATATATTTAA
The DNA here is from genome assembly GCA_002914805.1 of Parasponia andersonii. Classification (NCBI taxonomy): domain Eukaryota; kingdom Viridiplantae; phylum Streptophyta; class Magnoliopsida; order Rosales; family Cannabaceae; genus Trema; species Trema andersonii. The sequence goes on from JXTB01000058.1 coordinate 1,259,339, forward strand.
ATTTTTAAGAATATTTTGGTAAACACAATGGTTAAAATTAGAATTTAACTCATAGAGGATATAAATATATTACAAATTCTAAATTTGAAAGTTAATGTTAATAATAATTAAAATATAAGGTATAAACTAAACAAATAGTCAATATGCAATATACAAAAATATAATCATCCTTAGGGAAAAAAAAAAAAAGAAAAGAAAGAAAAAAATTGTTCTCTTTTGCTGTTAAAGGTATAAAAGCCCTTGCTTGAAAACTGCTAAGTGCTACACTACACATGTTAGATTAGAGTGTATTTTATGCACGTAATAATATGTGGTCTTGTTAGTACTGGGAAAAAAAAAATATGTGGTCTTGAAATTTATAAATTATAGTAAGTAAAATTGTGATTAATTAGTTAAATACGTAGCATTGCTCTTCTGGTTGTAGCTAGCTTGTTTATAGCTGCTTCATCTCATCGGTTATTTCTCTGCAATTTTAATTGTTTACCTTTCAATAAGGTTTCGTTTGGAATTTGGATTTTTGGAAGGAAAGAAAAAAAAAATTCAAGAAATTCCATTTTCTTTTGTCTGAATTAAAACAAAAAATGATTGAATTTTTTTTAAAAAAAAGTAAAAACTTGATTTAATGTTATTTTTTAGTACATAGAATATTGACATATTAATAAATAAAACTAAAAATATGAAAATAAAATTCTATAAATTTTTAAAAAAATTATTTTATTTATTTTTTCTTGATTTTTTCCTTGCAATTTTTTTTTTTTAAATCTGGGTTCCAAACGGAGTCTAAGAGTTCTGATCGTTCCGTTTCAGGGGAAAAAAAAAATTTCTGATCATTCAATATCCAAGCTAGAAGAAAACGTATGCAAGAGTTTTGATAAAGTGCATTAGAACTGTCAAACAATAAAGAAATATATGATATCAATTATAGCTCGATTATGTATGGGATAAGCTTTTTTGGATTTTTTTATTCTTCATTAGAGTACCTAATGGTCCTAATCATATAGAGAAATATACTCCATGGAGTTAGGACAAATGAGATGTTCCTAGCTAATTCATCTCATTCGTCAGACGTGACGCAAATTAAATTAGTCTGAAGCTCACCTAGTTTTGATTATGAATAGTTAATTAGAAAATTTATTTTCACGAGAGAGAAAAAAAAAAAAAACAATGCGATTAGGTCGCTTGTGGACATAAAAGAGGTATTACTTAAAGTTATATAGTTAAAATATAAGTTTAAATGTTCTGGTTATAAGGGCGGAGCCTGTAGAAAAATTTTTCAGGGGGCAAAATCTAATATTAAATTTATTTTTCTCTCTTTATATTATTTTCTTCAATTTCTTCAAATAAATTTATAATTGAGTAATATAATTAGGATAATCTAAAAATATTAATTTGAAAACACACTTAATCAATATGGATTAGCGTATGATTAAAAAGATTTTTTCTAAAATGAGGTCTAAAAAAATATTCATAGAAGTGAGAAAAAATATAAGTATTTAAAAATAATATAGTAAGATTTAAAAGTAATGAAATTCAATGCGAGCAAACGAGGGGTATTGCTAAATTTTTTAATGAGATATGTCGCTGAATAATAATTCAACATTTTTAAGAAATAATAGGGTGAAAATTGAAATTTCAAAGAATTGAGGAAGGCATATGGCTCTGGTCCCAGGGTGGCTCTGCTCCTAGCCTGAAATAATGTAACGTGAGCATGTATGAACTAGCTTAATTGTGACATGTATACCCTCAACTCTCAATCTCTTGCGTCTATGGGTGTGAAAAGAGTTCAAAAGCCCAAAACTCGATAGGCTAGCTTGAACTCAGTTCGACCCTGATGTGGTCCGAGCATGGTCCTAAGAAGAGCTTATTGTTTTTACATGAATACAACCCAAAGCTTGACTTAAAGCTGGATCTTGGAACATAAGCTTGAAACTCAATCTAAAATGCCTGAAATGCCATAAATCTTGCCAACATAACATTCTCTTTTCTCTTTGACATTCTTCCATCTCTTTATTTGGGTCACTATAGCCCACTAGCCCACTGCTGAATTAAGCATCGAAAAGTACTTGGTAGTTACTCCACCGATACCACTATCTTAGTTCGTGTTATCGAACTACTTTGTTTTGCTCTTAACAATAGCCGATTCGACTTTAATATCAACAGTGAAATTATTCATTTTTGACACGTAGTGTAAGGTACACTAAATCGGTGCTCGGATGAAAAACCACACTAATAGCTTGGAAAGAAAAAATAATAAAGCGTGAGAGACATGTCATTAAACCAAAAAAGAGATTATTTACTTAATTTTTGTCTTATGACTATTGACCAGAAAGTAAGCGAGCCGTGTCAGTACAAGAAAATAAGATTAAGCGTAGCATAACTCATGTATTATTTAGGTTTAATTATATACACAAAGATATTTAGCTATAAAAAGAATGTAAAATATATATTCAGATATTTTGTTTTAAGAAAGAATTTAAAAATATATATACTAGGATATCAAGCCATAAAAAAAATAGACATCTATTAAAACAATGAGTGAGAAAAGAACACTCGCTCTAATTTCCTATATTATATAGTTGATAGTTTCATTTAAAACACATATTATCAAAAATTTCAAGTTTAATTTGGGCTTTTTTTTTTTTAACTTCCAATGACTTTTTCAGGAGTACAAATGGTGGGTTACCTTAATCACTGGGAAAGCAATATTTTATAGAGTTGCATTAGTCCTTATGACATAGGATGGTCGACGCATGTCCTTATAGATTAGCATCACATATGGATACATTAGGCGATCACCCGAGATGATTGATACCTGTCCTTGTAGATTAGCATTACGTGTAGATATTAGGTATTCAGCTGAAAGTAATAGTGCATATAACATATCCTGTGCATGTGAATATTCGTTGACATAGATTATTTGTGCTCAACTTAGGAGCATAGATTATTCATACTCTATTCTGGAGTATAGATTATTTGTGCGCCGCTTGGGAGCGTCCGAAGACACCAAGCAGACCTAAATTATTTTCTTATGATTAAGCCCGGCTCAATATCACCTGGAGGTGCCAAGCCGATCATAATAGTTTACTTTTAATTAAGGTCGGCTCGAGAATATCTGGAGCTATCGAGTTGAGCTTTTTTGTAGTATATTCTTTGTAGTTTACTGGTTATGTAAACAATCATCGATTTTTGTTATTCGAATTACCTCAAACAGAAACCACTAATGTCCGAGAACCGCTGGGATTAAGAGAAAAAATAGAAGGAAAATAGAGATCCAATTTTGTATATGTAAAGAGAAAGAACTTCATTCTTAATCCTAATCCTCAAAAAAAAAACTGAAAAGAAAGATAGAAGAACAACCTTCATTGCTTTATTTAGGAAAATTTGAAAGGTGTGTTGGATGTTCCTTAAAAATATAAAACTAAAAAAAAGATAACTGTAAAAAAATACCCTGAAGTATGAATTTTCTGTAATTTTAATCATCTCTTCTGGTTTATGCAAAATAATACCTTCATATTTCAAATTTCTATAAATTTGTACCATCTGTGTATAAATTGATATATTTATACGGACTATTTTAAGTTAATTTTAATAAATTTTTTTGTATTATTAGTTCGTAGAAATAAGATATATGCAATTCAGATTCTGTATTTAATAAGAAATTTGCTAATCAATTTAAGGTACAAATTTACAGATATTTAAAATATGAAAATATAAATTTTGTACAAATCAAAAGATATATTTAAATTTACAGATAGGCTATTCTTGGGTGTTTTTTGGCAAATAACCCAACTAAAAGAAAGGGTGGCTCTACCGCTCCTCTATCTACTCTCTTATACATTTTTGTTTTGATGAATCTTTTTATTACCAAAACAACCATGAACGAAATTACTTTTATAGGAAAATTACAATTCTCGGAAAATAAATTCTCCAAACTCTAACTTTCAAAATTTTAAAAAAAATAAAAGAAAAAAAAAGGCTTACGCACCCCTCTTAAACAAATCCATACAAAATAATGAGTATTATTTTTGTCATTTATCAACTCTTAAACCTTGAGTAGTTTAAAAAGAGTTCATCATATATTTGATTTGTACTGTAGGTATTGAACTGGTTTTGAAAATCTAGTTTGAATTTTCATTTGAGAAAATAAGAAGGAAACACTACGCTAGATTAAGACTTATATGAATTTGAAAAATAACAAGATTAGGTAATCCAACAATTTTTTTTTTTTTCATAATCAGGGAAAAAAAGATCGGGCGTATTGATGAAACAAATCGTACTTCTTTTTCATGAATAATTGCTTTTTTCTTTTTCTGAATCATGAAAAACACTTGCTTTTATGAATTATGAAACGTAATTCTTATTCTTCTTCTCAAGTTTCCTTGTTTGTGGTGTTAATAATATACATTTATAAAGATAAATTTGTTTGGATTTATCAGTAATGACATTGTTGGATAGGAATATGGTTTCAATCGGATTTGGGTTTCAATGAATTTGTTTTTGCTAAAGATAAAAAAAAAAAAGAGAAAATCTAGTGGGTGGGAAAAAAAACCTGCAATTATAATTTTAAAGACTATTTTGGAATAATTAAGGTGTATATTTAGTAATAATTGAATTTTGAAATTTAAATAAGAAGTCCATTAAGTTAATGTGTGCAAAAAGTAGACTCGTGACAATAGAATCACGCAAAAAAATTTAGAAAATTACTATAAGTATTTTACCAAATTATCTATGATATTCAAAAAATTAAAAAAAAAATAACAAAGAAAAGACATTACCATAAGTATGTACAAAGTTACTTATAATATCCATTAAAATTTGGGTATGAAGTTGGGTATTATTTATTGATAAAAAAAAAAAACAAATTCGAAGCTGTCGTATATATCCTACCAAGTCACTGTAAAATGGGAATGGTAGTTTGTTATTTCTTACTATTAAAAAATATATTTAGGAATTAATTATATTAAAAAACATGACATGTCACTTCAAAAAAATTATTCAAATAACAGTGAAATAAAAAATTTGTACTTGCTAAAGTCCCAAAATAAGCACACAAATAAAATTAAAAAAAATTAAATTGAGTTTAAAAAAGTAAAATGAGCAAAATAGCGGTCATACTTGGAAAGCGGACCTCCATATGTTTCAAACCATTTCTGTCATTTCATTTTTTGGATTGAGTTGCTAACTTTTCNTATGTGCTTTCAGGGATACAAAATTTATCTTTTGAGTTTGCCAAATCAGGTTAAAAGTACATGATAAATTGCGTTCACTTTCGTCAATTTTTAAAAAATAAATATAGTGTTATTGTTAAATAGTTGAGTTCTTCATTAACCTGTATAACCAAACAAATTAGATGCTAAAAACAATTTTTTTTGAAAAAAAAATAGATTTATTTTTAAAAAAATTTCTTTAAAGGAAAAAAATCCTAACATAATTATTTATTCTTCAAAAGTTTATACAAATAAAAATCACCTATGTATTTTATTTTGAAGTTAAATTACAGCACACAAATCCAGATTATTTATAATTAATTCCTTAAAGATTACACTATCCATACAAAAAGAAAATAAATTAATTCGCCTACCAAAAATAAATCTACAAATACTCAAAGTCAATGGAATGGACAATTAAAGAAAGAATTAAAAAAAAAACAATAATCTAAAACATGAGACACACAAATTCAATCCCACCGAACCAGGCACAAGGAGAAAAACAAAGAATAAGAAGAAGATATTGGTTTTGTTCTTCTTCATTTGTTTCATTTCTACGGGGAAATGTAAAATTTGATTCTTTCGTTATTAAAAACTCAAGTGTTTAGCTACAAGGTTATTAAGGAGATAGTTCGATTATTTGTCTACTTTCTATTTTTTTTTTTTTAAAAAAAAAAGCGTTGTTTGTCTACTTTTGATGAAGCTTATTTCCTATAAGCATTTGAAATAGATGTTATCTCATGTGTTGTAAATTTTGGTAAATTTTGGTGTAAATTACTGATATCTTCAGTGACATATTATTTATAATTACAGACTTCGGGATGTATTTTATATTTTAGAGAACACATGAGCTAAAAAGTTATTTTACTAAAATCCAAGGAAAATTTGTAGTATTTTCATAAATTTTTGATTTGGTTGTGAAGTAATAATGACAATTAAAAAGGAAAACAAAAGATAAAACTATAAACAAAAAAAAAAAAAGAAGCGAGGTAGCTTGCTACACAAATGCGTTGAATAAACAACTGCATCAAGGTTTGAGAGAATTTTGCTTTTATTTTTTCATAAAATAGAAAAAACAAAAAGAGAGAAATCATAAACTAGACAATAAAAATGACAATTCTCTCAGTTGATCAGGAGGGCTTAATGTTTGTGGCTGAGGCCCAGTCTTGATTGATAAATGCAGATATTTTCTTGAGCATGGCCAAGGCATTGTCGCAAGTAGGGTTAGCCAAATGGAAGACATGGCCGTCCCCAGTGGCCTCCACCACCTCCGCCGTCCCTCGCCACCCACTCTTCTCCAAAACCTCCTTATAGTACCATCCCCTGTCCTTCAATATATCCTCCTCAGCCACACAAACCAGCACTCTCTCGGCCCCCAGCTTCCCCAAATTCGGATCCTTGGCCGGGTTTATAAGCGGGTCGTCGGATCCGCTCGTACCCTTAGTCGCGAACCGCCATATCCCCTCCGCCCACACGGCCTTCTCTGGGTGGTTCACCTCGTCTTCTATCAGCTCCACTCCCCAGAAGTACGGATGAACCAGAGCGATCCCCACGAGCTTCGAGCTGTCACCGCTCCCGAGCCCGCCCTCCAACCCGGCTCGCAGCGCCAACTGGTGGGCGATGTTGGCTCCCGCGCTGTCGCCGGCGAAGAACACGCGCTTGAAATCGGCGCTTGAGTTCAGCCACTCGTCGGGGCCGATCCCGCCTGAGTGGGAGACGACCCATTTGACGGCGGCCCATGAATCGTCGTACGCAACGGGAATCGGGTTCTCCGGGGCCAGACGGTAGTGGACGGAGACGGCGACGACGTTCGCTTCGGCGACTAAGGAGTTCACGGCGTGGTGGTACTTGGCGCAGAAGGGCGTCTCGACGCAGAACCCGCCGCCGTGAAAGTAAACCACCAGAGGAAGCTTCTGAGGTTGGCAGGCGCCGACGCTGGACTTGGGGACGTAAACCCTGGCGGCGACGCCGGTTTCGGGCGAGATAACGACGTCTTTGGATTCGATGCCGGTTGTGGGGTCGAGCGAAGCGGGCAAGACGTCGACGCCGACGACTCGCTCAATGCGGCCGTCTTTGTAAATTTTGAGGAAGGGGAAGAAGTCATGGGCTACTTCGTCAGAGCTCGTGGTGGCCATGGCGGTATCGGTGGTGGTAGTAGTAGTAGTGGTGTTAGTGGAAGTTATGGGACGTGATTGGAGAGAAGAGTGGGAGATGAGTCTTCCTTTACTTCTACGTCTTATCTTAGGAGAAATGGAGGAGTGAGGGAGACAGGTTGATGGGAGTAGTGTTGTTTGGACTAAAGTTATAGAATGCATTATGGAATGGACCTGTTTGAATTGTTTGTAAGAATATCTGAGTTTTAATGGATTAGAACAAGATCCAGGCTATTCCCATCTCCATTCATAGTTTGACAGGTCAGACCAATAATTTGTTTACCAAACATCTCGATATTTTTCTTCCTAAAGGGGATTATTTTGTGTTTGATTAGTGTTGTGCGGTCTAAAAATCTTAAGGTCGCATAAGTGTTAAGTTCGACCTCTTTCGTGTTAGTTATGTGCGACCTCTTCCCCCGCATAAGTGTTAAGTTCGACCTTCTCCGTGTTGGTTATGTGCGACCTCTTCCACAGGTTATATGCGACCTTCTCCGTTTAGTCTCTTTTGCATAAATATGTGCGATCTTCTCTGTATAGGTTGTGGGCGACCTCTTCCGAAAGAAAAAGGAAACAAGTATATGCTATGTTAAACAGGAAACCTACAAGGAAAGGGAAACAGAAGTCTCGTATTTATGATCAACCAGTTACACATTTTGAGTGGTTATCCAATTATGTTGTTACTTAATTTATGTTACCTGATTGTAAAGTTACCCATTTACACAATTAGGATCATAGGGACATAGGGTTACCTTTACCTATATAAAGGGGACTCAATATTCCAAAGATATAAGTTTTTCAGTATTCTAATTGCTTTTCAGTTTTCCAAATTCTAGACAAGACATTTGTAACTTTAAGTGCTTGTAATTCTCCATAAAATAGTGAAAAACAGTGGACGTAGGCTCATCTTTTCGGGGCTGAACCACTATAAAATCCTCTCTCTTTATTTGCTTTGATGATTAACTCAATTCGCACGAGCCACATCTCTTAATTTTTTCTTAATTTATTGTTGATAAAACCTCCATCAACAATTAACGCTAGAAGGGGGGCCATTCCGGCAGAAAAATTTGTCAAATTCCAATTTTTCAATAATGGCAAACACTAGAAATACTACCAGAGTCACCGGAACTAGCCAAAACTAACATCAAAGTACTGCTGCTACACAGGCAGCCTCTGCTCCGGATCAGCCTACTATGACTGTAACAGAAAACATTTCCCAGAGACAGGATCGTATGGAGGAGACGTTGGTGAACCTTCAGCAAGTTACTAACCAAATCAATGAAACCCTGCGACGACTTGCTGAAGGGCAGATGGTGATCCCACCACAACACGAACGTCCCAAAGAACGTCCTGCTCAATTACCTGAGAAAGGAATACAGATCGTAGAGACAAGAAGATGCGGCCAGCCAAGAACTTAGCAGGAGCGTCATGAAGATCGCATCTCCAAAGGGAAAGACAAGGTCGCAAACTTACCTCCAGAATCTAGTACGGAGAGTTCAAGTACGAACCGTGATCATGTACAACCCTCTCGTAAATCCACTAATAGTCAAGATCACTTGAGCGGCGAACAAAGACAACCATCAAGAAGCGTCTTTGAAAGAATCAGCAGAGAGTCATGACAAGATCCTGCAGACCTAAGACAGTATTTGGAGCGACGACGTAGTCATGATCGATCTATATCGCATCACAACGACCAAAGTATGTCTCGTCGCACTATTTCACTGGATTCCTCTCATAGGTCGTAGAAGACTCTATCTGACCAACCCGCCATGAAACAGGATAACGAACGAAGGTCGCTTTTACTACCAGCAAGGGATGATACTTTCCATCTGAACGTTAATGTTCACAATTTAAGGATCGCATTAGACGCACTTGCTGGTTGAGACGATGAGCTCGCTGATAGGTATCGTCAGTCGCCATTCAATGAGGAGGTTCGAGCTACAGTCCTTCCCACTAGATTTAGACTTCCCACCATTAACACTTTTGATGGGAAAACTGATCCACGGGACTATATAGATCACTTCAGTGACATGATGGAACTTCATTGGGTTAGTGATCATGCACATTGTAGATGTTTCACTGTAACACTCTCGGGAGCAGCGAAGAAGTGGTTCCGAGGACTTAAATCCGGTTCAATTTCATCCTGGCAACAATTACAGACGGCATTCTTAAGACAGTTTCAAGCCGCAAAGAATTTCACTGTTCCACTTGTTAGTTTGTCTGCGATCCGGTAAGGTCCAGAGGAGACTCTACGGTCTTATCTCAATCGATTCACTTTAGAGCTAGCGAAGGTCAACAACCCACCTGAAGGAGGGGTTCTTACTCTTATGATGGCTGGGGTGCGACCAGAAACAAAACTCTGGGAGAAATTACTTGAGCGAGAGTGTAGAACTCTCGAAGACTTCTACCAAAGAGTTGGTCGGCATCTGAGGTTAGAATCTTCACGCGAGAATCTTCAAAAGACTAAAAAAGGAGGAAAGACAGATGCGGCTAAAGATGCGGTCATTACCAACAACAACGGTAATAAGAAAAATAAGAGGAATAATGAACAGAAAAATGAGAATCAGCCTAAACCCAAAAGGCAGGAAATTTCAAAAGCTCCCATGAGGTTTAACAATCACACTGAATTGAACGCACCCATAGATCATATCTATGCGGTCACAAACCAGAAGGAGCGATTCTGACAACCAGAACCAATGAAGCAGGACAGGACGAAGCGCGACCCCAATAAGTTTTGCCGATATCACAATGATATTGGGCATGATACTAGTAATTGCTTTGCCCTAAAAGATGAAATTGAAAGGCTGATTAGAGAGGGACGATTGCGGTAGTACACCAGGTAGAGCGACGAAAGGCGAGAAGAGACCAACAGCGACCTCCAAAAATTCAGCGTGAGGTGCGAACTATTTTTGGAGGACCGCATGTTGGAGGAGATTCCAAGCGAGTACAGGATAGATATGCGCGAGAAGCACGACAGCAGCCGTTAACTAACGTCATGCATCTTAAGCAGCGACCACGCAAGCTTTAATGAGTAACAGAAATAGATATTACCTTCACAGAGCAAGATGCAAGGGAAGTCCATTATCCGCATAATGACGCGTTGGTCATAAAAATTAACTGTGGAAGCACACAGTTGTGGCGAGTATTGGTCGATAACCGGAATGCTGTGGACATCCTGTACTTCGATGCCTTCAAAAAGATGGGGTTGAATGAGAGTGACCTGAAGCCTGCCGCCACTCCACTCTATGGTTTCACTGGTGACAGCCTGATGCCTATGGGCATGATTGAACTGATGGTCACCGTTGGGACCTTTCCAAGGGTTTCATCGATAATGACCCAGTTTTTGGTGGTAGATTGCCGTCTGCCTTCACTGCTGTGCTAGGAAGACCGACATTAAGAGAACTTCGAGCTATCACCTCGATCTACCATCTAACAATGAAGTTCCCGACCCAACACGGGGTAGGCGAGGTGCGAGGAAATCAATATGATGCGAGGATATGTTATAACAACTCGCTAAAACTTGCAGTAAAAGATATGACATCTCGCACAATGATGGTCCACCTTTCGGATAAAGCGTCAGTCGTGGCAGCGGATAAAGCATCAGTCGTGGCAGCGAGCAAAACGTCAGTCATGGCAGCGGACAAAACGTCAATCGAGGCAGCGAGCGAAGCCCCAGTTGGATCGTCAGATAAAGCGTCAGTCGAACCGTCAGTGAAAGCATCAATCGAAACGACCAGTGAAGACTTCGATCCTCGAGAAATTGACGATGAAGTCAGAACTGGACCTGTTGAAGACTTGGAAGATTTATCATTCGATCTTTCTTCTAGGACTTTAAAGATTGGAACGGCGGCTCGAGGACCTGTGCGAGCTTCATTGATCACTTTTTTGAAGTCTAATTTGGACGTCTTCGCAGGGCAACATTCGGATATGGTAGGGATTGATTCAAGGATCATATCCCACCGTCTTAATATAGATCCGTCAAAAAAGCCTGTACGACAAAAAAGAAGGGCCATGAATCTAAAACGCTACGTCGCATTAAAAGAAGAGGTGGAGAAGTTGCTCGAAATTGGGTTCATAAGAGAGTCTTTTTACCCTGACTGGCTTGCAAATCCGGTCTTGGTGAAAAAACCTAATGGGAAGTGGAGGACCTGTATTAATTTCACCGATCTCAACAAAGTATGTCCTAAAGACAGCTTCCCTCTTCCAAGAATTGATCAGCTTGTAGATGCGACTTCGGGTCATGAACTTTTGAGCTTTATGGATGCATATTCAGGATATAACCAAATCCCCATGTACGAGCTGGATGAAGAACACACCTCGTTCATTACTGATCGAGGGTTATATTGCTATAAAAATATGCCTTTCAGACTTATCAATGCGGGAGCGACCTACTAACGTCTTATCAATATGATGTTTGCAAAGCAAATTGGCAAGACAATGGAGGTATACGTCGATGATATGCTAGTGAAATCGGAGAAAGCTGAAGATCACATCAAGCACCTTGATGAGATGTTCAAAATCCTCAGAAGATACCAGATGAAACTAAATCCCCAGAAGTGTGCATTCGGAGTAGGAGCTGGAAAATTTCTGGGTTTTATGGTCAACCAGCGAGGGATCGAAGCAAATCCTCAGAAGATACAAGCATTAATTGATATGCAATCTCCTCATAAATCCAGAGATGTGCAAAGCCTAGCAGGAAGAGTAGCTGCTCTAAGTCAGTTTGTATCCAGATCAACCGATAAATGCCAACCTTTCTTTGCGGTGTTGAAGGGATCAAAAAGATTCGAGTGGATGGAGAAATGCGAGCAGGCATTCCAAGAATTGAAAAAACACTTGGGTTTCCCTCCACTCTTGTCGAAATCAAATCCGGGAGAAGAATTATGCTTATATCTCGCTGTTTCTAAGTATGCGACGAGTGCCGCATTAATTCGCAAGGAGGCAAATATTCAGCGACCTGTGTATTATGTAAGTAAAAGGTTACTTGATGCTGAAACCAGATATCCAGAGATGAAAAAATTGGCACTGGCACTCGTCATTGCATCAAGAAAGCTTCGACCTTACTTCCATGCTCACTCCATCCGGGTTTTCACGAATTTCCCGCTGAAACAGGTCTTACAAAAACCTGAGGTATCAGGACGGCTGCTTAAGTGGGCTATTGAATTGAGTCAATTTGAAATCAATTTTCAACCTCGCACCGCTATAAAAGGTCAGGCCCTCGCAGATTTTATTGTAGAATTTACATACGACGTCAATCTTCCCACGAGAGTACTTGAGAAACCTGCATCGGATACATCTAAGTTGTGGAAGCTTTATGTGGACGAGTCATCGAATGAAAATGAAGCAGGTGCGGGCATAGTTTTAATCAGTCCTGAAGGGCACAATATTCATTATGCGCTTCGCTTCAAATTCCCAGTGTCAAATAATAAGGCCGAATACGAAGCACTGATAGCTGGGCTAAAGCTCGCACAGGAAATGAAGGTCGAGATAAATGAAGTGTATAGCGATTCCCAGCTGGTCGTCTGTCTTATCAAGCGAGAGGAGAAAGAATGATGGCCTATTTGGAGAAGGTGCAGCAGTTGTTCTTAACGTTCGACACTTATGACATACAGCTTCTTCCTCGTATTAAAAACACCCGGGCAGATGCGCTCGCTA